>CM040829.1:38878107-38893107 GCA_022828995.1 Vimba vimba | reverse complement strand
TCACTCACTGGGGTGTAGGGTGTGTGTGTAGTGTTCACTCACTGGAGTGTAGGGTGTGTGTAGTGTTCACTCACTGGGGTGTAGGGTGTGTGTGTAGTGTTCACTCACTGGGGTGTAGGGTGTGTGTAGTGTTCACTCACTGGGGTGTAGGGTGTCTGTGTGTAGTGTTCACTCACTGGGGTGTAGGGTGTGTGTGTAGTGTTCACTCACTGGGGTGTAGGGTGTGTGTGTAGTGTTCACTCACTGGAGTGTAGGGTGTGTGTGTAGTGTTCACTCACTGGGGTGTAGGGTGTGTGTAGTGTTCACTCACTGGGGTGTAGGGTGTGTGTGTGTGTGTGTGTAGTGTTCACTCACTGGGGTGTAGGGTGTGTGTGTGTGTAGTGTTCACTCACTGGGGTGTAGGGTGTGTGTGTGTGTAGTGTTCACTCACTGGGGTGTAGGGTGTCTGTGTGTAGTGTTCACTCACTGGGGTGTAGGGTGTGTGTGTGTGTGTGTGTGTGTGTGTGTGTGTGTGTGTGTGTAGTGTTCACTCACTGGGGTGTAGGGTGTGTGTGTGTAGTGTTCACTCACTGGGGTGTAGTGTGTGTGTGTGTAGTGTTCACTCACTGGGGTGTAGGGTGTGTGTGTGTAGTGTTCACTCACTGGGGTGTAGGGTGTGTGTGTAGTGTTCACTCACTGGGGTGTAGGGTGTGTGTAGTGTTCACTCACTGGGGTGTAGGGTGTGTGTGTAGTGTTCACTCACTGGGGTGTAGGGTGTGTGTGTAGTGTTCACTCACTGGGGTGTAGGGTGTGTGTAGTGTTCACTCACTGGGGTGTAGGGTGTGTAGTGTTCACTCACTGGGGTGTAGGGTGTGTGTGTAGTGTTCACTCACTGGGGTGTAGGGTGTGTGTGTAGTGTTCACTCACTGGGGTGTAGGGTGTGTATAGTGTTCACTCACTGGGGTGTAGGGTGTGTGTGTGTAGTGTTCACTCACTGGGGTGTAGGGGGTGTGTGTGTAGTGTTCACTCACTGGGGTGTAGGGGGTGTGTGTGTAGTGTTCACTCACTGGGGTGTAGGGTGTGTGTGTAGTGTTCACTCACTGGGGTGTAGGGTGTGTGTAGTGTTCACTCACTGGGGTGTAGGGTGTGTGTAGTGTTCACTCACTGGGGTGTAGTGGGTGTGTGTGTAGTGTTCACTCACTGGGGTGTAGGGTGTGTGTGTGTAGTGTTCACTCACTGGGGTGTAGGGTGTGTGTGTGTAGTGTTCACTCACTGGGGTGTAGGGTGTGTGTGTAGTGTTCACTCACTGGGGTGTAGGGTGGGCACGTGCTGGCCCAGCCGGTCGTCTTTGAGCATGTGCAGTAGTGTCGTCTTGCCAGCATTGTCCAGGCCGAGGAATACTAACTTCCCAGACTTCTTGTACAGCCCTGGAACAGAGATGATCAGTTTAGCGGATGTGTGTGTTCTGTTCTACAGCGAGGCCAGTGCTCAAACCAACATCAGCTTCAGTCCGTTCACACACTTCCTTCCCGGCAACGTGAAGCCATCATGTCCTGACATACTTAAATAGTTTTTAGGCAGATACCTGCAATTAGTAAGTGCCATTAAAGCATTAGTTCACTTCAGATTTAACATCTCCTGATGATTGACTCTCCCCCTCCTCATCCCAGATGTTCATGTCTTTCTTTCTTCAGTGGGAAAGAAATGCAGGTTTTTGAGGAAAACACTCCAGATGTTTCTCCATATAGTGTCTTCAATGGGGTCCAACGGGTCGAAGGTCCAGATGTGAGTCTCAGTGCAGCTTCTTAGGCCCTATCCGGACAGGGTTAGCTTTACCAGGGTAGATGGAGTACTTTACCACAGGACGTCTGTGATATTAATGGCCAGTTCGCACGGGATAAGAGATCTCAGTAACACTAGCAGAAGTGGGAGAGTAACTCGACTCACACACCGCCGTCACTCCTGTCCTCATGTGTGTGTTACGCTGATTCCTGATATCACGTGCACTAACACATATAACCTATATTTATATATAAAACACTTCAGACTGGATTGTGTTGGTAAAAGACGCTAAAAGATGTGTTGTGCCTCTAGCGAGCGCTGTGGATCTAATGATCTGATGGTGTGTGTGAAGCACTCGTCCCAGCGGCTAGAACACACTGATGCTTTCTCAAGCGTCTCCATACTCGAAAAACACTGGAAACCACTTTTAAACAGGAAACAACGGAATATTTACATCTTTACAGCGGGTGTATCCGCAGGGGATCAGTGTCACCTGAGGTCATTACTCGGTCTGGCATGTCCGTGAGGATCTCTGAGACGCACAGTCGGACGGGCCTGAACTCAGAGCAGCTCTGGGGTCACTCTCTCCTCTCCTGCTGCACTAGTGCCGTCCGGACAGGGCTGAGGTCTCGACACCATCCAGCCGAGGAATAAGAGTCTCATCTAGACAAACCAGCCGACATTTCAGAACAAAATAAACATTTATATACTTTTAATCACTAATGCTCATCTTGCACTCGCTGTGATGCGCCACACATTACGTGATCAGGGTGAAAGGTCACGCGTGTTCTGGTTTATAAATGTAGAGTAGGTGAAAAACTCCCTCTCAGTTTCTCCTCCAACTTCAAAATCGTCCGACATCGTTGTTTTACCTTTTATTTATTTTAATTTCTTTGTAAAAGGGTTCTGAAGCTCAGTCTTTGCTGGTTGGCTCTGTAAACACTGGGTCTCTTCCGCCTACGTCTCGCGTGACCTTTCACCCTGATTGCGTAATGTGTGTCGCATCACAGCGAGAGCAAGACCAGCATTAGTGGTTAAAAGTATCTAAATGTTTATTCTGTTATAAATGTCCGCTGGTTTGTCTAGATGAGACTCTTATTCCTCGGCTGGATCGTGTCGAGACTTTGAAGCTGCACTGAGACTCACATCTGGACCTTCGACCCGCTGGACCCCATTGAAGACACTATATGGAGGAACATCTGGAGTGTTTTCCTCAAAAACCTTCATTTCTTTCCCACTGAAGAAAGAAACACATGAACATCTGGGATGACGTGGAGGAGAGTGAATCATCAGGAGATGTTAGTTCTGGAGTGAACGACCCCTTTACCCGGATCACAGCGCATTAATAACCAGAGACGCATCAGATGACCTCGTCACGCAGAAGAGCTGTTCTGATTGGCTGTCACAGAGTCTCTTACACCCCCATCAGACAGGAGGAGCGACGCCAGTCTAACACACTCCTCCGCACATCGGATGCTTCACTGACGTGTGGAATTAGGCTACCCTGCGTTTATGAGCTGTAATGTTATTTCTGTAACAGAGGACAAGACCTGTGAAAGCAATTAGTAAATAAACTACGCAAATGAATGAATAAATAAATAATTAAGTCCACAAAATTATAGCTACATAAAATAGTGATCATGCAAAGGATGCAAATAAATGTGATCATGTGAAGGAGTTCTGGAGTAGCCAGTGAAGATTGTCCTGTGGTTGATCCGGGTCTCCGGGTCTCCGGGTCAGAGACGGACCACAGAGTAAAGCTGCTCAGTTTCATCTCCTTTAAAGGGCACCTATTATGACTCTTTTCACAAGATGTAAAATAAGTCTCTGATGAGTGTGCATGTGAAGTTTCAGCTCAAAATACCCCACAGATCATTTTTAACAGCATGTTTAAAGTGTAAATTGCAGTTTAAATTTTTCACGAAGATAATGCAATGTGTTTATTAAACATAAAGATAAGAACCGCCCACCATTGTTTTTTATACCAAAATGCTGAATATAATATGAGAAGTTGGCACTTTTAACAGTGGTTTTAACCGCTCCCTTCCACTAGATGGGGCGTGACGTCATAAGAGGAACTCGCTAGCAGAGTTAGCGGCACAGTCAATAGCACGCTAGCAGCTAAATGTCATTACTCATGCATTAAGTATGGTACTCTTCAATGTTGTATTTCTTTGAAAGCTATAGATGCCTTACATAACTACAGAAAAGTTGGTTGTATGTTTTATTTGATAAAAAAATTATGGATAAAATAACTCAACTGTAAACATACTCGTGTGTGCTGACTTCAAGGGGACCGTGATCCTGCCTGGAGTGAGAATACGCTATTCGCAAAACAAACGGGTTCAGGCCCGTCAGATCAGCCGGTCGCGGGTCGAGCTGCTCCACTAAACTCCAGAACGCGCTCACCTCACGGCAGCACACACTCTCCACTGCTGATAGCACACACACACAGTGATGGGGACATCGATCTCTCTTTTTCTTTTCTGACAATAAACATCGCTAATTTAAATCGTGAGAAAATGATAAGGGATGTGGGAAACCACATAGGCTACATGACGTTTGAGGCGTCGGTGAGACTAGCGACTGGTGCCTGTGCAGTGTGTGCATCTCTACAGCTCTGATTTGGACTGACTTACTTTAAGTAAATAATGTCTTCAGTCGTTGTCCCTCCTTGCTATTCTACATGACGGCAATATTTTGAAAAGACTTGCTTGTTCCGTTATATCATCCGGGTTAAGTTTGCACCAGGCTAGCCTAGCTCTAACGTAGCTAACGTTACTCACCAGGACACTGGCCAACCCTCCACTAATCTCCTCACACCAAGCATTAATAACTCTTTGAGTGCCATGGCTCCCCTCTCTCACGCCTGACCGGTTAAAAATTGTAGGGCTGTGGTCCATAAAGAATTTGATGGTTTCCCACATCCTCAGTCGTTCTCCAGATAGCCGTAATACAGTGGGAATCTAGCGGAGTATGGGTTGCGAGTGCCTCTTGTGACGTCATCACCCAGTAACTGAAAAAACACGCTACCTTTGAAGAAACCCCAATAAATGTTATTTTAACGCATTTTAAGACAGAAATAATTAAATATATACATATAGAGCACTTTAATTTACACATTAATTGGCTGTGGTGGTTAACCTGCAACTTACACTTTAAGTGCACGCTCTCACTTTCATCTCTGCCGTGGTCAGTAACGTTAGGCCTGTCGCTCTGGAGAGTGTAAGCTGGATCACAAACAGTGCAGATCCATCCTCGAGTAACAACGGGAGTAAATGAAGACTGATATGTTCATTCTTACATCCAACAACAGCACACCTCAATCGCTTAGGAGACACTCTTGTCTACAGCGGCTCCAGCGTGGAAACACTGGCGGACTCTGTGTCCAGCTCACTCAGGGCGGGGCTATGCTCAAACTGCAGTGTCAATCAACAGTCGTGGGCGGGGCCTGTGCAAAGTGACGTCACATTGCCCCGAATCTGAGAACAGCTCGTTCTTAGACAGCGCTTATGATTTATGGGGATTATAAAAAAAGCACTGGGTGGATTTTTATCATTATAGGGTGGTTGTGTACACACACTGCCAACACACATTTATGTTCAAACACCATGTAAAAGTGAATTTTGCATAATAGGTGCCCTTTAATGTAAAGTCACGGATGCTAAGCCCAAGCGGAGGCGTTTCTGTGCTGATTTACAGTTACGACTCTGTTAATCCGCTAACGAGAGAGCCGCTAAAACTGCTGTCGTTAAAACTATCATGGTCTGATTATAAGCCTCCTGATTTCCTGAAGATGACAAAAAACTGTTTTTCATTGTTTCATGTTATTTATTTCTATTTATTTTTAATCATTTATTGTATGTTTAATTTCTATTGCCTTAAAAGCTTTATGGATTAATTTGTTTAGTAGACTCTCTCTACTGTATCTTGTTTGGAAATGAGCTTTATAGCCGTGCTCTACCTCGAGTCTTCTGTGTGTGAGACGCGTGTCCCGTCATGATCAATAACTGTAGTGGCTATTTGTCCATAAACTTAAAACTAATAATATCAAACTTCTCAAATGGCCACTGAGGCTACGTCATGGGTTAGGCTTTACACAGGTTTAGAGGTACCAAAGTGAACTAATGTCCATAACAAAAAATGAGTTTGAGGAGGTTTATTTACACATATAAGCAAGCTCAGGCATTTCCTGCTGCCTCTCTCACGCTGGTAAAAAACCATCTGCCCTCGCCGCCCGAGGTCCCTCCCACCTCAACCTACTTATGTAAATTAACATAGCACCATGTGACCAATAAACAACAATATAAGTAAACAAAAAAAATAAGCATAAATACAAAATAAAACAAATTAACTTTAGAAAGAAAAGAAAGGAAATAAATTAGGCTATAACTTAACTTAAGCCTAAAATAAACAAAATGAAAAATAGCTCCAACAATAACAAATAAAGAAATAAAGAGACACACACACACACACACACACACACACACACACTGAAGCATGCGTGACACTCGCGCTGTTTGAACTTCATCTTTTTTTAAATACTGTAAGTGTCTTGATTGTATAAGCTTCATGCTCTCAGTGAATTAGACATGCTTTTTCATGAGTAAAATGTGATGTTGTAAAACAGGTCTGGCCGAGAGCATTATTACTCTGATTCTGAAGGTTATGAGAACACACACACTCCGCAACACACCCCTAGGGGACACACTGCACACATCTCCAGATTAAACACTACACACACTATTACAGGTGTTGCTGAACAGCCGGCTTCACTCAGACTCTGATGGGGGAATGATCTCGAGAGCGCATGTGACGTGTACAGTGTGAAACACAGGCTGATGAACTCAGAGGAACACACACACACACACACACACACACACACACACACACACACACACTGATGAACTCACCGAGGAACTGCAGAACGCTACTGAAACCGCTGTAGATCCAGTCGAATATGAAGGACATGTCCGGGCCGGGAATATCTGGAGAGAGCAGGAGAAACATCACTCATCTCTACAGCTGAGCTCAGGGCTTCTGCAGCTTTCAGAGAGTCAAGTTTAAGACATTTTTAAGACCATAAAGATTGAAATTTAAGACCTACACGACGCATTGCCAAAAAATATTCAAATCAAAGAATTAATTTTATTTCAATGAATTCAGTAATTGAAAAAGCATTCATTTAATTTACAGATAAAGCAATCACGTTAGTAACCTTCCACACCCAACAGAGAAAACAACAGAATCAGATATCAGATTTTTTATAGAAAATTGTGCTTTGAATATTATACTGTAAAAAACGCATAATTAGTTGATTTTAGTTGATCATAACTAGAGATGAAATGGCATGAACATTTAATTTCAATGATTATAGTGACAAAAATTATCAGTTATCACAGAATCCTGTTCAAAAAGTACTAATACTACACAATGAAATCAATTCACCAAGTTTTATGTTGAAAACCAGCAAATAACAAATAGTTATTAGTTTACATAAACATTAAAATAATGATAGCCAGATTTTAAGTGTCTTGCAACATGTTATATACTAACATGTACAAGTTCAAATAAAGTTTTGACAAAAAAGTTTTTTCTAAAAAGATAAACCTCACATATTTCAGACTTTAAATCATTTTTTTATAAAAAGATTAAAAAAAGTCAAAAAAGATAAATTACTGACATTTACAATGCACTTTAGCTTATCTTTTATTATCAATAGTAAAACTCGGTCCGATGTTCCCGTGGCGTCTGTCGTTGCTATGCAACCATGCTCTGCGTCTCCACAGCGACACACGAGTTTCAGTGGCTAATGGGTTTCCAGCGCCGAGAAACGCTTGCTGTAGCTCTGCCACAAGAGTCATTTACGGAGAAGAGAAAGACACGCCCATCCTCCCTGCTGACTGAGCTTTCAATGCTGTTACGGAAAGGGCGAAGCTGATTGGTTGGTTCTTGTCACATGACCTGCGGTGCGTTTGCGGCATTCTGAAGAGTTGAGTTTTTTTTATTTCGCTGCGCCTGGAAAAAAACGAGCGTGTCGCTTCAATTATGAGCATTTGAACGAACTTGAGCGTGAGAGAGTGAGCGGCTGGTGAGCGGCGTGCGGGAGAGAGACCGGAGCTGGCGAGCGGGAGAGAGACCGGAGCTGGCGAGCGGGAGAGAGACCGGAGCTGGCGAGCGGGAGAGAGACCGGAGCTGGTGAGCGGCGTGCGGGAGAGAGACCGGAGCTGGTGAGCGGCGTGCGGGAGAGAGACCGGAGCTGGTGAGCGGCGTGCGGGAGAGAGACCGGAGCTGGTGAGCGGCGTGCGGGAGAGAGACCGGAGCTGGTGAGCGGCGTGCGGGAGAGAGACCGGAGCTGGTGAGCGGCGTGCGGGAGAGAGACCGGAGCTGGCGAGCGGGAGAGAGACCGGAGCTGGCGAGCGGGAGAGAGACCGGAGCTGGTGAGCGGCGTGTGGGAGAGAGACCGGAGCTGGTGAGCGGGAGAGAGACCGGAGCTGGCGAGCGGCGTGCGGGAGAGAGACCGGAGCTGGCGAGCGGCGTGTGGGAGAGAGACCGGAGCTGGCGAGCGGGAGAGAGACCGGAGCTGGTGAGCGGGAGAGAGACCGGAGCTGGCGAGCGGGAGAGAGACCGGAGCTGGCGAGCGGCGTGCGGGAGAGAGACCGGAGCTGGCGAGCGGGAGAGAGACCGGAGCTGGCGAGCGGGAGAGAGACCGGAGCTGGTGAGCGGCGTGTGGGAGAGAGACCGGAGCTGGTGAGCGGGAGAGAGACCGGAGCTGGCGAGCGGCGTGCGGGAGAGAGACCGGAGCTGGCGAGCGGCGTGTGGGAGAGAGACCGGAGCTGGCGAGCGGGAGAGAGACCGGAGCTGGCGAGCGGCGTGCGGGAGAGAGACCGGAGCTGGTGAGCGGGAGAGAGACCGGAGCTGGCGAGCGGGAGAGAGACCGGAGCTGGCGAGCGGGAGAGAGACCGGAGCTGGTGAGCGGGAGAGAGACCGGAGCTGGCGAGCGGGAGAGAGACCGGAGCTGGCGAGCGGCGTGCGGGAGAGAGACCGGAGCTGGCGAGCGGGAGAGAGACCGGAGCTGGCGAGCGGGAGAGAGACCGGAGCTGGCGAGCGGGAGAGAGACCGGAGCTGGCGAGCGGCGTGTGGGAGAGAGACCGGAGCTGGCGAGCGGGAGAGAGACCGGAGCTGGCGAGCGGGAGAGAGACCGGAGCTGGCGAGCGGGAGAGAGACCGGAGCTGGCGAGCGGCGTGTGGGAGGCCCTGCGCTAGAGTCCGCTGTGTCGGCTACGACTCCATACTGTTGTGCTACTTTGTAATAACTTTCTGTGGCCAGCGTTTCTGGAAGTGAACGAGGGTAAAACCTTTTTTAGACCTGACTAAATGAAATTTAAGACCGCGGATGAAAATCTGGCCGTTTTTTAAGACGTTATGGCCTTTAAAGTGCAGAGTTTTAGGCTTTTTAAGACCCCGCGGGAGCCCTGTGAAGATGAAGAGCTACACACTCGCTGACTAACACACACCTGCACACACTCGCTGACTAACACACACCTGCACACACTCGCTGACTAACACACACCTGCACACACTCGCTGACTAACACACACCTGCACACACTCGCTGACTAACACACACCTGCACACACTCGCTGACTAACACACACCTGCACACACTCGCTGACTAACACACACCTGCACACACTCGCTGACTAACACACACCTGCACACACTCGCTGACTAACACACACCTGCGCACACTCGCTGACTAACACACACCTGCGCACACTCGCTGACTAACACACACCTGCGCACACTCGCTGACTAACACACACCTGCGCACACTCGCTGACTAACACACACCTGCGCACACTCGCTGACTAACACACACCTGCGCACACTCGCTGAATAACACACACCTGCGCACACTCGCTGACTAACACACACCTGCGCACACTCGCTGACTAACACACACCTGCGCACACTCGCTGACTAACACACACCTGCGCACACTCGCTGACTAACACACACCTGCGCACACTCGCTGACTAACACACACCTGCGCACACTCGCTGACTAACACACACCTGCGCACACTCGCTGACTAACACACACCTGCACACACTCGCTGAATAACACACACCTGTACACACTCGCTGACTAACACACACCTGTACACACTCGCTGACTAACACACACCTGTACACACTCGCTGACTAACACACACCTGCACACACTCGCTGACTAACACACACCTGCACACACTCGCTGACTAACACACACCTGCACACACTCGCTGACTAACACACACCTGCACACACTCGCTGACTAACACACACCTGTACACACTCGCTGACTAACACACACCTGCACACACTCGCTGACTAACACACACCTGCACACACTCGCTGACTAACACACACCTGCACACACTCGCTGACTAACACACAGAAACATCACACTGAAACTAGTGGTCGACCGATATATCAGCCGATATTTGGCATTTTTAAAATATCGGTATTGGCCGATAAGTTTTTCTGATTGGCCGATGTGTTGAAGTGGGACTTTTATTTTGACGGGCGGCTCTGAGAACACCAGCGCCTGATATCACACACACACACACACACACTCACGTTCTCCATCTTCATTAGTTCACCATCTCTGTCAGTCATATCTCTAATACTCTGTTAGACAGAACTGGTGAACAATTAGGCTAAAATACTTCTAATACATCTACACATCATTTAAACAAATCTCTGAATATCTAATAAACAGTTAATTTTACACAGCTTGCAGATGTAAGGGGTCCAGCTGTGATGATGTGAGGTGTGTGTAGCCTGATCATCATGTGACTGCGAGTGTACAGTATGCTGTGCTATATCCACTGTCATACTCATGACGCTCCACTGTGTGCTGTGTTTAATATTAGCGTTAGTGTGTCTTTATTTTAAATTGATTACCAGTGCGCACGATATTCCCAGATTACTGAGTGCCGTTACAGTGTTTACTTCCTTTATACTATAAATATATGGCCTATATATATGGCCGATGCCGATATTTTTATACGACCACTAACGGGAACATGAGTTCTGCCAGCATTAAAGGGATAGTTCGCCCAAAAATGAAAATTCTGTCATCATTTACTCACCCGCAAGTTGTTTCAAACCTGTATGAATTTATTTTTTCTGCTGAACACAAAAGAAGATATTTTGAAAAATGTCGGTAACCAAACAGTTGATGGACCCCATTGACTTCCATAGTATTTTTTTTTTTCTACTATGGAAGTCAATGGGGTCCAGCAACTGTTTGGTTGACAAATTGACAGAATCTGAGAGCTGAGATTTTTTTATATCATAACTAACCTGCTCTGTCTAGTCTGTCGGTCTCCGTGTGCTCTTTGCTTCGCAATTTTTCTGTGCGTGAGAAAATTGATGTGTGGCGTGAGAGCGTGTGAAGAGTGTTTGCGTGTGTCTCACGGTGAATGCGTGAGAGTTGGCAGCTCTGGTTACGTTGGCGCTAGCTTGGTCAACATCAGCGAATGCTGTCTGTCAAATTAATGTAATTCAAACTAACAATAAAAATGTAATATGAACAAAACGAGTATGAACATATTCACTGGTAAAGGTGAAGGGGAGTAGCCTGAAGATGTCATATTCATACTCTAGACTAGAGTAGACCAACTCACTTTCTGGAGGTTTACTGCCCCATCTGGTGTGGAGTATGAATTTATTTTTTTGACACAACAAGGCACCTTTAAGACGTTCTCCCTATTATAAACGAAGACTTGATTTAATGGAGCTGTAATCACGGCTCGCTGTGGACCCTGTGGGGCGAGGTCACCTGACACCCGTCGAGTTCTCTAGCAGCTTATAAAGCTGGATGTGTGTATTGAGCTGGTTACGTGTGTATTGAGCTGGTTACGTGTGTATTGAGCTGGTTACGTGTGTATTGAGCTGGTTACGTGTGTATTGAGCTGGTTACGTGTGTATTGAGCTGGTTACGTGTGTATTGAGCTGGTTACGCGTGTATTGAGATGGTTACGCGTGTATTGAGATGGTTACGCGTGTATTGAGCTGGTTACGCGTGTATTGAGCTGGTTACGCGTGTATTGAGCTGGTTATGTGTGTATTGAGCTGGTTACGTGTGTATTGAGCTGGTTACGTGTGTATTGAGCTGGTTACGCGTGTATTGAGCTGGTTATGTGTGTATTGAGCTGGTTACGCGTGTATTGAGCTGGTTACGCGTGTATTGAGCTGGTTACGTGTGTATTGAGCTGGTTACGTGTGTATTGAGCTGGTTACGTGTGTATTGAGCTGGTTACGTGTGTATTGAGCTGGTTACGTGTGTATTGAGCTGGTTACGCGTGTATTGAGCTGGTTACGCGTGTATTGAGATGGTTACGCGTGTATTGAGCTGGTTACGCGTGTATTGAGCTGGTTACGCGTGTATTGAGCTGGTTACGCGTGTATTGAGATGGTTACGTGTGTATTGAGCTGGTTACGCGTGTATTGAGCTGGTTACGCGTGTATTGAGATGGTTACGCGTGTATTGAGCTGGTTACGCGTGTATTGAGCTGGTTACGCGTGTATTGAGCTGGTTACGCGTGTATTGAGCTGGTTACGCGTGTATTGAGATGGTTACGCGTGTATTGAGATGGTTACGCGTGTATTGAGCTGGTTACGCGTGTATTGAGATGGTTACGCGTGTATTGAGATGGTTACGTGTGTATTGAGCTGGTTACGCGTGTATTGAGCTGGTTACGTGTGTATTGAGCTGGTTACGTGTGTATTGAGATGGTTATGTGTGTATTGAGCTGGTTACGTGTGTATTGAGCTGGTTACGTGTGTATTGAGATGGTTACGCGTGTATTGAGATGGTTACGCGTGTATTGAGCTGGTTACGCGTGTATTGAGCTGGTTACGCGTGTATTGAGCTGGTTACGCGTGTATTGAGCTGGTTACGCGTGTATTGAGCTGGTTACGTGTGTATTGAGATGGTTACGTGTGTATTGAGTGTGTATTGAGCTGGTTACGCGTGTATTGAGCTGGTTACGCGTGTATTGAGATGGTTACGCGTGTATTGAGATGGTTACGCGTGTATTGAGCTGGTTACGCGTGTATTGAGCTGGTTACGCGTGTATTGAGATGGTTACGTGTGTATTGAGATGGTTACGTGTGTATTGAGATGGTTACGTGTGTATTGAGCTGGTTACGTGTGTATTGAGCTGGTTATGTGTGTATTGAGCTGGTTACGCGTGTATTGAGCTGGTTACGTGTGTATTGAGATGGTTACGTGTGTATTGAGATGGTTACGTGTGTATTGAGATGGTTACGTGTGTATTGAGCTGGTTACGTGTGTATTGAGCTGGTTACGTGTGTATTGAGCTGG
The DNA here is from genome assembly GCA_022828995.1 of Vimba vimba. Classification (NCBI taxonomy): domain Eukaryota; kingdom Metazoa; phylum Chordata; class Actinopteri; order Cypriniformes; family Leuciscidae; genus Vimba; species Vimba vimba. Next base: position 38,879,969 of record CM040829.1, on the reverse strand, counting down.
TTACGTGTGTATTGAGCTGGTTACGTGTGTATTGAGATGGTTACGTGTGTATTGAGCTGGTTACGTGTGTATTGAGCTGGTTACGTGTGTATTGAGCTGGTTACGTGTGTATTGAGCTGGTTACGTGTGTATTGAGCTGGTTACGCGTGTATTGAGCTGGTTACGTGTGTATTGAGCTGGTTACGCGTGTATTGAGCTGGTTACGCGTGTATTGAGATGGTTACGTGTGTATTGAGCTGGTTATGTGTGTATTGAGCTGGTTATGTGTGTATTGAGCTGGTTATGTGTGTATTGAGCTGGTTACGTGTGTATTGAGCTGGTTACGTGTGTATTGAGCTGGTTACGTGTGTATTGAGCTGGTTACGTGTGTATTGAGCTGGTTACGTGTGTATTGAGCTGGTTACGTGTGTATTGAGCTGGTTACGTGTGTATTGAGCTGGTTACGTGTGTATTGAGCTGGTTACGTGTGTATTGAGCTGGTTACGCGTGTATTGAGCTGGTTACGCGTGTATTGAGCTGGTTACGTGTGTATTGAGCTGGTTATGTGTGTATTGAGCTGGTTATGTGTGTATTGAGCTGGTTATGTGTGTATTGAGCTGGTTATGTGTGTATTGAGCTGGTTATGTGTGTATTGAGCTGGTTACGTGTGTATTGAGCTGGTTACGTGTGTATTGAGCTGGTTACGTGTGTATTGAGCTGGTTACGTGTGTATTGAGCTGGTTACGTGTGTATTGAGCTGGTTACGTGTGTATTGAGCTGGTTACGTGTGTATTGAGCTGGTTATGTGTGTATTGAGCTGGTTATGTGTGTATTGAGCTGGTTATGTGTGTATTGAGCTGGTTATGTGTGTATTGAGCTGGTTATGTGTGTATTGAGCTGGTTACGTGTGTATTGAGATGGTTATGTGTGTATTGAGATGGTTACGTGTGTATTGAGCTGGTTACGTGTGTATTGAGCTGGTTATGTGTGTATTGAGCTGGTTATGTGTGTATTGAGCTGGTTATGTGTGTATTGAGCTGGTTACGTGTGTATTGAGCTGGTTACGTGTGTATTGAGATGGTTACGTGTGTATTGAGATGGTTACGTGTGTATTGAGATGGTTACGTGTGTATTGAGATGGTTACGTGTGTATTGAGATGGTTACGCGTGTATTGAGATGGTTACGTGTGTATTGAGCTGGTTACGTGTGTATTGAGATGGTTACGTGTGTATTGAGCTGGTTATGTGTGTATTGAGCTGGTTATGTGTGTATTGAGCTGGTTATGTGTGTATTGAGCTGGTTATGTGTGTATTGAGCTGGTTACGTGTGTATTGAGATGGTTATGTGTGTATTGAGCTGGTTACGCGTGTATTGAGCTGGTTACGTGTGTATTGAGATGGTTATGTGTGTATTGAGCTGGTTATGTGTGTATTGAGCTGGTTATGTGTGTATTGAGCTGGTTATGTGTGTATTGAGCTGGTTATGTGTGTATTGAGCTGGTTATGTGTGTATTGAGATGGTTACGTGTGTATTGAGCTGGTTATGTGTGTATTGAGCTGGTTATGTGTGTATTGAGATGGTTACGTGTGTATTGAGCTGGTTATGTGTGTATTGAGCTGGTTATGTGTGTATTGAGCTGGTTATGTGTGTATTGAGATGGTTATGTGTGTATTGAGATGGTTATGTGTGTATTGAGCTGGTTATGTGTGTATTGAGCTGGTTACGTGTGTATTGAGATGGTTACGTGTGTATTGAGATGGTTACGTGTGTATTGAGCTGGTTACGTGTGTATTGAGCTGGTTACGTGTGTATTGAGCTGGTTACGTGTGTATTGAGCTGGTTATGTGTGTATTGAGCTGGTTATGTGTGTATTGAGCTGGTT
>CM040829.1:38848107-38868107 GCA_022828995.1 Vimba vimba | reverse complement strand
AGTTAACTCACACACACACACACTGATCTACACGAGAGTTAACTCACACACTCACACTCACACACACACACACTGATCTACACGAGTTAACTCACACACTCACACTCACACACACACACACTGATCTACACGAGAGTTAACTCACACACACACACACTGATCTACACGAGTTAACTCACACACTCACACTCACACACACACACACTGATCTACACGAGAGTTAACTCACACACACACACACACTGATCTACACGAGTTAACTCACACACTCACACTCACACACACACACACTGATCTACACGAGAGTTAACTCACACACACACACACTGATCTACACGAGAGTTAACTCACACACACACTGATCTACACGAGTTAACTCACACACACACACACACACACACACACACTGATCTACACAAGAGTTAACTCACACACACACACACACACACACTGATCTACACGAGTTAACTCACACACACACACACTGATCTACACGAGTTAACTCACACACACACACACACACACACACACACACACACACACACACTGATCTACACAAGAGTTAACTCACACACACACACACACTGATCTACACAAGAGTTAACTCACACACACACTGATCTACACGAGTTAACTCACACACACACACACACACACACACACACACACTGATCTACACGAGTTAACTCACACACTCACACTCACACACACACACACACACACACACTGATCTACACGAGAGTTAACTCACACACACACACACACACTGATCTACACGAGTTAACTCACACACACACACTGATCTACACGAGTTAACTCACACACAGGGTTAGTTAACCCAGGGTTAGGCCTTCTGTAATCAGGACACTGACGAGCTTCTGGAGAAACACTGGCTCTGATTTATTATAATCTCTGATGATCAAACATGTCTCAGTGTGTAGATGAAGCCTACACACACGCGCACACACACACACACACACACACACACACACACACACACACACAGTGATGGCTTTATTCAAATAATACTGAAATGTTAAGATTTTGTAATCATATCGCGAGGTTGTGCTTGTTTTACTCGTGATGAATTACAGTGACATTACCAACATGCCAAACAATATAATAATAATAATAATAATAATAATACAGATTATGTTGAAGTCAACGTTTTCTTTTCAAAAGTCAGCAGCTCTTGATGAACTAAAGACATGCGGTCGAGATAATTAATGCTCATTTGAATATTATGACTGTTTATGCGATATTAAACCAGGAGCTGTTCTTAAATACGCTGCTTTAAAACTGTATTACAGGTTTAACACACACACCATTTCTGATGAAACGTGTTTTAATCTCCATGTGTGTGTGTGTTCTTCATCCCGATAGCAGCAGCGCGGTGTGATATAGTTATGAATAACAGCAGCGGTGTGTGAGTGAGATATAGTTATGAATATGATCTGAACTCATTATCGGAGTTTGATGTACGTGTCACTGCTGATGCTAACCGAGCTAGCGCTGCTCTACACCCGGACCGCGGAACACCGCCTCCCCCCCTCCACCACACGGCAGACCGGCTCACTACAGCACACGAGCGGCTGTTATGATGGCACGACATGATTCGAGTTTAATAAGCGAAGTTCGCCGTTACACAACTGCAGTCTGCCGTTAGCGTTAGCGCGAGCGCCCGGCAGACGCGGAACCCGCGCGGAAACACACTGATAAACACACGGAGAAACACCTGAGCAGGTGAACACTCACCTCGAGTGTGTGTACAGGTGAGTGTGGCTCTTCCTAACGCAGATGAACGAGTGAATACAGGAGTCCAGTCGAGTGAACACACTCCGCTCACAGCTCACAGCCACGACACACAGCAATGGCGGCACTTCCGGCGTGTGTCACAACCGAAACCGTCCGGCGCGGAAACAACCACATAAACAACCGTGTGGCACGACGGTTTATTTACGAAACAATTCATTAAAGTACATGTAACTATGCCGAGAACTTCAGAACAATATAGATTATATTTAATATATATAATATTTAGTATAAGTAGCTTTTGTTTTTTTATATAGTTTTGAGGTGTGTTGACATCGATTATAACTTGTTCTTAACGCTTTACCTTTCATGACACAAGAAAATATATATTGATCAAGACACAACAATGTCTTTTGAAAACGTGTGTGTAGGAATTGAAAGATTTATAGATTCTCCGCTTCTGCTTGATGATGTTACATGTTTAGCATGTTTTTAATAATGCAGGAAAATGTCCCATTTAAACGAACCCTCTGCTTTGACTAATGGGACGTGTTTCCAGTACGGACAAAAGCGGCTTTCCACAGGAAATGCCACGTGTACCAAGTGCGCATGCGCGTGCTCAGAGCTCGCGCTTGACTTCCGGTGAGAGGAAGGCGCTGGTTTATATCTTCAGGAGCGCAACGCTATTCAGCGCGTCAAGAGAATGGCCGGAGCCGCGGGCCTGTGATCGCACACACACACACACACGCTTGTCGACTCGAGGGAACGCGTGCGTCTGTCAGCATGTCCAGCGGCGGCTTCGCGGCACAGAACGGCGCCGGAGGCTCGTACACGAACGGTGAGTTACTCGCGCCGCTGTCGCGTGTGAACGCTTGTGTTGAACGCGTTGGGGTAGTGAGCGCTTGTGTTGTCCGCGTCGGGTGTTTCGCGACGCTCGTAGGCCGAGTTCTTCAGAGTTTGGTCACTTCAGTGACGCGACGAGCCAGAGCGTCCCAGTGCGTCGCGTCGCTCGATGAAGGCCAAAACCTGTGATCATCATCCGAGTAAAGTTCAGAACTTCAGAACGACCCGTCAGAGATGATCCGAACACTCGGGTGAACCGACTCGCGACGCGACTCCTCCGTCAGGCAGAACGGCCCGATCTCCAGTGCTGGTTTCGGTCTGATCGACGGCTGTCAGTGTCACGGCGGATTCAGTGTTTCTCTCAGGGCTTGACACTGATTTATCGATTCGATTCGATTTCGATTCACAAGAGTGGGAGTCGATTCAGTTCTGATCTTGTTTGGTTATATATCAGCTCTAAAGTACACGACATCTCTCAAGTAAATAATCTCCCTGAACTAATGCTGTAAACTGTACAGGGAACCTGTCAAGCACTATATTACTATAATATTACATGTTAAAACCAACAACTGATCTCCATGCAGACAGTTAAATTGCACGCAAGGCAGCTTTTATTACAGTATTAACGTTATAGTATTTAATGAAATAATTATGTTCCCACTCCAATTTAATGTTGAATTTTAGACATTTAAATGGTGGCTGTCTTAATCGTTTTAATGACAAAATTATTAAAACATGCACTGAATATTGTAAAACTGGTTCAACTGAGATGATACAGCGATCTGACTCAAACACATTAATTGATCAGTGATTAAACTGACAGTGTGTAAAAGCTGAAACTTTGTTTCATATCTAAGTATCAAAGCACAGCGGTTAATGCGATTATTGGATGACAGGAGCTACGAATAATGTTCATCAAAGTTTTGTTCACACATCAACTGAAAACAGTAATTTAAGTCTCCATATCTCATAGTGTTGTCAAAAGACCCGGTACTTCGGTACCAAGTCAGTACTAAAAAAATGTAAACGTCACGGTACCAAGTTTTCTTAAGTACCGGTGGTACCGAGGACCCGTTCAAACCCGGTTCCTTGATGCGCATGCATGCACTGAGCGCGTGCAGTTGCGCGTCCTCTTTATTAAAGCGCTGAGACATGGCGACCGGCGGTGCTGCTGATGTGGTGGCTGTAAATCCACTTGTTGATTAGAAAGAAGGAAAGAGACACATATGGAAATATTTTGGATTAGGCTAATATCACGTTGCCATAAGTGGCCGTTCACATTGCGCGTTTTTTGCGCGTGCAGATTCGTTATTCCAAATGTAGGCGCACGGCAAGCTCGTTTTTCCTGGCGCGCCTCTATGTTCGTGGTTGCATAGCAACGGCAGACCCACAGGAGAGCAAGCGCTTGTGGAAAGGAGAAACTTGTCGATCTCCGAATGCAACATTACATGAGGAGAGTAAAGATGGAAAGCTTTTAAAGATTAGTTCCATATAAATTCACGGATTATTTGTTGTTTTGTCGTTAGTGAAAATCAATGTTGACCTTGTATTTGAAAAAGGATCCTCATATAAAAACAATACTAAAATCCAGAGTAAGTTCATTCGCATTCGGAGATCGACTATTTTTGAAGCGGTGCGAACTGCGCTCCATGTATCAGTCTTATTAGACATTCTCTGGTATCAGCAAAGAATGAATTGATTTCTAGCCCTTTGGTACCGAAACTGGTACCGAGAACTGTGGATTTTCACTGGTATTGGTACCGAATACTGAAATTTTGGTACCGTGACAACACTAGTATCTCATAATCAAAATGACAATCGATTAAGATCAAGAACTTGAGTGTTTCTGGCCGTAGCGTTTCAGAGCAGATCCAGCCTTGAGATCTGATCTCCCTGAAGAGGGGCGGGAACTCCAGAAGGGGGCAGAGCCTCGATAAGGGGGGTGGGAACTCCAGAAGGGGACAGAGCCTCGATAAGAGGGGCGGGAACTCCAGAAGGGGGCAGAGCCTCGATAAGAGGGGCGGGAACTCCAGAAGGGGGCAGAGCCTCGATAAGAGGGGCGGGAACTCCAGAAAGGGGCAGAGCTATGATAAGAGGGACGGAAACTCCAGAAGGGGGCAGAGCCTCGATAAGAGGGGTGGGAACTCCAGAAGGGGGCAGAGCCTCGATAAGAGGGGCGGGAACTCCAGAAAGGGGCAGAGCCTCGATAAGAGGGGTAGGAACTCCAGAAGGGGGCAGAGCCTCGATAAGAGGGGCGGGAACTCCAGAAGGGGACAGAGCCTCGATAAGAGGGGCGGGAACTCCAGAAGGGGACAGAACCTCGATAAGAGGGGCGGGAACTCCAGAAAGGGGCAGAGCCTCGATAAGAGGGGCGGGAACTCCAAAAAGGGGCAGAGCCTCGATAAGAGGGGTGGGAACTTCAGGTGATAGCGGGAACTCCAGAAGGGGGCAGAGCCTCCATAAGAGGGGTAGGAATTCTAGAAGGGGGCAGAGCCTCCATAAGAGGGGTAGGAACTCTAGAAGGGGGCAGAGCCTCCATAAGAGGGGCGGGAACTTCAGGTGATGGCGGGAACTCCAGAAGGGGGCAGAGCCTCCATAAGAGGGGCGGGAACTTCAGGTGATGGCGAGAACTCCAGGAGGGGGCAGAGCCTCCAGAAGAGGGGCGGGAACTCCAGAAGGGGGCAGAGCCTCCAGAAGAGGGGCGGGAACTCCAGAAAGGGGCAGAACCTCCATAAGCTGAGTTTATAGGCTTGTTCGACTTGAACCGGTACTCTCGCGGTACTTGAACCGGTATTGCTCTCGCGGTACTTTGATGTCATAAACCGATCGGTCTGTGCAGTGCCGGTTCGAGTCGAACAAGCCTTTTGTTACAGAGATATAAGCTGGAATCTCGTGTGTTTGAGCGACGGGGCGTCCCGTCCGGGCCTGGAGAGCCACAGCGTGGGAGAGGGTCGTGATGCTGGGTGAAACTAAAGAAGGTCCAGTCCGGGAGTTACGGACGGCCAGAGCTCGGCCATCACATGATCTTCTGGACCGCTTTCCTCCTGAACCATTCTTTAGTGCACTATTCAGCCCAAGCCCATTGGTTAGGATTAGGGGTTAGAATTGGAAACCATCACTGTGATTGACATGACCAATTAAATCTTTTGAATTGGGTGTGGGGCGGAGTTTGCTCTGAACCTTCTGTCAGTCATTGAGTAAGCCACACCCTGTTTTGGATTCCTCACCCCTGTTTAGATCTCCATGCTTCTCTGCGCTTCAGTCTGCGAATCCAGTGCTAGCTGCACTTCCATCCGATCGATTTCTGAAAGCAGCATAGATGTATCCTTCACTACTGATATCCCACAATCCTGTGCTGTCCATTCTGTGACATTTGAGCTAAAACTATAATGATGGTGTCTGAATTTTGTGGTTGTCCTCAGAGTCCAGGACTAGTCAATGATGACCTGTTCCCGGTAGTTATTCGCTGTTTTAATCATTCATCACTGTGTAATGTTTGTTTGTGCCGCAGGTCCATCTCAGAATCCCGTGGGTGTTTACTCCTCTAACCAGGGCCTGATGGCTCCGCCGCTGACGGGCTTCATGAACAGCGTGACCACCAAAGGCCTGCCTCCACCCAGCCCGAACCCGCACAGCACCGGCCGGCACCAGCCCTCACCTGTGGCTCCGCCCCCCAGCAGCTACTCCCAGCATCCTCAGCAGCCCGGGGTCACTCCGCCCCCTGTGGCTCCGCCCTCTAGCAGTTGGAGTGGGGTGGCTCCACCTCCCAGCAGCTACTCCCAGCATCCTCAGCAGCCCGGGGTCACTCCGCCCCCTGTGGCTCCACCCCCCAGCAGGTACTCCCAGCATCCTCAGCAGCCCGGGGTCACGCCGCCCCCTGTGGCTCCGCCCCCCAGCAGCTACTCCCAGCATCCTCAGCAGCCCGGGGTCACTCCGCCCCCTGTGGCTCCGCCCTCTAGCAGTTGGAGTGGGGTGGCTCCACCTCCCAGCAGCTACTCCCAGCATCCTCAGCAGCCCGGGGTCACGCCGCCCCTTGTGGCTCCGCCCCCCAGCAGGTACTCCCAGCATCCTCAGCAGCCCGGGGTCACGCCGCCCCCTGTGGCTCCGCCCCCCAGCAGCTACTCCCAGCATCCTCAGCAGCCCGGGGTCACGCCGGCCCCTGTAGCTCCGCCCCCCAGCAGCTGGAGCGGGGTCAACTCGGCCCCTGTAGCTCCTCCCCCTGTGGGGAACCACACTGGCCCAGGCCCGTACAGCACCGGCACCAGAACACCTCCTGTCTTCCAGAACACCATGCAGCCTCCGGCAGCCCTGCAGCACGGTACTGTCACACACACACACACACACACACTGACACACTGACACACTGATCTGAGTTACGGTACCACCACACACCTACCGTTAGGCCTACTGTTATTTCACAAAAGAAAGAGGACACACATAGCCTCCACACCCAGGTGTTCGGCGGACACAAACCCTGTCCGTTGCCCAGACGAGGCCGATCGAGCCCGGGAGTGACACACACTAGCAGCTTTAGGCCCGGCAGTGGAAACACGCACACTGATCTGAGTTACACACACACACACACACACACACACACACACACACTGATCTGAGTTACACACACACACACTGATCTGAGTTACACACACACACACACACACACACACTGATCTGAGTTACACACACACACACACTGATCTGAGTTACACACACACACACACTGATCTGAGTTACACACACACACACTGATCTGAGTTACACACACACACACTGATCTGAGTTACACTGATCTGAGTTACACACACACACACACACACACACACACACACACTGATCTGAGTTACACACACACACACTGATCTGAGTTACACACACACACTGATCTGAGTTACACACACACACACTGATCTGAGTTACACACACACACACACACTGATCTGAGTCACACACACACACACACTGATCTGAGTTACACACACTGATCTGAGTTACACACACACACACACACACACACACACTGATCTGAGTTACACACACACACACTGATCTGAGTTACACACACAATGATCTGAGTTACACACACACACACACACACACACTGATCTGAGTTACACACACACACACACACACAGATCTGAGTTACACACACACACACTGATCTGAGTTACACACACACACTGATCTGAGTTACACACACACACAGATCTGAGTTACACACACACACACTGATCTGAGTTATATATATATATACACACACACACACTAATCTGAGTTACACATACACACACACACTAATCTGAGTTACACATACACACACACACACTGATCTGAGTTACACACACACACACACTAATCTGAGTTACACACACACACTGATCTGAGTTACACACACACACACACACACTGATCTGAGTTACACACACACACTGACCTGAGTTACACACACACACCAGTGTTTCATCTATGTTGATTAGTTAATGGCGGCCCGCCACGGCAAAATTTTTGCCGCCACGGTAACGTTAGGGCTCTACAGTGCGACCATTTCACTCGCATTTCCGCCTAAATATGTCTGTGTGCGACCATGAAAAGATATTTAGGCGCACTTGTGCGACTGACCCGATCGAAGATTTTTTTTTGGCGGCCGCCAAAGCGAATTTTTGTCCCGCCAAAGTCTTATTTGACCGGTGTGTAATGTAGATAAACATTTCGGACAGACCTGCCCCCACTGCAAAAAAAAATCCTAAAGGAAACACTGCACACACTGATCTGAGTTACACACACACACACACACACACTGATCTGAGTTACACACACACACACACACACTGATCTGAGTTACACACACACACACACTGATCTGAGTTACACACACACTGATCTGAGTTACACACACACACACTGATCTGAGTTACACTGATCTGAGTTACACACACACACACACACACACACACACACACACACACTGATCTGAGTTACACACACACACTGATCTGAGTTACACACACACACACTGATCTGAGTTACACACACACACACTGATCTGAGTTACACACACACACTGATCTGAGTTACACACACACACACTGATCTGAGTTACACACACACACACACACACACTGATCTGAGTCACACACACACACACACTGATCTGAGTTACACACACTGATCTGAGTTACACACACACACACACACACACACACACACACTGATCTGAGTTACACACACACACACTGATCTGAGTTACACACACAATGATCTGAGTTACACACACACACACACACACTGATCTGAGTTACACACACACACACACACACACACACACACAGATCTGAGTTACACACACACACACAGATCTGAGTTACACACACACACTGATCTGAGTTACACACACACACAGATCTGAGTCACACACACACACACTGATCTGAGTTATATATATATATACACACACACACACTAATCTGAGTTACACATACACACACACACACTGATCTGAGTTACACACACACACACACTAATCTGAGTTACACACACACACACTGATCTGAGTTACACACACACACACACACACTGATCTGAGTTACACACACACACTGACCTGAGTTACACACACACACACTGATCTGAGTTACGCACACACACACACTGATCTGAGTTACGCACACACACACACTGATCTGAGTTACACACACACACACACACACACACACACACACACTGATCTGAGTTACACACACTGATCTGAGTTACACACACACACACACACAGATCTGAGTTACACACACTGATCTGAGTTACACACACACACACACACACACACAGATCTGAGTTACACACACACACTGATCTGAGTTATATACACACACACACACTGATCTGAGTTATATACACACACACACACTGATCTGAGTTATATACACACACACACACTGACCTGAGTTACACACACACACACACACACTGACCTGAGTTACACACACACACACACTGATCTGAGTTACGCACACACACACTGATCTGAGTTACGCACACACACACTGATCTGAGTTACACACACACACTGATCTGAGTTACACACACACTGATCTGAGTTACACACACACACTGACCTGAGTTACACACACACACTGATCTGAGTTACACACACACACACACACACACTGATCTGAGTTACACACACACACACACACACACACACTGATCTGAGTTACACACACTGATCTGAGTTACACACACTGATCTGAGTTACACACACTGATCTGAGTTACACACACACACACAGATCTGAGTTACACACACACAGATCTGAGTTACACACACACACTGATCTGAGTTATATACACACACACACACTGACCTGAGTTACGCACACACACACACTGACCTGAGTTACGCACACACACACACTGACCTGAGTTACGCACACACACTGATCTGAGTTACGCACACACACACTGATCTGAGTTACGCACACACACACTGATCTGAGTTACGCACACACACACTGATCTGAGTTACACACACACACTGACCTGAGTTACACACACACACACTGATCTGAGTTACGCACACACACACACACTGATCTGAGTTACACACACACACACACACACACACACACACTGATCTGAGTTACACGCACTGATCTGAGTTACACACACACACACAGATCTGAGTTACACACACACTGATCTGAGTTACACACACACACACACACAGATCTGAGTTACACACACACACTGATCTGAGTTATATACACACACACACTGACCTGAGTTACACACACACACACTGATCTGAGTTACGCACACACACACTGATCTGAGTTACACACACACACACACACACACACACACTGATCTGAGTTACACACACACACACACACACACACACGCACTGATCTGAGTTACACACACACACACACAGATCTGAGTTACACACACACACTGATCTGAGTTATATACACACACACACTGACCTGAGTTACGCACACACACACACTGACCTGAGTTACGCACACACACACACTGACCTGAGTTACGCACACACACACACTGATCACACACAAGTGCTGAACGCCATTGAAAGTCACTTTCATAGGTCAGTTCAATAAACAAGTAGTTAATATTAAGTCACTGACATTTCAGACCCAGTATTGGCTGCTGTTGTCAGGTATACTCCACACACATCATTCATTCATTCATTCATTATTAAGTTGGCTTGAGAGAGCCAACTTAGTGATATTGTACTTAAACTTATTAAGTTGGCTTGAGAGAGCCAACTTAGTGATATTGTACTTAAACTTATTATTATTATTATTATTATTCTTCTTACTAAAAATTTATCCCCTATCTCCTCCTAGAGCTTTAACTCTACATACTCCAAACTCGGCTCAGACCTTCAGACTATTCTGACTCGAGTTGCTTTATCTTTTCAGACTGATCGGACTTACGGTTTTCCTAAAAATGCCGATCAAAACTCGGAAAAACTCCCATTGACTTGCATTGGGGAGTTCTAAAAAATTCAAATCTAGATTCAAACTGACCAACCGACAAAAATTTAAATCTAAACACCTTGAAGACTTATTCAAACTGCCGTTCTATATACTATATAAGCCATTGAGATTCAATTAAACTAATAAACTCATCTATCTATCTACTTCAAACTATTTTAAACTTTAAACTACTTTAAACTTCAAACTAAATTAAACTTCAAACTAATATAAACTTTAAACTACTTTAAACTTCAAACTTAAGCTTTAACTCATTTAAACTTATAAACTGTAAACTCATTTAAACTTATAAACTGTAAACTAATTTAAACTTATAAACTAAACTCAAAAACTTGTACACTTATAAACTCTAAACTCATAAACTCTGAGTGTGTGTGTGTGTGTGTGTGTAAACACACACACACACACACACACTCTAAACACATTTAAACAAACTCTAAACTCATTTAAACTTATAAACGCAAAACTCAAAAACTCGTAAACTACTTTAAACTTCAAACCACTTTAAACTTCTTAAGTTTAAAGCTCCCAGCTCCCAAGCAACTCCCAGCTCCCAAGCAACTCCATAGCAACCAAACTTGAGTACCCTAGCAACCGTTTTACAAGACCTATATCTCTGCATCAGAACATCGTATAGAGATGAGGTTTGGCTCTTTTGACTCATGCTAGCAAACAGCACTTCCAACATGCTACACATGCTAGCAGTGAATAGCTACATGCTAATAGCAATTAGTTAAGTGCTAAATCATGCCAAGATCATGCTAAGAACTCTATAAAAACTCCATAGTAACCATCTGTAACAACTACCAACCACCTAGTAACACCATAGCAACCGCCCAGAATACCTTAGTAACCGCCTAGCAACACCATAACAACCACCCAGAACACCCTAGCAACCACCCAGAATACCCTAGCAACACCATAGCAACAACCCAAAACACCCTAGCAACCCACTAGAAAACCCCCAACAACTTTTTAACTGTAAAATACTTTAAACTTCAAACTGATTTAAACTTTAAACTAATTTAAACGTTAGACTAATTTAAACTTCAAACTAATTTAAACTTCAAACTAATTTAAACTTCAAACTAATTTAAACTTTAAAGTAATTTAAAATTTAAACTACTTTAAACTTGAAACTAATTTAAACTTTAAACTAATTTAAACTTTAGACTAATTTAAACTTTAAACTAATTTAAGCTTCAAACTAATTTAGACTTTAAACTATTTTAAACTTCTAACTAATTTGAACTTTAAACTAATTTAAACTTCAAACTACTTTAAACTCCAAACTGCTTTAAACTTCTTCAAACTTTCTGGTCCAGCTTTCTCAAGCCAACTTAAAGTTTGTCTCGACGAACTTTTTAATCTAGTTAAGTTGGCTTGAGAGAGCCAACTTAGTGATATTGTACTTAAACTTATTATTATTATTATTATTATTCTTCTTACTAAAAATTTATCCCCTATCTCCTCCTAGAGCTTTAACTCTACATACTCCAAACTCGGCTCAGACCTTCAGACTATTCTGACTCGAGTTGCTTTATCTTTTCAGACTGATCGGACTTACGGTTTTCCTAAAAATGCCGATCAAAACTCGGAAAAACTCCCATTGACTTGCATTGGGGAGTTCTAAAAAATTCAAATCTAGATTCAAACTGACCAACCGACAAAAATTTAAATCTAAACACCTTGAAGACTTATTCAAACTGCCGTTCTATATACTATATAAGCCATTGAGACTCAATTAAACTAATAAACTCATCTATCTATCTACTTCAAACTATTTTAAACTTTAAACTACTTTAAACTTCAAACTAAATTAAACTTCAAACTAATATAAACTTTAAACTACTTTAAACTTCAAACTTAAGCTTTAACTCATTTAAACTTATAAACTGTAAACTCATTTAAACTTATAAACTGTAAACTAATTTAAACTTATAAACTCAAAACTCATTTAAACTTATAAACTAAACTCAAAAACTTGTACACTTATAAACTCTAAACTCATAAACTCTGAGTGTGTGTGTGTGTGTGTGTGTAAACACACACACACACACACACTCTAAACTCATTTAAACAAACTCTAAACTCATTTAAACTTATAAACGCAAAACTCAAAAACTCGTAAACTACTTTAAACTTCAAACCACTTTAAACTTCTTAAGTTTAAAGCTCCCAGCTCCCAAGCAACTCCATAGCAACCAAACTTGAGTACCCTAGCAACCGTTTTACAAGACCTATATCTCTGCATCAGAACATCGTATAGAGATGAGGTTTGGCTCTTTTGACTCATGCTAGCAAACAGCACTTCCAACATGCTACACATGCTAGCAGTGAATAGCTACATGCTAATAGCAATTAGTTAAGTGCTAAATCATGCCAAGATCATGCTAAGAACTCTATAAAAACTCCATAGTAACCATCTGTAACAACTACCAACCACCTAGTAACACCATAGCAACCGCCCAGAATACCTTAGTAACCGCCTAGCAACACCATAACAACCACCCAGAACACCCTAGCAACCACCCAGAATACCCTAGCAACTGCCTAGCAACACCATAGCAACAACCCAAAACACCCTAGCAACCCACTAGAAAACCCCCAACAACTTTTTAACTGTAAACTACTTTAAACTTCAAACTGATTTAAACTTTAAACTAATTTAAACGTTAGACTAATTTAAACTTCAAACTAATTTAAACTTCAAACTAATTTAAACTTCAAACTAATTTAAACTTCAAACTAATTTAAACTTTAAAGTAATTTAAAATTTAAACTAATTTAAACTTTAAACTAATTTAAACTTTAGACTAATTTAAACTTTAAACTAATTTAAGCTTCAAACTAATTTAGACTTTAAACTATTTTAAACTTCTAACTAATTTGAACTTTAAACTAATTTAAACTTCAAACTACTTTAAACTCCAAACTGCTTTAAACTTCTTCAAACTTTCTGGTCCAGCTTTCTCAAGCCAACTTAAAGTTTGTCTCGACGAACTTTTTAATCTAGTTATTATTATTATTCTTCTTACTAAAAATTTATCGCCTATCTCCTCCTAGAGCTTTAACTCTACATACTCCAAACTCGGCTCAGACCTTCAGACTATTCTGACTCGAGTTGCTTTATCTTTTCAGACTGATCGGACTTATGGTTTTCCTAAAAATGCCGATCTAAACTCGGAAAAACTCCCATTGACTTGCATTGGGGAGTTCTAAAAAATTCAAATCCAGATTCAAACTGACCAACCGACGAAAATTTAAATCTAAACACCTTGAAGACTTATTCAAACTGCCGTTCTATATATAATATAAGCCATTGAGACTCAATTAAACTAATAAACTCATCTGTCTATCTACTTCAAACTATTTTAAACTTTAAACTACTTTAAACTTCAAACTAAATTAAACTTCAAACTAATATAAACTTTAAACTACTTTAAACTTCAAACTTAAGCTTTAACTCATTTAAACTTATAAACTGTAAACTCATTTAAACTTATAAACTGTAAACTAATTTAAACTTATAAACTCAAAACTCATTTAAACTTATAAACTAAACTCATAAACTCTGAGTGTGTGTGTGTGTGTGTGTGTGTGTGTGTGTGTGTGTGTGTGTGTGTGTGTGTGTGTGTGTGTGTGTGTGTGTGTGTGTGTGTGTGTGTGTGTGTGTGTGTGTGTGTGTGTGTGTGTGAACACACACACACACACTCTAAACTCTAAACTCATTTAAACAAACTCTAAACTCATTTAAACTTATAAACGCAAAACTCAAAAACTCGTAAACTACTTTAAACTTCAAACCACTTTAAACTTCTTAAGTTTAAAGCTCCCAGCTCCCAAGCAACTCCATAGCAACCAAACTTGAGTACCCTAGCAACCGTTTTACAAGACCTATATCTCTGCATCAGAACATCGTATAGAGATGAGGTTTGACTCTTTTGGCTCATGCTAGCAAACAGCACTTCCAACATGCTACACATGCTAGCAGTGAATAGCTACATGCTAATAGCAATTAGTTAAGTGCTAAATCATGCCAAGATCATGCTAAGAACTCTATAAAAACTCCATAGTAACCATCTGTAACAACTACCAACCACCTAGTAACACCATAGCAACTGCCCAGAATACCTTAGTAACCGCCTAGCAACACCATAACAACCCCAGAACACCATAGCAACCACCCAGAATACCCTAGCAACTGCCTAGCAACACCATAGCAACAACCCAGAACACCCTAGCAACCACCCAGAATACCGTAGCAACCGCCTAACAACACCATAGCAACCACCCAGAACACCCTAGCAACCGCCTAGCAACCACCAAGAACACCCTAGCAACCGCCTAGCAACCACCAAGAATACCCTAGCAACCGCCTAGCAACACCATAGCAACCACCCAGAACACCCTAGCAACCGCCTAACAACCACCTAGCAACCACCCAGAACACCCTAGGAACCAACCAGAATACCCTAGCAACCACCTAGCAACAGCATAGCAACCACCCAGAACACCCTAGCAACCGCCTAGCAACTACCCAAAATACCTTAGCAACCGCCTAGCAACCACCCAGAACACCTTAGCAACCCACTAGAAAACCCCCAACAACTTTTTAACTTTAAACTACTTTAAACTTTAAACTAATTTAAACTTTAAACTAATTTAACCTTCAAACTAATTTAAACTTTAGACTAATTTAAACTTTAAACTAATTTAAGCTTCAAACTAATTTAAACTTTAAACTATTTTAAACTTCTAGCTAATTTAAACTTTAAACTAATTTAAACTTCAAACTAATTTAAACTTTAGACTAATTTAAACTTTAGACTAATTTAAACTTTAAACTAATTTAAGCTTCAAACTAATTTAAACTTTAAACTATTTTAAACTTCTAGCTAATTTAAACTTTAAACTAATTTAACCTTCAAACTAATTTAAACTTTAGACTAATTTAAACTTTAAACTAATTTAAGCTTCAAACTAATTTAAACTTTAAACTATTTTAAACTTCTAGCTAATTTAAACTTTAAACTAATTTAAACTTCAAACTAATTTAAACTTTAGACTAATTTAAACTTTAGACTAATTTAAACTTTAAACTAATTTAAGCTTCAAACTAATTTAAACTTTAAACTATTTTAAACTTCTAGCTAATTTAAACTTTAAACTAATTTAACCTTCAAACTAATTTAAACTTTAGACTAATTTAAACTTTAGACTAATTTAAACTTTAAACTAATTTAAGCTTTAAACTAATTTAAACTTTAAACTATTTTAAACTTCTAGCTAATTTAAACTTTAAACTAATTTAAACTTCAAACTACTTTAAACTCCAAACTACTTAAAACTTCTTCAAACTTTCTGGTCCAGCTTTCTCAAGCCAACTTAAAGTTTGTCTCAACGAACTTTTTAATCTAGTTATTATTATTATTATTATTATTCTTACTAAAAATTTATCCCCTATCTCCTCCTAGAGCTTTAACTCTACATACTCCAAACTCGGCTCAGACCTTCAGACTATTCTGACTCGAGTTGCTTTATCTTTTCAGACTGATCGGACTTACGGTTTTCCTAAAAATGCCGATCAAAATTCGGAAAAACTCCCATTGACTTGCATTGGGGAGTTCTAAAAAATTCAAATCTAGATTCAAACTGACCAACCGACAAAAATTTAAATCTAAACACCTTGAAGACTAATTCAAACTGCCGTTCTATATACTATATAAGCCATTGAGACTCAATTAAACTAATAAACTCATCTATCTATCTACTTTAAACTACTTTAAACTTCAAACTAAATTAAACTTCAAACTAATATAAACTTTAAACTACTTTAAACTTCAAACTTAAGCTTTAACTCATTTAAACTTATAAA
Organism: Vimba vimba; assembly: GCA_022828995.1. Lineage (NCBI taxonomy): Eukaryota > Metazoa > Chordata > Actinopteri > Cypriniformes > Leuciscidae > Vimba > Vimba vimba. Next base: position 38,851,122 of record CM040829.1, on the reverse strand, counting down.
CTGTAAACTCATTTAAACTTATAAACTGTAAACTAATTTAAACTTATAAACTCAAAACTCATTTAAACTTATAAACTAAACTCAAAAACTTGTACACTTATAAACTCTAAACTCATAAACTCTGAGTGTGTGTGTGTGTGTGTGTGTAAACACACACACACACACACTCTAAACTCATTTAAACAAACTCTAAACTCATTTAAACTTATAAACGCAAAACTCAAAAACTCGTAAACTACTTTAAACTTCAAACCACTTTAAACTTCTTAAGTTTAAAGCTCCCAGCTCCCAAGCAACTCCATAGCAACCAAACTTGAGTACCCTAGCAACCGTTTTACAAGACCTATATCTCTGCATCAGAACATCGTATAGAGATGAGGTTTGGCTCTTTTGACTCATGCTAGCAAACAGCACTTCCAACATGCTACACATGCTAGCAGTGAATAGCTACATGCTAATAGCAATTAGTTAAGTGCTAAATCATGCCAAGATCATGCTAAGAACTCTATAAAAACTCCATAGTAACCATCTGTAACAACTACCAACCACCTAGTAACACCATAGCAACCGCCCAGAATACCTTAGTAACCGCCTAGCAACACCATAACAACCACCCAGAACACCCTAGCAACCACCCAGAATACCCTAGCAACTGCCTAGCAACACCATAGCAACAACCCAAAACACCCTAGCAACCCACTAGAAAACCCCCAACAACTTTTTAACTGTAAACTACTTTAAACTTCAAACTGATTTAAACTTTAAACTAATTTAAACGTTAGACTAATTTAAACTTCAAACTAATTAAAACTTCAAACTAATTTAAACTTCAAACTAATTTAAACTTTAAACTAATTTAAACTTTAGACTAATTTAAACTTTAAACTAATTTAAACTTTAGACTAATTTAAACTTTAAACTAATTTAAGCTTCAAACTAATTAAGACTTTAAACTATTTTAAACTTCTAACTAATTTGAACTTTAAACTAATTTAAACTTCAAACTACTTTAAACTCCAAACTGCTTTAAACTTCTTCAAACTTTCTGGTCCAGCTTTCTCAAGCCAACTTAAAGTTTGTCTCGACGAACTTTTTAATCTAGTTATTATTTCAAATACAAAAGTTGTCACTGAATGTTTTGTTAGCATTGCGATTCTCTTTTAAGCACACTAAATTTAAACAACGTATTATTCAATGCATTACTTCTATATAGATTTATATATTCATTTGCTCAAGCAAGTGTAAAAAAACATTTAAACATCTACTTTTCTTATGTTAAAATCACAGACATTAAATTAAAACTTAAAATTGACAAAACGACGACTCTTTAGCATTTAAATCTTTATATAAAAGTCCAGCGGGTCACACAGAACTTTCTGCACATCGAGTGTCATCATTGTGCAGCCCACACACAACATTACACACTGTGCAGTGTGTTTCACACAACTTTTATTTTATTTTGACTGCATTATTTTAGCTGTAAGTGTTTTGCTTTTCTTTGCTTTACCTGTGCTACAGATAATGTTTAGAGAAGTTTTGTTCACGCTGAAAAAAGCACAGACTAAAAGATCGACTCCTGGGATTTAAGAACCCATATCGGGTCATCAGAATGAGAGTGGACTGGATGTTGTCAGCGGTGGGATCCGGTGCACTGGGAGAGAGCTGGGATCCTCACTCCAGTGTTCCTCCTCCAGGCTGGCAGTGTAATGAGCAGCTGTGGGAGATGTGCACGTCTATCCATATCACAGCTGGAGGAGCGCTGGAAGAGGGACTCACGGGTCCTGGAGACTGTGGTGTCAGGCGTGACCCGATCCGGGTTAGCGCTGGAGGAACTTTGACCCGATCAGGGTTAGCGCTGGAGGAACTTTGACCCGATCAGGGTTAGCGCTGGAGGAGCTTTGACCTCTGCTCACACTGATAGCAGGTTTATCTGCCCTGATTGAATGTGCTTGGGCTTTACGTGAGTGGAAGAATGACCTTCATTCTGGCAGACTGAAGCACACACACACACACACACACACACACACACACACACACACACACACCTTTCAGGGTTACTCTGACTCCACCAGCGCTGGCGTGATCATCCACACGCGTGTTCACTGATGCGCTTCAACATGCTCACACCAACATACTTCATCTAGACAGCATTGTTCTGATCCTGCTGTCAGTATTTGCATGGCTCAGTGAGGATTTGTCCGAGAGATCCGGCTGAATCATGAGCTCTGGCTGTACAGTGTCCGTGTGATGATTGCCTGATTATTGGCGAGCTGTTGTTCTGTTTACTGTGTTCAGGCCGGAGTGTGCTGGCGTCCCATCAGGCGTACGGTCCTCCGCCAGCCCTCAGAGCAACACCATCACTCGCCCCACACACCGACGGTGAGAGAGAGAGCACACTGTGTGTGTGTGTGTGCCAGAGTAACTAAAGAGAAGTACAGTAGTCAACTGTGAATCAAAAGAGTTTATCAAAGTTGTCCTCAGACAAGAACGGGTATTGTTCAAAATACATGTATAACTTTGAAAGGTTTTGATCCACTTCAGATGTTGACTACTGTAAATCGTGATGCTGAAGATCAAAGGCTGCAGTTTATTTAAAGGGGAAAATCTGACTTTCTCCATGTGTCAGTGCTATAATCGGGTGTCAGTGCTATAATCGGGTGTCAGTGCTATAATCGGGTCCCGGTGCTTCTACCAACCCAGAAAACATGAAAAGTAAACCCAGTAACAGTGTTCTGGTGAGCCTGTCAGAAAATAAGCCGATCAGATTTCGCTCTCCTTCTGACGTATGAAGAGGATCTTATTATAATATTACCGGCCCTTAATCTGCACGTTTACACACACCAGCCGACATTTGGTTCCACAAGCGACAGCAGAGCCCAGTTCTAACGCACTGATGAAGATCCAGCAGAGCCTGAAGCTGTTCTGTGGTTGAGCTCAGACGAGCACTGAACACTATTGACCAGAACATGTCACCGCTGTCTTAAAGACCTCAGGAACTGTGGACACTTGTGGAGA
>CM040829.1:38830607-38840607 GCA_022828995.1 Vimba vimba | reverse complement strand
CCTTCAGAAATCACTCTAATATGAGGATTTGATGCTTGAGAAACATTTATGATTATTATCAGTGTTGAAAACAGGTTTACATTTTTTTTTCATTTTTTTTTTTTTCAGAACAGCATTATCTGAAATATAATCTTTTGTAACATTATAAATGTCTTTACTGTCACTTTTGATCAATTTAATTCATCATTGATAAATAAAAGTATTGACTTCTTTTATTTCTTTCCCCCAAAAAATGTAATTCAAATTCTTACTGACCCCAAACTTTTGAACGGTAGTGTTTAATGTTACAAAAGCTTTATATTTTATATAGATGCTGAAGAGAAGAGAGAGAAGAAGAGACTTTCTTTAAAAACATTAAAAATCATATCGACCCAGAACTTTCGACTGGTAGTGTGTATGTGCAGATGTCTCCCGTTCATCTATATGATGTGTGTGTGTGTGTGTGTGTGTGTGCGTGTCCTCAGCTCAGGCCGCCTCAGCCCGCTGTCTACCTGTTCGTCCTCGACGTGTCCCACAATGCCGTGGAGACTGGGTATCTGGATGTCGTCTGTCAGTCGCTTCTGGACAACCTTGACTCGTAAGTGAGCGTCCTCCAGCCACTGTCCAAGCGGCTGAAAAGCTAAATGCACATTTCTTTCTTTAATATTAGCAAAATTCTAATTCCATTTGAATTCTAAAGGTAATTCTTAATGTTAAGAGGAAAAAAAGTACTGTGTCGTCTCCTATGCCCAGAAGAGGGTGCAAGCGAGCGCAGTGAGCAGATATAAACCACATCAAGCATCACTGAGTGCTTTCTGTTTCCAGCTGATGTAACACACACACACACTCACACACACACACACACACACACTCACACACACTCACACACACACTCAGCTCTGACCGGTGTGCAGGTTTGGTCAAGTGTGTCGTTGCAGGATTGTTGCCTCCAACTGAGAGGGTTTTCATCAGCAGGAAGAACCTTTTCCCGCCATTTTTCACATTAACAACAAAATCTAGCGCTGTACACTGGATGAGCTCACAGAACACACAGAGATTTAAATGCACAGTTTTGCGTTTGAATGTGCAGGTTTTTTTAATTCAACGAATATTCGAAATTCAAATTTTTATTTGACAGCCCTAGTGTCCGCTCTCTTCTGAACCCGCTGATCAGTGTGTGTGTGTGTGTGTTGAACCTCTGATCAGTGTGTGTGTGTGTGTGTGTGTGTGTGTGTTGAACCCCTGATCAGTGTGTGTGTGTGTGTGTTCCCCTGAAGGCTCCCCGGAGACTCCCGCACGAAGATCGGCTTCATCACGTTTGACAGCACCATCCACTTCTACAACCTGCAGGAGGGGCTCTCGCAGCCGCAGATGCTCATCGTGTCCGACATCGACGGTAAGCAGTTTCCCTTCAGCAAACGCAGATGATGTCAGTGATGTGATGTTCAGATGATGTCAGTGATGTTCAGATGATGTCAGTGATGTGATGTTCAGATGATGTCAGTGATGTTCAGATGATGATGTCAGTGATGTCAGTGATGTTCAGATGATGTCAGTGATGTTCAGATGATGTCAGTGATGTTCAGATGATGTCAGTGATGTCAGTGATGTTCAGGAGTGACACGGGTTCGTCTGTTCCTCCTCAGATGTGTTCCTGCCGACTCCGGACAGCCTGCTAGTCAACCTGAGCGAGTGCAAGGAGGTGAGCGAGCGCTCGGGTTTATCCTGTTCACTTCAATTCACATTTATTTTGTATAAAACGGTTAGTTCCAGTCCTTGGTTCTGATTGGTCAATGGCTGTTTTATTGACGAGAACACACGGCTATGGCCGCGTCACCCAGCGGTTCTCTGTATCGCTGCACAACACCCCTAGCAAACACTCTTAGCAAGGCTAACACATGTTCTCACTGCTATTGTTCAGTGAAGCGAGAGTAGAGTAGTGTGGGAGATCGAGTAAGTGTTCCTGCGTTTCCCTCAGGTCAGTCCCATATTCATCATAAATATCCGTCTGAATGTCCGCTGCGATCTCTTTGGACAGTTCAGGGTTTATGACGCGCTAGTCATCTGTCAGTGGCGTCCTGCTCCTCCAGTGTAAGTGTGTCCTCTACTGACTGACGCGCTCATGAAGAGCCTCTGCCGCATCTACTGGAGCAGTAGTGTGTGTGTGTGTGTGTGTGTGTGTGTGTGTGTGTGGCTTCTGGTCACGGTCAGGGACTATTGTCCAGCGGAGGCTTTTAGTGAGTTTACTTTATAAACATTGCATTGATACATATTTTTTGGCTTTAATATTTGTATAGTGCGGTAACCGCTTTATTAAATTAATATATTAATATTACTGTTATTACGTATAGCACTTTTCACAACACACATCGTTTCAAAGCAGCTTTACAGGAAGTGCACGAGTCCACAGTACAGATTACAGTGATCCGGTGTCAGAGGAGAGTCATGGACTTCAGAAATGCACATGTCCAGATCACACAGTGAGATAAACGTGTTCTTTTAAACAATAATTCACGGCAGAAACAATGAGCTCACAACACACGACGTGCCCCAGCGATTGGATGAGGTGAAGTGTGTGTGTGTGTGTGTGTGTGTGTGTTGCAGCTGGTCCAGGACCTGCTGACGGGTCTGCCGCAGATGTTCAGCATGTGACGTGTGTGTGTGTGTGTGTGTGTGTGTGTGTGTGTGTGTGTGTGTTGCAGCTGGTCCAGGACCTGCTGACGGGTCTGCTTCAGATGTTCTGTGTGTGTGTGTGTGTGTGTGTGTGTGTTGCAGCTGGTCCAGGACCTGCTGACGGGTTTACTTCAGATGTTCAGCATGTGACGTGTGTGTGTGTGTGTGTGTGTGTGTGTGTGTGTTGCAGCTGGTCCAGGACCTGCTGACGGGTCTGCTTCAGATGTTCTGTGTGTGTGTGTGTGTGTGTGTGTGTGTTGCAGCTGGTCCAGGACCTGCTGACGGGTCTGCTTCAGATGTTCTGTGTGTGTGTGTGTGTGTGTGTGTGTGTGTGTGTTGCAGCTGGTCCAGGACCTGCTGACGGGTCTGCTTCAGATGTTCTGTGTCTGTGTGTGTGTGTGTGTGTGTGTGTGTGTGTGTGTGTGTGTGTGTGTGTGTGTGTGTGTGTGTGTGTTGCAGCTGGTCCAGGACCTGCTGACGGGTTTACTTCAGATGTTCAGCATGTGACGTGTGTGTGTGTGTGTGTTGCAGCTGGTCCAGGACCTGCTGACGGGTTTACTTCAGATGTTCAGCGTGTGACGTGTGTGTGTGTGTGTGTGTGTTGCAGCTGGTCCAGGACCTGCTGACGGGTCTGCTTCAGATGTTCTGTGTGTGTGTGTGTGTGTGTGTGTGTGTGTGTGTGTGTGTGTGTTGCAGCTGGTCCAGGACCTGCTGACGGGTCTGCTTCAGATGTTCTGTGTGTGTGTGTGTGTGTGTGTGTGTGTGTGTGTGTGTGTGTGTGTGTGTGTGTGTGTGTGTTGCAGCTGGTCCAGGACCTGCTGACGGGTTTACTTCAGATGTTCAGCATGTGACGTGTGTGTGTGTGTGTGTGTGTGTGTTGCAGCTGGTCCAGGACCTGCTGACGGGTTTACTTCAGATGTTCAGCGTGTGACGTGTGTGTGTGTGTGTGTGTGTTGCAGCTGGTCCAGGACCTGCTGACGGGTCTGCCGCAGATGTTCAGCAGGACGATGGAGACTCAGTCTGGTCTGGGTCCGGCTCTCCAGGCCGGGTTCAAGCTTCTGTCTCCCACCGGCGGGCGCATCTCAGTCTTCCAGACGCAACTGCCCACCGTGGGCATCGGTGCCCTTAAACCCAGAGAGGAGCCCGGCCAGAGGGCGCACGCCAAGGTCTCACACACACACACACACACTCTCTCTCACACACACACACACACACACACACACAAACACAGCACTGTCAGACTGAGTCATTGACTGATTGACTGCTCTGACCCTTGGGTTACCCTGCACTCATTTTCAAAAGCACTCAATTAGCATATGTTTTGAGTCTTTAAATTTACAACACACTATTACTGGTGGCACTTTATTTTATAGTCCTCTTCATATTATGTACATATAGTAATGGTAAAAACTAGGTACTGACCCTAACCTTGACCCATGTAGTCCCCTTATATGTTAATGCAACTCCGTATTTGACATTTTACCGTAAGTTTGAGTCCTTGAACTGAAAGTGAATACTCTAGTCTCTCTTCTCTCTGGTGAATCTTCTGTGTGATGTTCTGCAGGAGGTCCAGCATCTGAATCCTGCGACGGACTTCTATAAGAAGCTGGCTCTGGACTGCTCTGGTCATCATGTGGCGGTGGATCTGTTCCTGCTCAGCGCTCAGTACTGTGACCTGTCCTCTCTAGGTCAGTCTAACCACTGCATACGAGGATGATGAGGATGAGGATGAGGATGATGAGGAGTGCTGTGTGGAGTCGCTCGTGTGTGAAGTTCTTCGATACCACATCAAAAACTACTAGCCTAACTGATAGTTCAAACATTATTAAAAACAAGTGAACAGTCAGAAATAAAATAAGAACAAATGCACACATTACAAGCAGAGATGAATACTAAATAACACATTACAAGCAGAGATGAATACTAAATAACAAAGTTACAAAGTCTAACAGTAGTGTTCAGGTACAGATATAAATAATTAGGCCTAAATGTAAAATAACTATTTGTTCACTGTAGGAATTAAATATAGTTTCATCTTTGTTTAAGCTGTATTCTCGTGTTTTATTAACATTAATGACAATGTTAGGCTGCTGTCCCTTTAAGACCGAATGCACAGCCCAATATACTGACACTCATCTGGTTCTCTTTCAAGCATGCGTTTCATTGTCACTATGGGATACGGCCCTTCCGCTTATTCCTCAGAAGCCGATTACATTACGCCAGCCCCAGTTGGCTGGCAGACACGACGCAGTGCAAAGTCTCGCTATGAGGGAAGCGGCTGCCGAGCAGCACGACGGCTCCTTCCTGTTCTTCCAGAGCTCCTGGAGGAGGACGAGCGTTTACCAGCCAGATGCCCGTGCAGGGAGGATCCTCTCTCGATGAGGAGGGATGGAGAAGGCCTCATCCGAGTGCCCCCCAGAGAGCCATTAGTTGCCGCACACTTGCACCCACAGTGCAGATCCGCCATGGCCATCTAAAGCGGACCAATCCAGTCGAGCATGACGGAGCGCGCTGATAAAGCAGTCGCTCTCTCTGCTGACCGCAGGCCAAGCTGAGCTCTGACACTGATGCAATAGACTCGCAGACTGAGCGAGGAGGAGGGCAGTGTGACGGGTCTTCCCAGGGAAGGGAGTCAGTAGCCCTCCAGTTTGCTAGCTCCCGACCCTTAGTCGTTCAGCGTTCGACAAGCACGAGTTTCACAGTTCCCAGATGTTCTGTAGGCCAAACGGAGCCCGGTTGGGCCGGGGGAAGCAGAGCGGTGGAACGGAGAAGACACGGTGCAGTGGTGCACACCCTCCCACTAGCACAAGCACTTTTCATGTTCAAAATGGGCGTGGGTCAGCCAGAGGAGTCAGAACGACGGATGCGCCGTTGTCCGGTTGGGGGGGGGCAGGATAGTGAATGGAAGATGGGGTCATCATCTGACCAGTCTTCACACAAGCTATCTGGAAATGCTGGCCGTGTTTCTGACGTTGAAGCATTTTCTCCCCTTTCATCAGGGCATCATGCTCTCGTGAGAACACTCCAGCTGTGGCTCATACACCTGGACAGGGAGGCCTCAGTGAGAACACTCCAGCTGTGGCTCATACACCTGGACAGGGAGGCCTCAGTGAGAACACTCCAGCTGTGGCTCATACACCTGGACAGGGAGGCCTCAGTGAGAACACTCCAGCTGTGGCTCATACACCTGGACAGGGAGGCCTCAGTGAGAACACTACAGCTGTGGCTCATACACCTGGGCAGGGAGGCCTCAGTGAGAACACTACAGCTGTGGCTCATACACCTGGACAGGGAGGCCTCAGTGAGAACACTACAGCTGTGGCTCATACACCTGGGCAGGGAGGCCTCAGTGAGAACACTACAGCTGTGGCTCATACACCTGGGCAGGGAGGCCTCAGTGAGAACACTACAGCTGTGGCTCATACACCTGGACAGGGAGGCCTCAGTGAGAACACTACAGCTGTGGCTCATACACCTGGGCAGGGAGGCCTCAGTGAGAACACTACAGCTGTGGCTCATACACCTGGACAGGGAGGCCTCAGTGAGAACACTACAGCTGTGGCTCATACACCTGGGCAGGGAGGCCTCAGTGAGAACACTACAGCTGTGGCTCATACACCTGGGCAGGGAGGCCTCAGTGAGAACACTACAGCTGTGGCTCATACACCTGGACAGGGAGGCCTCAGTGAGAACACTCCAGCTGTGGCTCATACACCTGGACAGGGAGGCCTCAGTGAGAACACTACAGCTGTGGCTCATACACCTGGGCAGGGAGGCCTCAGTGAGAACACTACAGCTGTGGCTCATACACCTGGACAGGGAGGCCTCAGTGAGAACACTACAGCTGTGGCTCATACACCTGGACAGGGAGGCCTCAGTGAGAACACTACAGCTGTGGCTCATACACCTGGACAGGGAGGCCTCAGTGAGAACACTACAGCTGTGGCTCATACACCTGGGCAGGGAGGCCTCAGTGAGAACACTACAGCTGTGGCTCATACACCTGGGCAGGGAGGCCTCAGTGAGAACACTACAGCTGTGGCTCATACACCTGGACAGGGAGGCCTCAGTGAGAACACTACAGCTGTGGCTCATACACCTGGGCAGGGAGGCCTCAGTGAGAACACTCCAGCTGTGGCTCATACACCTGGGCAGGGAGGCCTCAGTGAGAACACTCCAGCTGTGGCTCATACACCTGGACAGGGAGGCCTCAGTGAGAACACTACAGCTGTGGCTCATACACCTGGACAGGGAGGCCTCAGTGAGAACACTCCAGCTGTGGCTCATACACCTGGACAGGGAGGCCTCAGTGAGAACACTACAGCTGTGGCTCATACACCTGGACAGGGAGGCCTCAGTGAGAACACTACAGCTGTGGCTCATACACCTGGACAGGGAGGCCTCAGTGAGAACACTACAGCTGTGGCTCATACACCTGGGCAGGGAGGCCTCAGTGAGAACACTACAGCTGTGGCTCATACACCTGGGCAGGGAGGCCTCAGTGAGAACACTACAGCTGTGGCTCATACACCTGGGCAGGGAGGCCTCAGTGAGAACACTACAGCTGTGGCTCATACACCTGGGCAGGGAGGCCTCAGTGAGAACACTACAGCTGTGGCTCATACACCTGGGCAGGGAGGCCTCAGTGAGAACACTCCAGCTGTGGCTCATACACCTGGGCAGGGAGGCCTCAGTGAGAACACTCCAGCTGTGGCTCATACACCTGGACAGGGAGGCCTCAGTGAGAACACTACAGCTGTGGCTCATACACCTGGGCAGGGAGGCCTCAGTGAGAACACTCCAGCTGTGGCTCATACACCTGGACAGGGAGGCCTCAGTGAGAACACTCCAGCTGTGGCTCATACACCTGGGCAGGGAGGCCTCAGTGAGAACACTCCAGCTGTGGCTCATACACCTGGGCAGGGAGGCCTCAGTGAGAACACTCCAGCTGTGGCTCATACACCTGGACAGGGAGGCCTCAGTGAGAACACTCCAGCTGTGGCTCATACACCTGGGCAGTGAGGCCTCAGTGAGAACACTACAGCTGTGGCTCATACACCTGGACAGGGAGGCCTCAGTGAGAACACTCCAGCTGTGGCTCATACACCTGGGCAGGGAGGCCTCAGTGAGAACACTCCAGCTGTGGCTCATACACCTGGACAGGGAGGCCTCAGTGAGAACACTACAGCTGTGGCTCATACACCTGGACAGGGAGGCCTCAGTGAGAACACTCCAGCTGTGGCTCATACACCTGGGCAGGGAGGCCTCAGTGAGAACACTCCAGCTGTGGCTCATACACCTGGACAGGGAGGCCTCAGTGAGAACACTCCAGCTGTGGCTCATACACCTGGACAGGGAGGCCTCAGTGAGAACACTCCAGCTGTGGCTCATACACCTGGACAGGGAGGCCTCAGTGAGAACACTCCAGCTGTGGCTCATACACCTGGACAGGGAGGCCTCAGTGAGAACACTACAGCTGTGGCTCATACACCTGGGCAGGGAGGCCTCAGTGAGAACACTCCAGCTGTGGCTCATACACCTGGACAGGGAGGCCTCAGTGAGAACACTACAGCTGTGGCTCATACACCTGGGCAGGGAGGCCTCAGTGAGAACACTCCAGCTGTGGCTCATACACCTGGACAGGGAGGCCTCAGTGAGAACACTACAGCTGTGGCTCATACACCTGGACAGGGAGGCCTCAGTGAGAACACTCCAGCTGTGGCTCATACACCTGGACAGGGAGGCCTCAGTGAGAACACTACAGCTGTGGCTCATACACCTGGGCAGGGAGGCCTCAGTGAGAACACTCCAGCTGTGGCTCATACACCTGGACAGGGAGGCCTCAGTGAGAACACTACAGCTGTGGCTCATACACCTGGGCAGGGAGGCCTCAGTGAGAACACTACAGCTGTGGCTCATACACCTGGACAGGGAGGCCTCAGTGAGAACACTCCAGCTGTGGCTCATACACCTGGACAGGGAGGCCTCAGTGAGAACACTACAGCTGTGGCTCATACACCTGGACAGGGAGGCCTCAGTGAGAACACTCCAGCTGTGGCTCATACACCTGGACAGGGAGGCCTCAGTGAGAACACTCCAGCTGTGGCTCATACACCTGGGCAGGGAGGCCTCAGTGAGAACACTACAGCTGTGGCTCATACACCTGGACAGGGAGGCCTCAGTGAGAACACTCCAGCTGTGGCTCATACACCTGGGCAGGGAGGCCTCAGTGAGAACACTACAGCTGTGGCTCATACACCTGGACAGGGAGGCCTCAGTGAGAACACTCCAGCTGTGGCTCATACACCTGGGCAGGGAGGCCTCAGTGAGAACACTCCAGCTGTGGCTCATACACCTGGGCAGGGAGGCCTCAGTGAGAACACTACAGCTGTGGCTCATACACCTGGACAGGGAGGCCTCAGTGAGAACACTCCAGCTGTGGCTCATACACCTGGACAGGGAGGCCTCAGTGAGAACACTCCAGCTGTGGCTCATACACCTGGGCAGGGAGGCCTCAGTGAGAACACTCCAGCTGTGGCTCATACACCTGGACAGGGAGGCCTCAGTGAGAACACTCCAGCTGTGGCTCATACACCTGGACAGGGAGGCCTCAGTGAGAACACTCCAGCTGTGGCTCATACACCTGGACAGGGAGGCCTCAGTGAGAACACTCCAGCTGTGGCTCATACACCTGGACAGGGAGGCCTCAGTGAGAACACTCCAGCTGTGGCTCATACACCTGGGCAGGGGAGGCCTCAGTGAGAACACTCCAGCTGTGGCTCATACACCTGGGCAGGGAGGCCTCAGTGAGAACACTCCAGCTGTGGCTCATACACCTGGACAGGGAGGCCTCAGTGAGAACACTCCAGCTGTGGCTCATACACCTGGACAGGGAGGCCTCAGTGAGAACACTACAGCTGTGGCTCATACACCTGGACAGGGAGGCCTCAGTGAGAACACTCCAGCTGTGGCTCATACACCTGGGCAGGGAGGCCTCAGTGAGAACACTCCAGCTGTGGCTCATACACCTGGACAGGGAGGCCTCAGTGAGAACACTCCAGCTGTGGCTCATACACCTGGGCAGGGAGGCCTCAGTGAGAACACTACAGCTGTGGCTCATACACCTGGACAGGGAGGCCTCAGTGAGAACACTCCAGCTGTGGCTCATACACCTGGGCAGGGAGGCCTCAGTGAGAACACTACAGCTGTGGCTCATACACCTGGCCAGGGAGGCCTCAGTGAGCCCATCCCCACACACACAGCGCTCCTAACTCGACTGCTCTCCACGAGCTTCAGCTGAAGCGGGATCAGCATCTGGAGAATAGAGGATTTCAATCCGGGAAACTGG
>CM040829.1:38785607-38825607 GCA_022828995.1 Vimba vimba | reverse complement strand
GAAGTGCATAAATCAACTCGCTTGGTTCATGTAATATATGCACACATCAAATGTGAAGAATGATGTGATGTGTGTTCTCGCACACAGGGGGCGCTGAACGTCAGCGAGCGCACGATCCCTCAGCCCAGAGCGCTGCAGCTGTCTGTGGAGAAGCTGAGCCGAGACGCCGCCTTCCTCATGGACTGTGGCACAGTGAGTACACACACACACACACACACACACACACACACACAGAGACGCTGCCTTCCTCATGGACTGTGGCACAGTGAGCACACACACACACACACACACACACACACACACACACAGAGACGCTGCCTTCCTCATGGACTGTGGCACAGTGAGTACACACACACACACACACACACACACACACACACACACACAGAGACGCTGCCTTCCTCATGGACTGTGGCACAGTGAGTACACACAGACACACACACAGACACAGACACAGACACACACACACACACACACACACACACACACACACACAGACGCTGCCCTCCTCATGGACTGTGGCACAGTGAGTACACACACACACACACACACAGCCATGTTTATGTGATTTGTGAGGACATTCCATAGGCGTAATGGTTTTTATACTGTACTAACTGTATATTCTATCCCCTTACACTGCCCCTATCCCTAAACCTGCCCATCACAGGAAACATTCTGCATTTTTACATTTTTAAAAAAACACTGCTTAGTATGTTTTTAAAGCCATTTGAAAAACGAGGACCCCCAAAATGTCCTCATAAATCACGTATTTTCCCGAGTGTCCTCATTTGCAGGTGTGTTTTCATAAAAATGTCCTCAGTTGTCATGAAAACAAGTACACACACACACACACACACACACACACACACACAGAGAGATGCTGCCCTCCTCATGGACTGTGGCACAGTGAGTACACACACACACACACACACACACACACACACACACACACACACACACACACAGAGATGCTGCCCTCCTCATGGACTGTGGCACAGTGAGTACACACACACACACACACACACACACAGACAGACACACACACACACACACACACACAGAGAGATGCTGCCCTCCTCATGGACTGTGGCACAGTGAGTACACACACACACACACACACACACACACACACACACAGACGCTGCCCTCCTCATGGACTGTGGCACAGTGAGTACACACACACGTGCACACACACAGACACACACACACACACACACACACACACAGACACACACACACACACACACACAGACGCTGCCCTCCTCATGGACTGTGGCACAGTGAGTACACACACACGTGCACACACACAGACACACACACACACACACACACACACACACACACAGACAGACACACACACACACACACACACAGAGAGATGCTGCCCTCCTCATGGACTGTGGCACAGTGAGTACACACACACACACACACACACACACACACACAGAGAGATGCTGCCCTCCTCATGGACTGTGGCACAGTGAGTACACACACACACACACACACGTGCACACACACAGACACACACACACACACACACACACACACACACACAGACAGACACACACACACACACACACACAGAGAGATGCTGCCCTCCTCAGGGACTGTGGCACAGTGAGTACACACACACACACACACACACACACACACAGACGCTGCCCTCCTCATGGACTGTGGCACAGTGAGTACACACACACACACACACACACACACACACACACAGACGCTGCCCTCCTCATGGACTGTGGCACAGTGAGTACACACACACACACACACACACACACACACACACACACACACACAGATGCTGCCCTCCTCATGGACTGTGGCACAGTGAGTACACACACACACACACACACACACACACACACACAGACGCTGCCCTCCTCATGGACTGTGGCACAGTGAGTACACACACACACACACACACACACACACACACAGACGCTGCCCTCCTCATGGACTGTGGCACAGTGAGTACACACACACACACACACACACACACACACACACACACACACACACACACACAGATGCTGCCCTCCTCATGGACTGTGGCACAGTGAGTACACACACACACACACACACACACACACACACACAGACGCTGCCCTCCTCATGGACTGTGGCACAGTGAGTACACACACACACACACACACACACACACACACAGACGCTGCCCTCCTCATGGACTGTGACACAGTGAGTACACACACACGTGCACACACACACACAGCCATGTTTATGTGATTTGTGAGGACATTCCATAGGCGTAATGGTTTTTATACTGTACTAACTGTATATTCTATCCCCTTACACTGCCCCTATCCCTAACCCTGCCCATCACAGGAGACATTCTGCATTTTTACATTTAAAAAAAACACTGCTTAGTATGTTTTTAAAGCCATTTGAAAAACGAGGACCCCCAAAATGTCCTCATAAATCACGTATTTTCCCGAGTGTCCTCATTTGCAGGTGTGTTTTCATAAAAATGTCCTCAGTTGTCATGAAAACAAGTACACACACACACACACACACACACACACACACACACACACACACACACAGAGAGATTCTGCCCTCCTCAGGGACTGTGGCACAGTGAGTACACACACACACACACACACACACACACACACACACACACACAGACGCTGCCCTCCTCATGGACTGTGGCACAGTGAGTACACACACACACACAGACACAGACACACACACACACACACACAGAGAGATTCTGCCCTCCTCAGGGACTGTGGCACAGTGAGTACACACACACACACACACACACACACACACACACACACACACAGACGCTGCCCTCCTCATGGACTGTGGCACAGTGAGTACACACACACGTGCACACACACACACACTTTCTCATCTGTGCTCAGAGTGTTTATAATCATCCAGATGCCTGTTATTACACAATAACCCAGCGCTTATTTACTGTACAAGTTATGTAGTAAATATTTGGGGTGTAACGATTCCCTCATGTCACGATTCGATGCATATCACGACACTAAACTCACGATACGATATTATTGCGATACTCCAAGACATATGATAAAAGTCCTGTTGATTAAAATGCTACATTGTGAGTGTAAATGAATAGTCTTGGACTTGGTGCTGAAACCCAAAGCACAGGACAATAGAGACGCCAGAATAACAATATTCATGATTCTGAAGCTGAAAATACTGAATTATTGTAGATGAACATGCTTGATCTCTGTCACTGACTAGATATATTTACAGTAATGTAGGACTCTTTTTACTGGTAACATCAGACATTTGGCATTATCAGGACACAAATATCCCTCCATTGCATTATTATACATTATATTCAACATTATAAATAATAGTTTAATGTAGTACTGACACTAAAACTTTCTCACACAGTAATTGTTATTATACACAATATATATTGTTGCATTTTTGTATTGTGATATATCGTTACACCCTTAGTAATATTCAATAAGATCATTAAAAGCTTCTGTGAAGAAAGAGTTCCAGTGAGCAGCTTCTAGCCTAGATGAGGATATTACACAGCTTTGCATCGCATAAATGATGAAATCTTGATTTGAAAAGAGAGCACTTTAAAATCTATCCTGTTTAATTGTCTTATAATCCATTTCAGTGTACAAAACAATCATTCTAGCAGCAAGAGGAAGATTTGAACAATATTAGTGAGTTCTGTCCTCCATGCATCTGTTAATGCGGCTCACACACACTCTCCACTTGTCTCTTTCAGGTCCTGTACCTCTGGATTGGAAGGAACTGTAACCCAGTTTTCCTCACGCAAGTGCTGGGAGTGGAGAGCTACACTGCTGTTCCTCTCAACATGGTACCTGACGCGCACACCACCTGACGCGCGCACACCACCTGACGCACACACCACCTGACGCGCTCACACCACCTGACGCACACACCACCTGACGCGCACACACCACCTGACGCACACACCACCTGACGCGCACACCACCTGACGCGCACACACCACCTGACGCGCACACACCACCTGACGCGCTCACACCACCTGACGCACACACCACCTGACGCACACACCACCTGTCGCGCACACCACCTGACGCACACACCACCTGACGCACACACCACCTGACGCACACACCACCTGACGCACACACCACCTGACGCACACACCACCTGACGCACACCACCACCTGACGCGCACACACCACCTGACGCGCTCACACCACCTGACGCACACTACCACCTGTCGCGCACACCACCTGACGCACACCACCTGGCGCTCACACCGCCTGACGCGCAGTACCGCCTGACGCGCAGTACCGCCTGACGCGCACACCACCTGACGCACACACCACCTGACGCACACTACCACCTGTCGCACACACCACCTGACGCACACTACCACCTGTCGCGCACACCACCTGACGCACACACCACCTGACGCACACTACCACCTGACGCACACTACCACCTGACGCGCTCACACCACCTGACGCACACTACCACCTGACGCACACTACCACCTGACGCGCACACCGCCTGACGCGCTCACACCGCCTGACGCGCAGTACTGCCTGACGCGCACACCCACCTGACGCGCACGCCACCTGACGCGCACGCCACCTGACGCGCACTACCACCTGACGCGCACGCCACCTGACGCGCACTACCACCTGACGCGCGCACACCGCCTGACGCGCACACCCGCCTGACGCACACTACCACCTGACGCGCACGCCACCTGACGCGCACTACCACCTGACGCGCGCACACCACCTGACACGCACTACCACCTGACGCGCACACCACCTGACGCCCGCACACCACCTGACGCGCACACCCGCCTGACGCGCACTACCACCTGACGCGCACGCCACCTGGCGCGCACACCACCTGACACGCACTACCACCTGACGCGCACACCACCTGACGCCCGCACACCACCTGACACGCACTACCACCTGACGCGCACACCACCTGACCACCATTATTTATTTAAAAAAGGGACAATGTACATTAATAAACTTATAAGTATTAAGTTTTAAGTAATAAGTAATTAAGTACCAAGTAAGTAATAAACTTATAAGTATTAAGAGAGAGGTGAATTAAGGGTACAGTGCAGAAGAGAGTATTCAGCTCAGTTAAACATATATTACTGACTCGTATGCATTAAGACGGTAGTATCAGGAGTTCAGTGAAGATGAGAGGATCTCTGTCCATCAGCGTTAGTGTGACGAACAGGAAGAGGCAGATATGATGTTTGCTGGCCTGTAACTGAGGTCATGTGACTGGCCTGTAACTGAGGTCATGTGACTGACGCTGTTGTGTTTCCTCTCAGGATCAGCTGCCAGAGTTGGACACTGCAGAATCGTCCCGAATCCGAGCTCTGATCGACTGGCTGAGAGAACGCCGGCCGTTCCACTCCGTCCTGCACGTCATCAGGTCAGACACACACACACGCACACACACACACGCACACGTACAGGCTCTAACTGCACACATATCAGCACTGAAATACACCATTCACTGGATGTTCAGGGGCTTTTTTCACACACAGTGGAAGCACACAGAAGACTGGGGGAAATAAAGCTGCATGTGGTTTTATTTGATGAACCTCATGTGACTCATGACACTGTGATTAATGAATGATCACAGTAATCTTCAGGGGGTTTCACATGTTTAATATTATAAACCTGATATCCATTAATGCCATTATAATTCAACTGAAATGAAGTTATTATATATTATTTAATGCATCATACTGTGAACACAAGCATCTGTGAGATCCTGCAGGGCATTAACAGCTTTACGGAGAGCGTTCGTCAGTGATGAGCTCTCGCTGTTAGTGTCCGTCAGTCTCGTGTCCGTCAGTCTCGTGTCCGTCAGTGATGAGCTCAGGCTGTTAGTGTCCGTCAGTGATGAGCTCAGGCTGTTAGTGTCCGTCAGACTCGTGTCCGTCAGTCTCGTGTCCGTCAGTCTCGTGTCCGTCAGTCTCGTGTCCGTCAGTCTCGTGTCCGTCAGTCTCGTGTCCGTCAGTCTCGTGTCCGTCAGTCTCGTGTCCGTCAGTCTCGTGTCCGTCAGTCTCGTGTCCGTCAGTCTCGTGTCCGTCAGTCTCGTGTCCGTCAGTCTCGTGTCCGTCAGTCTCGTGTCCGTCAGTCTCGTGTCCGTCAGTCTCGTGTCCGTCAGTCTCGTGTCCGTCAGTGATGAGCTCAGGCTGTTAGTGTCCGTCAGTGATGAGCTCAGGCTGTTAGTGTCCGTCAGACTCGTGTCCGTCAGTCTCGTGTCCGTCAGTCTCGTGTCCGTCAGTCTCGTGTCCGTCAGTCTCGTGTCCGTCAGTCTCGTGTCCGTCAGTCTCGTGTCCGTCAGACTCGTGTCCGTCAGTGATGAGCTCAGGCTGTTAGTGTCCGTCAGTCTCGTGTCCGTCAGTGATGAGCTCAGGCTGTTAGTGTCCGTCAGTCTCGTGTCCGTCAGTGATGAGCTCAGGCTGTTAGTGTCCGTCAGTGATGAGCTCAGGCTGTTAGTGTCCGTCAGACTCGTGTCCGTCAGTCTCGTGTCCGTCAGACTCGTGTTCGTCAGTGATGAGCTCAGGCTGTTAGTGTCCGTCAGTCTCGTGTCCGTCAGTGATGAGCTCAGGCTGTTAGTGTCCGTCAGTCTCGTGTCCGTCAGTGATGAGCTCAGGCTGTTAGTGTCCGTCAGTCTCGTGTCCGTCAGTGATGAGCTCAGGCTGTTAGTGTCCGTCAGTCTCGTGTTCGTCAGTGATGAGCTCAGGCTGTTAGTGTCCGTCAGTCTCGTGTCCGTCAGTGATGAGCTCAGGCTGTTAGTGTCCGTCAGTCTCGTGTCCGTCAGTGATGAGCTCAGGCTGTTAGTGTCCGTCAGTCTCGTGTCCGTCAGTCTCGTGTCCGTCAGTGATGAGCTCAGGCTGTTAGTGTCCGTCAGTCTCGTGTCCGTCAGTGATGAGCTCAGGCTGTTAGTGTCCGTCAGTCTCGTGTCCGTCAGTCTCGTGTCCGTCAGTGATGAGCTCAGGCTGTTAGTGTCCGTCAGACTCGTGTCCGTCAGTGATGAGCTCAGGCTGTTAGTGTCCGTCAGACTCGTGTCCGTCAGTCTCGTGTCCGTCAGTGATGAGCTCAGGCTGTTAGTGTCCGTCAGACTCGTGTCCGTCAGTCTCGTGTCCGTCAGTCTCGTGTCCGTCAGTCTCGTGTCCGTCAGTCTCGTGTCCGTCAGTCTCGTGTCCGTCAGTCTCGTGTCCGTCAGTCTCGTGTCCGTCAGTGATGAGCTCTCGCTGTTAGTGTCCGTCAGTCTCGTGTCCGTCAGTCTCGTGTCCGTCAGTGATGAGCTCTCGCTGTTAGTGTCCGTCAGTCTCGTGTCCGTCAGTGATGAGCTCAGGCTGTTAGTGTTCGTCAGACTGAGCTCTCGCTGTTAGTGTCCGTCAGACTGAGCTCTCGCTGTTAGTGTGAGACACTGAGCCCTGTTTCTCTTCCAGAGACGAGAGTCCGCTGAAGGCTGACTTCCTACAGTACCTGATTGAAGACCTCAGTGAGTCGGCGCTGTCGTACTACGAGTTCCTCCTGCACCTGCAGCAGCAGATCAGCAAGTGAAGCGCTGTGTGTGTGTGTGAGACACTACAGCTCGTGCTCGTCCCGCTCACAGGGCTTCAGCGCACAGCCTTTCTAATTTATTGCCTTTTACTAAAAAAAAAATGAAAATGTAGGAAAAAAAATTCTTATGACTTTCTTACAACCTTTATAATGAGTGCTATTCATACTTCACCCTCACACACGCATCTGCTCCGTTTCAGGTTTCTGTTTTCTCCAGTCATGTGTTTTAATTTATGAAGGCAATAGTTGAGCGTGTGCTGTCAGCGGGACCGGGAGAGGAGTGTGTGTGCACGGGCGACTCATCTTTAAACATGTATAAACCTATAATATAGTCTAAAGATTGTTAATTTTAGTAAAAACTTTATTCAGATGATGCAAGGTGAGAATAAACTGCTGGGGACTTTATTATTCCCCATGAAGAGATTTTTATGAATGTTTAAATCTGAAGCTTTGGGCAGAATGAGAGAGATGTGGGACTGTGATCTTAAAGCTTGAGTGTAATCCAGAGGCCGAGAGTCTTCACCTCTCCACAGCAGATCAGTGTGTGTGACGACCGACAGATCAGTGTGTGTGACGACCGTCTGTGATGATGACGAGCACAGGAGCGATCTTCATCATGTGTGCTGATGTTTCTTGGGTAATCACAGTTATCATTCAGAGGGATATTTTTTTAAATCGATGAAGAACATCCTCTGGTTTCCTCAGTCGTTCGGCTCATCTCCGCACATGTGACAGCTGTGTGTGTTTGAGCAATTATTTGTAAATTCTCTGCAATTTTGTACATGTGAACTTTCTGAAGGAATGAACTGATCATTAAAGAGGAAGCCTCGCATGAGCTCTACCGAATCATTGATCACGGCTCTGGGTTTTCTTTACGTGTTGATGTTTCAGCAGATCCTGGTCCTCTTTCAGTCATTTAAAGTCAGCATAACATCAAAGTGGACAACTCTTTTTTTAATGTGTGTTTATAGTATATTGGTGTGTTTATTATGATTAATGGGTGCAGATCTTCAGTGATGTTCCTGAATCCTCAGGGGTTTCGGGTCTTTCAGGCACTGATCTCTCACAGTTCGAGTCCAGATGGATTCTCTTCTCTGATCACGAGGGCGGAGCAACCTGTCAATCACATCAGATCAGCCAATAGCAGACCACGACCATCCAGTCAGTTCCCCACAGACACAATCAAGTGATGCTCATCATCCTAATTATTTTTCTAGCTTATTTTTTCTGTCTGTAACACCAAAGTCCTGTGGTAAAACCCTTATTTACTCTCTTCTGTAAAGACCTGAAATATCATTTAGATCCTCCAGCTGCACCAAAGCTGTGAAACCCATTATGTGTTCCTGAAATGTGAATGTGAATGGTTGTGTAGTGTGCACCATAGTTCCCCCCCCCCGTAATTCGAACTATGGTGCACACTACACAACCATTCACATTCACATTTCAGGAGGATCAGCTGGAGGATCCAAATGATATTTCAGGTCTTTACAGAAGAGAGTAAAAGGGACAGAAATATCAGTTTTGGGGGGGTCAGATAATTTTTCTGATATTGTGAAAAAATATAATTACAGTTACAATACAAGTCAACTCCTAGGCTAAAGCAACGGAGACAGAGAACGACTTCAACTTCTCAAGCAAGTGTCAACGTTGAATGACAAAACGCTAGTTTCATAAAGTATCATTCTTTTCGACATTCCTTATTTGTATATTTAAAATAATCTAATTTAATGCAGTTATAATTTTTCAATGTAAATTATTTAATTTTATTGGTAACAGCCTGGTGTCTAATTATTTTAATTGACTATATTTATCAAATTTAAGAATTTGAAATGAAAGATGGAGCATACATTTAATAAAATTAGGGGAAAATGCCCTTTATAGAGGTACAAAAAATTATCCTGAGTGTTTTCAAACAGTGATGTAATGAAACATTGACAATTTAAGCTTGAAGGGAGTAAAGCCTCTGTTTAGGCTATAAAGGAAATATAATGCATCTGTAATGAATCTCTATCCCCCCTAGAGATACCGAGCTCCACCCACAACAAAATGTGGGAAACACATTACTATTAGGCTATATGATGATCTACAAAAAAACACACATTTAATTATCTTATTATTAAAATACATTATTATGATTTTACCACCTCCGCCTCATTTTGAGCCAGGAAAACCCTGAAATAGGCAATAGGCTTCTTGTAAAGGTATTACTTTTACTAGTAATTAGAATGGTATTTCAGTGCACTTAACTTCTAACTTTTGGGAGTTGATCAAAACAGTTCTCTTTTGGATATATAATAACAATGAGATGATCTGTAGCCTATACTGATTATCAGTTTGTCGCATGTTTAGACCTTGTGTTGCACTTGGCGATCACGGTGGGGATTGATATGGTAGTGGACGATGATGGTCATAGAAGTGAAGGAGCAGTACCCCCAATTATGGTGGGGTAATTTGCACTCTGTATACATTCCCCTAACATGTTTCTATAAATTAATAAATAAGTAGGCTTCTCTTGACAAAAACAACAGTAGTTTTCCATTGGCTTTTGGATTGGTTTATGATTCTTACAGGTTTTGTTCATCAGGATAATCTTCACAAATAAACACAACTTTGGATTTTTGAAGCGCAAATACAAATGTAAAGACCAGACGTACATTTGTAACATTAAATCATCACTTTCCGCTATTAAGCCATAATCTTTAGGTGAATTTTGAAGACAAAATAATATGTGATTCGAGCACAAGTTTCGTGAGTTCTGGCTTTTATTTTGAAACGCGTTCGTCATTCATAGGAGACGCGCTGTGCGTGACGTCATGATGCTGCGCGAGACTCCGCCCCGTCAGTAATAACACACTCACTCTCTCTCACACACACACACACACACAGAGAGAGGATCTGCGGACGGATTATTATCAGTAATAACTGCAGTAATATCACACATATATCTGCGCGATGGAGGTGTGTGAGGAGAGCGAGGGCGCGCGCACGGCCGCTCAGAGGCGCGCGGAGATCCGGAGGCGGAAGTTGATGCAGAACTCCGAGGATCGCATGAAGAAGATCGTGGGCTTCAGTCAGCCTGAGGACAGCAGCGCGGACAGATGTGAGCTCTGCCAGAACACACTCTCTTCACACACACACCCCTTCCCCGTATGAGTCATGACTGTACAGTAGAAGTGTGTAATGAGCTACACCTGATGACCTGACCTGAGATCAGTCTGACGAGGCGCGCAGGATCTGACACAGGTCTTCTGCTGATGCCGTGATGTGTCTGGGTTTACATCAGCAATACTCCGAATATATAAATATCTGCTAAAGTTAATGGAGTTTTCTCTGAAGTGAAGAATCTCTCTGAACTAATACACTATTCTGAGAACCTGTCAGTCACTACATTACTGTAATATTACAGGTTCAAACTAACAACTTATCTGCAGACAGACAGATTTTATTACAGTAATAACGCAATAATATTAACTTTATAAGGACATAGGTTTCTACAAAAACATTTTTTTATATATAAACATTTAAATGGCGGCTGTCATAAGCTGTTTTCATGATGGATTTATACATTAAATATTGCAGAACAGGTAATAATATAATACTCAATCTAAAGTATCAAAGCACAAATTATTGGTGCTATAAATAATATTTAGAGAAGCTTTGTTCATACATAAACTAAAAACAGCACAGACTCAAACATCGACTTGGAATTTAAAGGGGACATATCATGAAAATCTGAGTTTTCACTCCTCCTGGTGACTCTGGGATTCTGGATGAGGGAGATTGGCAGATTCTGGGATTCTGGATGAGTGAGATTGGCCTGTTCTGGGATTCTGGATGAGTGAGATTGGCCTGTTCTGTTATTGCCGGAGTTCCTGAAGCTTGTGTAAAGACTCCGCCCTCTTCTGAACGGAGGCGGGGCTAAAGCTCATTTGCATTTAAAGGGACACACAAAAATGGCGTGTTTTTGCTTAGACACAAAAAGGGGCAAATTTGACAAGCTATAATAAATGATCTGTGGGAATTTGAGCTGAAATTTCCCAGACACATTTTGAGGACGCCATAGATTTAAATATTACATCTAATGAAAAGAGGCATAACATGTCACCTTTAAAGTCGCCGGAGCCAGTGTTGCTGAGAGACGGTCCTGAAGGAGTTAACTAGGTTCACCTTATGCTGTTCACACCATATTTCAAATAGCTGCAATTTCAGGGCAAACGACTCCCTAATAGAAGCTCGTCAGTGTCGTGGTATTAGGATGTTGCGGTTATCACGACAGCTCTAATTATGATGACATTAATATAAATGAATATGGCCTTGTGTTTGTGAAGCCGCCCGAAGCGTCCTGGAGCCGCGGTTCCACCTGGATCTGGAGCGGCACGAGCCCTGGTCCGGCTCCGGCTCCGGCTCCGCTAAGAGACTGTCTCCTCATCCGGCCGAGTCCGACAGGAGCGCCAGCGAGGCGGCGGGAGAAGAGGACTCATCCCGAGAGCTGCCGTCCTCTCCTCGCAGGGGTCTGAGGAAGTACCTGTCCCGGCTCGACGACGCCATGAAGCTGCGCGGGCATCTGGCCGGAGAGAAGCCGGCTCCGGACCGCACCGGCACCCAGCCCGAGGACCTGGACCCGTTCTGCCTGTTCCGGCTCGCCGCCAGCGTCGCTCTCGCACTCTTCGTGCGCATCTTCGTCTGCCAGTATCTGGTGAGTGTCACGGAGCAGGTGTGTGTGTGTGTGTGTGTGTGTGTGTGTGTGTGTGTGTATGTTTCTGCAGCGCTCATGTGTCACGTCGAGACCACCCATGACAAGAAATATCAGCCTGGATCTCAGGACAGAACTCTCACGTTAATAACTAATGATCTTTACAACGGAAGTGAATCGATCAAACTAACTTTATCTGGACAATAACTTTATTCTAGAGTAGAGGTCGACCGATATGGGTTTTTTCAGGCCGATGCCGATCTTTTGAAATCCGGGTCGGCCGATGGCGATTAATGCTGCCGATTTATTTTGGCCGATATTTGGCCGATTATGTGCTTGTTTTTAACCTCTATTTGAAAGATAAAATGTAACACAAATAATTACTTAAGATAGACAAGATTTCTCAACAAAAACATTTATTGAACACTTGACCAATCTGCACTTGTACAAAAGACAAAAAGACCTTGAGATATGTTTGGTAATTGTACCTGAATGAATTTGCTACATTTCAGATTAATATATTTGTTTTCCTTAAAATTTTAATTAACAGTAACTTAAACACTTTGACTGAGTATGTTTTTATGTTTCCACTGTTCAATCGCATCCGCGCCTCACACACACACACACAAACACACACACACACACACACACACACACACACACACACACACACACACAGAGAGAGAGAGAAATATAAGTAAACACTTTGCGACTTTAAACACACGCGACTTTTGGATCGCGCCCGCGCCACTCTCTCCCTCTCACACACACACACCATATTCCAGCATTGCAATCTTTACATCGCAGCCTGCTTCAGAGCTAAGGCAGGGCTACAGATTAGGTGTCCCCAAAGAACCCGCGTATCTAACAGTAGTTCCGCATTTTGCACGCGTTTTATTTATTTTTATACCATGTAACGTTAGGCCTATTCTCCGTGTAAATTTACACACCGAACCGTGACGCCCGTACCGTTTCGGTTCAATACGAATACATGAAATACAGTCACACATTACACTGTTTGGCCAGCATTTTAACCGTGTTTAATCCAGCTACTAGCTAAAGGTATGCTAAAGTTAGCTGCTGACTAGCGTCACGTTTCTAACGTCCGTTTTCAGAGCATCCAAGAGAATCACAGGCATAACAGTAGCACCGAAATGAAGCACAGAAATCCGCATTGATATTCGGTCCGGTAGATAAGGGTCGTTAAGGCACCAGTGCTGTATTAGCACCGGGTCTGTCTGTAGCTACCCAACCCTAGCGACGACGCTAGCAAAGCAAAGCCAGTCCTTCGCTAACCTATAGTGCGTTGGTCACTTTTTTATTACTTATTTCTCTGCATTTAGTGACAACCCTCTCAAATATAAGACACACAAAACAAATAAAAGTCTCAGATTCTCTGTCTGTAATTGCAAAATTCTTGCTTACTTATTGTGACATGATCGCAACCCTTCTGCTGTGCTAATGCAACCTCAACTATGCTATCAACATCCAAAGTAGCCGAACGTCATGTCGCCTATTCATATTTTTTCTCGAAGTTGGCAGTAACATATCAAAAGGTTTAATTAAATATAAAGGAGTTTTCTCCAAGGAACTCTTTCCTTAAGCACTGGATAATGTCTGCTCACTCTGCTGGAGAACGACTCTAGACGCAGCGTGCGTCGAACACGTGTTCCACAACAACAACAACACTAGGCTGCCCACAGATGCGCCCGCCTAATAATCGGCTTGATATACTGGATATTGGCCGATGCCGATTATGTTTAAAAATGCAAAAAAACGGCCGATTAATCGGTCGACCCCATTCTAGAGCTGCTGTAAAGCCTGAACACTCTCTGTTACTGTGATCTCCTGTTATCACTGTAAAGCTGCTGTGAAACTCTATATTGTTAAAGCGCTGTATAGATGGAGGAGACGTGACTCAACGCTGTGTCTTCTGTTCCCACAGTCCATATTTGCTCCGTTCCTCACTCTGGAGCTGGGATTCATGGGATTGCACAAATACTTCCCAAAGGTTTGTCTCTGCTTTGGAACTGATAATGTAAGTTGAATGATAAGTTGTGTAATGATAATAACATGTGGGATGAAATGAGGTTAATTAACTTTACTATAGTAAAGTTCCCCTGTTCTGACCCTCAGGTGTGTTACTGTAGTAAAGTTCCCCTGTTCTGACCCTCAGGTGTGTTACTGTAGTAAAGTTCCCCTGTTCTGACCCTCAGGTGTGTTACTGTAGTAAAGTTCCCCTGTTCTGACCCTCAGGTGTGTTACTGTAGTAAAGTTCCCCTGTTCTGACCCTCAGGTGTGTTACTGTAGTAAAGTTCCCCTGTTCTGACCCTCAGGTGTGTTACTATAGTAAAGTTCCCCTGTTCTGACCCTCAGGTGTGTTACTATAGTAAAGTTCCCCTGTTCTGACCCTCAGGTGTGTTACTGTAGTAAAGTTCCCCTGTTCTGACCCTCAGGTGTGTTACTGTAGTAAAGTTCCCCTGTTCTGACCCTCAGGTGTGTTACTGTAGTAAAGTTCCCCTGTTCTGACCCTCAGGTGTGTTACTGTAGTAAAGTTCCCCTGTTCTGACCCTCAGGTGTGTTACTGTAGTAAAGTTCCCCTGTTCTGACCCTCAGGTGTGTTACTATAGTAAAGTTCCCCTGTTCTGACCCTCAGGTGTGTTACTGTAGTAAAGTTCCCCTGTTCTGACCCTCAGGTGTGTTACTATAGTAAAGTTCCCCTGTTCTGACCCTCAGGTGTGTTACTGTAGTAAAGTTCCCCTGTTCTGACCCTCAGGTGTGTTACTGTAGTAAAGTTCCCCTGTTCTGACCCTCAGGTGTGTTACTGTAGTAAAGTTCCCCTGTTCTGACCCTCAGGTGTGTTACTGTAGTAAAGTTCCCCTGTTCTGACCCTCAGGTGTGTTACTATAGTAAAGTTCCCCTGTTCTGACCCTCAGGTGTGTTACTGTAGTAAAGTTCCCCTGTTCTGACCCTCAGGTGTGTTACTGTAGTAAAGTTCCCCTGTTCTGACCCTCAGGTGTGTTACTGTAGTAAAGTTCCCCTGTTCTGACCCTCAGGTGTGTTACTATAGTAAAGTTCCCCTGTTCTGACCCTCAGGTGTGTTACTGTAGTAAAGTTCCCCTGTTCTGACCCTCAGGTGTGTTACTGTAGTAAAGTTCCCCTGTTCTGACCCTCAGGTGTGTTACTGTAGTAAAGTTCCCCTGTTCTGACCCTCAGGTGTGTTACTGTAGTAAAGTTCCCCTGTTCTGACCCTCAGGTGTGTTACTGTAGTAAAGTTCCCCTGTTCTGACCCCCAGGTGTGTTACTGTAGTAAAGTTCCCCTGTTCTGACCCTCAGGTGTGTTACTGTAGTAAAGTTCCCCTGTTCTGACCCCCAGGTGTGTTACTGTAGTAAAGTTCCCCTGTTCTGACCCTCAGGTGTGTTACTGTAGTAAAGTTCCCCTGTTCTGACCCTCAGGTGTGTTACTATAGTAAAATTCCCCTGTTCTGACCCCCAGGTGTGTTACTGTAGTAAAGTTCCCCTGTTCTGACCCCCAGGTGTGTTACTGTAGTAAAGTTCCCCTGTTCTGACCCCCCGGTGTGTTACTGTAGTAAAGTTCCCCTGTTCTGACCCTCAGGTGTGTTACTGTAGTAAAGTTCCCCTGTTCTGACCCTCAGGTGTGTTACTATAATAAAGTTCCCCTGTTCTGACCCTCAGGTGTGTTACTGTAGTAAAGTTCCCCTGTTCTGACCCTCAGGTGTGTTACTGTAGTAAAGTTCCCCTGTTCTGACCCCCAGGTGTGTTACTGTAGTAAAGTTCCCCTGTTCTGACCCTCAGGTGTGTTACTGTAGTAAAGTTCCCCTGTTCTGACCCCCAGGTGTGTTACTGTAGTAAAGTTCCCCTGTTCTGACCCTCAGGTGTGTTACTGTAGTAAAGTTCCCCTGTTCTGACCCCCAGGTGTGTTACTGTAGTAAAGTTCCCCTGTTCTGACCCTCAGGTGTGTTACTGTAGTAAAGTTCCCCTGTTCTGACCCTCAGGTGTGTTACTGTAGTAAAGTTCCCCTGTTCTGACCCCCAGGTGTGTTACTATAGTAAAGTTCCCCTGTTCTGACCCCCAGGTGTGTTACTGTAGTAAAGTTCCCCTGTTCTGACCCTCAGGTGTGTTACTGTAGTAAAGTTCCCCTGTTCTGACCCCCAGGTGTGTTACTGTAGTAAAGTTCCCCTGTTCTGACCCTCAGGTGTGTTACTGTAGTAAAGTTCCCCTGTTCTGACCCTCAGGTGTGTTACTGTAGTAAAGTTCCCCTGTTCTGACCCCCAGGTGTGTTACTGTAGTAAAGTTCCCCTGTTCTGACCCTCAGGTGTGTTACTGTAGTAAAGTTCCCCTGTTCTGACCCTCAGGTGTGTTACTGTAGTAAAGTTCCCCTGTTCTGACCCTCAGGTGTGTTACTGTAGTAAAGTTCCCCTGTTCTGACCCTCAGGTGTGTTACTGTAGTAAAGTTCCCCTGTTCTGACCCCCCGGTGTGTTACTGTAGTAAAGTTCCCCTGTTCTGACCCTCAGGTGTGTTACTGTAGTAAAGTTCCCCTGTTCTGACCCTCAGGTGTGTTACTGTAGTAAAGTTCCCCTGTTCTGACCCCCAGGTGTGTTACTGTAGTAAAGTTCCCCTGTTCTGACCCTCAGGTGTGTTACTGTAGTAAAGTTCCCCTGTTCTGACCCCCAGGTGTGTTACTGTAGTAAAGTTCCCCTGTTCTGACCCTCAGGTGTGTTACTGTAGTAAAGTTCCCCTGTTCTGACCCTCAGGTGTGTTACTGTAGTAAAGTTCCCCTGTTCTGACCCTCAGGTGTGTTACTGTAGTAAAGTTCCCCTGTTCTGACCCCCAGGTGTGTTACTGTAGTAAAGTTCCCCTGTTCTGACCCTCAGGTGTGTTACTGTAGTAAAGTTCCCCTGTTCTGACCCCCAGGTGTGTTACTGTAGTAAAGTTCCCCTGTTCTGACCCCCAGGTGTGTTACTGTAGTAAAGTTCCCCTGTTCTGACCCCCAGGTGTGTTACTATAGTAAAGTTCCCCTGTTCTGACCCCCAGGTGTGTTACTGTAGTAAAGTTCCCCTGTTCTGACCCTCAGGTGTGTTACTGTAGTAAAGTTCCCCTGTTCTGACCCCCAGGTGTGTTACTGTAGTAAAGTTCCCCTGTTCTGACCCTCAGGTGTGTTACTGTAGTAAAGTTCCCCTGTTCTGACCCTCAGGTGTGTTACTATAGTAAAGTTCCCCTGTTCTGACCCCCAGGTGTGTTACTATAGTAAAGTTCCCCTGTTCTGACCCCCAGGTGTGTTACTGTAGTAAAGTTCCCCTGTTCTGACCCTCAGGTGTGTTACTATAGTAAAGTTCCCCTGTTCTGACCCTCAGGTGTGTTACTATAGTAAAGTTCCCCTGTTCTGACCCCCAGGTGTGTTACTGTAGTAAAGTTCCCCTGTTCTGACCCCCAGGTGTGTTACTGTAGTAAAGTTCCCCTGTTCTGACCCTCAGGTGTGTTACTATAGTAAAGTTCCCCTGTTCTGACCCCCAGGTGTGTTACTGTAGTAAAGTTCCCCTGTTCTGACCCTCAGGTGTGTTACTGTAGTAAAGTTCCCCTGTTCTGACCCTCAGGTGTGTTACTGTAGTAAAGTTCCCCTGTTCTGACCCCTCAGGTGTGTTACTATAGTAAAGTTCCCCTGTTCTGACCCTCAGGTGTGTTACTATAGTAAAGTTCCCCTGTTCTGACCCCCAGGTGTGTTACTGTAGTAAAGTTCCCCTGTTCTGACCCTCAGGTGTGTTACTGTAGTAAAGTTCCCCTGTTCTGACCCCCAGATGTGTTACTATAGTAAAGTTCCCCTGTTCTGACCCCCAGGTGTGTTACTGTAGTAAAGTTCCCCTGTTCTGACCCTCAGGTGTGTTACTGTAGTAAAGTTCCCCTGTTCTGACCCCCAGGTGTGTTACTGTAGTAAAGTTCCCCTGTTCTGACCCCCAGGTGTGTTACTGTAGTAAAGTTCCCCTGTTCTGACCCTCAGGTGTGTTACTATAGTAAAGTTCCCCTGTTCTGACCCCCAGGTGTGTTACTGTAGTAAAGTTCCCCTGTTCTGACCCTCAGGTGTGTTACTGTAGTAAAGTTCCCCTGTTCTGACCCTCAGGTGTGTTACTGTAGTAAAGTTCCCCTGTTCTGACCCCTCAGGTGTGTTACTATAGTAAAGTTCCCCTGTTCTGACCCTCAGGTGTGTTACTATAGTAAAGTTCCCCTGTTCTGACCCCCAGGTGTGTTACTGTAGTAAAGTTCCCCTGTTCTGACCCTCAGGTGTGTTACTATAGTAAAGTTCCCCTGTTCTGACCCCCAGGTGTGTTACTGTAGTAAAGTTCCCCTGTTCTGACCCCCCGGTGTGTTACTGTAGTAAAGTTCCCCTGTTCTGACCCTCAGGTGTGTTACTGTAGTAAAGTTCCCCTGTTCTGACCCTCAGGTGTGTTACTGTAGTAAAGTTCCCCTGTTCTGACCCTCAGGTGTGTTACTGTAGTAAAGTTCCCCTGTTCTGACCCTCAGGTGTGTTACTGTAGTAAAGTTCCCCTGTTCTGACCCCTCAGGTGTGTTACTATAGTAAAGTTCCCCTGTTCTGACCCTCAGGTGTGTTACTATAGTAAAGTTCCCCTGTTCTGACCCCCAGGTGTGTTACTGTAGTAAAGTTCCCCTGTTCTGACCCTCAGGTGTGTTACTATAGTAAAGTTCCCCTGTTCTGACCCCCAGGTGTGTTACTGTAGTAAAGTTCCCCTGTTCTGACCCTCAGGTGTGTTACTATAGTAAAGTTCCCCTGTTCTGACCCCCAGGTGTGTTACTGTAGTAAAGTTCCCCTGTTCTGACCCCCCGGTGTGTTACTGTAGTAAAGTTCCCCTGTTCTGACCCTCAGGTGTGTTACTGTAGTAAAGTTCCCCTGTTCTGACCCTCAGGTGTGTTACTGTAGTAAAGTTCCCCTGTTCTGACCCCCAGGTGTGTTACTATAGTAAAGTTCCCCTGTTCTGACCCTCAGGTGTGTTACTATAGTAAAGTTCCCCTGTTCTGACCCCCAGGTGTGTTACTGTAGTAAAGTTCCCCTGTTCTGACCCCCAGGTGTGTTACTGTAGTAAAGTTCCCCTGTTCTGACCCTCAGGTGTGTTACTGTAGTAAAGTTCCCCTGTTCTGACCCCCAGGTGTGTTACTGTAGTAAAGTTCCCCTGTTCTGACCCCCAGGTGTGTTACTATAGTAAAGTTCCCCTGTTCTGACCCTCAGGTGTGTTACTATAGTAAAGTTCCCCTGTTCTGACCCCCAGGTGTGTTACTATAGTAAAGTTCCCCTGTTCTGACCCCCAGGTGTGTTACTGTAGTAAAGTTCCCCTGTTCTGACCCTCAGGTGTGTTACTGTAGTAAAGTTCCCCTGTTCTGACCCCCAGGTGTGTTACTGTAGTAAAGTTCCCCTGTTCTGACCCCCAGGTGTGTTACTATAGTAAAGTTCCCCTGTTCTGACCCCCAGGTGTGTTACTGTAGTAAAGTTCCCCTGTTCTGACCCTCAGGTGTGTTACTGTAGTAAAGTTCCCCTGTTCTGACCCCCAGGTGTGTTACTATAGTAAAGTTCCCCTGTTCTGACCCTCAGGTGTGTTACTGTAGTAAAGTTCCCCTGTTCTGACCCCCAGGTGTGTTACTGTAGTAAAGTTCCCCTGTTCTGACCCCCAGATGTGTTACTGTAGTAAAGTTCCCCTGTTCTGACCCCCAGGTGTGTTACTGTAGTAAAGTTCCCCTGTTCTGACCCCCAGATGTGTTACTATAGTAAAGTTCCCCTGTTCTGACCCTCAGGTGTGTTACTGTAGTAAAGTTCCCCTGTTCTGACCCCCAGGTGTGTTACTGTAGTAAAGTTCCCCTGTTCTGACCCCCAGGTGTGTTACTGTAGTAAAGTTCCCCTGTTCTGACCCCCAGGTGTGTTACTGTAGTAAAGTTCCCCTGTTCTGACCCCAAGGTGTGTTACTGTAGTAAAGTTCCCCTGTTCTGACCCTCAGGTGTGTTACTGTAGTAAAGTTCCCCTGTTCTGACCCCCAGGTGTGTTACTGTAGTAAAGTTCCCCTGTTCTGACCCCCAGGTGTGTTACTGTAGTAAAGTTCCCCTGTTCTGACCCCCAGGTGTGTTACTGTAGTAAAGTTCCCCTGTTCTGACCCCCAGGTGTGTTACTGTAGTAAAGTTCCCCTGTTCTGACCCCCAGGTGTGTTACTGTAGTAAAGTTCCCCTGTTCTGACCCCCAGGTGTGTTACTGTAGTAAAGTTCCCCTGTTCTGACCCCCAGGTGTGTTACTGTAGTAAAGTTCCCCTGTTCTGACCCCCAGGTGTGTTACTGTAGTAAAGTTCCCCTGTTCTGACCCTCAGGTGTGTTACTGTAGTAAAGTTCCCCTGTTCTGACCCCCAGGTGTGTTACTGTAGTAAAGTTCCCCTGTTCTGACCCCCAGGTGTGTTACTGTAGTAAAGTTCCCCTGTTCTGACCCCCAGGTGTGTGACTGTAGTAAAGTTCCCCTGTTCTGACCCCCAGGTGTGTTACTGTAGTAAAGTTCCCCTGTTCTGACCCCAGGTGGAGAAGAAGAGCCAGGCGACGGTGTTGACCGCTGCTCTCCTGCTGTCCGGGATTCCCTCCGAGCTCATCAGCCGCTCCATGGACACCTACAGGAAGATGAGCCTCGTGTTCTCAGACCTGTGTGTGTACTTCTTCAGCTTCGTCATGTGTCATGAGCTGCTGCTGCTGTGCGGCTCTGACGGGTCCTGAGACACACACTCACACACACACACACACACACACACACACACACACACACACACACACACACACACACACACACACACACACACACACTCCTCTTCCTCTCCTGAGGCCATCACAGCTGTGAAACACGTTTTCTGCAAGCCTGAGCTCCATCCGTCACGTTTACTGTCCTCCGTCTTCATCTCCAGTAGTTCTCCTCAGTCAGTGGAGGTGAGAGTTCATGTCGACCGCTGCGAGACTAGTGAAGCGCTCGTCCAACCCAGCAGAGTTTAACAGATTCATGTATAACACTAAAATCATAAGAACTTGAAGCCTGTTTTTTGCATCCTCTTATATCTGTAATCACTGTTTCAGTTTAATGTGATGTGGAGTGATGAATGATCCAGATCCGTTAGTCTCCTGTCGAACAGTCGGACCAGCAGAACCAGCAGGGTTACGTCAGACTTCTGTTTTCTAAGTGTTTCTGAAGAAAAGCACATTCTCTGATTTGCCGTCGTTCAGCGTTGATGATGTGTTTTATTATTTCATGAGACTTTAGTATTATTGCGCTGCTCATAAACATGAGTTTACCGTAGATCTGCATGATCTATTGATTTCTGTTTGATTTACTGTAAATACAGTAATGTTTTGTCATTATGGTACAGATTATCACAGTTGTTTCTGATCATGTTTACATATTCCTGCAAAACTGATATTCTAATGTATATCTGTGTTTTTCACACTATTATGAGACGAATTATGAGCTGTAATAATATCTTTGATTATACCAATAAACATAAACGTGTCCTTCTGACTGCTGTCTGTGTGATTCCTCCGTTCTCTTTCCAACAATTGTTCGGTATCTCACTATGGGAACACCTCAGGCATGGCCGATCGCAGAAGCACCAATGACACCACACCTGCCAACCATGGCAGACCAATCACTGCCGTGATCAGGGAGTCCCGCCTCCCTGTATATAAACCCTGCCGGTTCGTCATTCCCGCTCTCTTCTCCATGGAAGATTTTCAGAAGCTGTTCTCGGCAGAACAATGTTCTCGGCTAAGACCTGAGAAAGGAGACTCCGCGAGGCAGTTGCTGGTAAGTCGGACCCATGCCTCTCTCCTCAACCCAGAGAGGACCCCATGGATTGGCCCCAGGCCGCTGGCTCGTGAGGGGAGATGATGGAGAGGTGTCACCCGTCCTGTTTGATCCATTAGCGGGAGAGGAAGATGACGATTGACGAGGTGTTGATGCAATTCTGAATCAGTCCTGTCCGCCGAGTGCACAGGTAAGAGTTCACCCTCCCCTGTACAGATGGATCTAATCAAAGTCTGTTGTAGGGCCGCGGGAGGAGATATGTGTCAATGCAGATTTAAACCTGCATACATCTCGTGGAGCAGAGTTGTGGACAGAGAATGGGCTTAGCGGTCGTGGGAGAGAGATCGCTGTGGCTGGGCCTGTCAGGACTCTCTGGCAAAGAGAAAGTGGAGTTTTTGGATCCCCCGATTGATCCAAAGGCCATGTTGGGTGCAGCGATTACAGTGATGCGTCAGCAATGTGACCTGCACATTCGAGGTCGGCCTCCCTAGAAAGCGGCATCTCGGCCTTCACCAGAGCCGAATATCAGACCCTCAGGGAGAGGGGGACATTCGGACCATCAGCCAAGGGCTGGATGAAATCACGGTGACTTATTCATTCTAAGCTTCAGAAAGCTTTTAACCTATTGAACTCGTTCATGTAAATCACAGGCCCAGCGCCGTGTCACTTTAGTGTCATGGCAGAGGTTAAGCAGAAACCTCCCTTCGTGAGCTTCAAAAGATCGTGATCAACTCACTCCCCTCTCCCGGCAGACACTGAGGCCAGGAGGCATGGATGGACCTCTGAGAGACGCCCCAATACACATACACACACATTCTTTCCATTTAACTCAGAATATAAGTAATTGTATATGAATGTGTATGATAATATACATTATCATATGTATATGATATATTCCTGTGTGTCTGTATGTTCCCCACCTCATATTAGCCTAGTTATGACTTTCTAGTTGTGTTAGTTGAACTCTAAACGCTTATATTCAAGTGTAAGAACATTTCTCTACTTTTGTATCTTCCAGCCATATCTTTTCTTGGTACCGAATTAAACCTCTTGGTTTGCCTTAGCTAAATATATATAGTAGGTTACGATAAAATTTATTAAACTATGTTTGCCATCCTTTAAAATGACCTATTCTAACACCATCATAAAACATGCTAATTCGGCTGTCAGAAGGAGATAAAGAAACTCCTCACTAAGCGTTTTCTGAGTATTATTGGTCAGTTCACCGAACATAGGTGTGGACTCAGACTTCCTTAAAGGACAATGACGATGGCTCATCGCTTTCTTAGTCTTATTTTGTAATCTCTCGTTCTTTGTGTTTTATTCTTAGTCTTATCTGTCTCTGGCTTCTTGTCTTGTTTTAGTCTTTCTTCCGTGCTCATTCATTTCTGTCTCCGGGTGAAATGGACTTACCCTGATTTTCCGGCAACTTTGCTTTCAAGTAAACCTTTTAAACTTCCCGCGAACGACACGCTCTCCGGAAGAACCGGAGGAACACTTCAAACTCACGGACACAGTGAGGATCATCACACACACGCGTGTTTAAGATGCGTTTAAGGTTGTTTGCCCTGCTTTAAGGTGATCTGATGCTTTGCTGGCTCTCTAAGGTTAAACTGTTTGTGATATTTGCCATTCTGTGATTTTCTCTCTTTCTTTCTTTACTTTTAATTATTCTGTTTATATGTATTCTTTGTTTAAGTATAGTCGTATGTATTTGTGGGTTCATAAATTAAAACCCATTATCGCTGGATTGTCTCTGTCTGCTGCTCACTGAACAAAGTCTCTTAAATGTGTGATCTTACAAGCTTTTAAATAGTTAAATACTTTATAGTAATCTAATAGACCAGAAAAGTTATTCATGACCAGAAGATAAACCTTTCTTGAGAGTTGAGTTGATAAGTTGACAAGTACTGTCAGTTTGGTGGACGAACAGATTATTCAATGAAATAATTCTGTTAAAGGTTATTCTGAAAATTGATCTAGCCTATCTATATATTCATAATTGATTATAATTCGTTATAATTAATTATCCATATACAGTGGGGAGAACAAGTATTTGATACACTGCCGATTTTGCAGGTTTTCCCACTTACAAAGCATGTAGAGGTCTGTAATTTTTATCATAGGTACTGTTCAACTGTGAGAGACGGAATCTAAAACAAAAATCCAGAAAATCACATTGTATGATTTTATTAACTGAAACATTCATTGAAAGGTGTGTGTTCAAAGTAGCAGTGGAGTTCAATTAGAGAGGTTAATCATTTTGTGAAACACTGTTGTCAGACCAGAGGCCCTTATTAAAGGACGAAGGCTGGACTGGACTGTACATTTCTCTCTGAAAACATGAGTAAAATGGGCCGTTCCAGACATTGTTCAGAAAGTTGATTGGAGAGGGGAAAACAAATAAAGAAGTGCAGCAAATGATAGTCTGCTCAGCTAAAATGATATCAAATGCTTTAAAATGGCAACCAAAACCAAAAAAGATGTGGAAGAAAACGGAAAACTACCATTCGAATGGATCGAAGAATAGCCAAAATGGCAAAGACTCGGCCAATGATCGGCTCCAGGGTGATCACAGGAGATCCAGAGTTACCTGTGCCAGATACTAATTTGCCAAAGAACACACTGACTGGCCTGAAGAGAAGAGGCGTAGTGTTTTGTGGACTGATGGAAGCAAGACTGTTGTTTGATATGGGGATGTGTCAGACTCAGACTGTAGTGTTGGCCTATTCATCGCAGACCTCGGATCAGTCTGAGGACATCCACATGCTGAAAGAGGTCATGCTGCCTCATGCCGAAGAGGAAAGGCCCTTGAGACGGTGTTTCAACAAGACAACGACTGCAAACACACCATAGACGAGCAGTATCTTCCACACCATCAAGATTAGCGTTATGGAGCGGCCAGCCCGATCCCCGGACCCTAACCCAGCAGAGAGCTTGTGGGAGACGTCAGAAATGCTGCTTTTAAAGGCAGTAAATGCACAGGAGCTGTGGTCTGAGGAGCTGTGGTCTGAGGAGCTGTGGTCAGAGGAGCTGTGGTCAGAGGAGCTGTGGTCTGAGGAGCTGTGGTCTGAGGAGCTGTGGTCTGAGGAGCTGTGGTCTGAGGAGCTGTGGTCTGAGGAGCTGTGGTCTGAGGAGCTGTGGTCAGAGGAGCTGTGGTCAGAGGAGCTGTGGTCAGAGGAGCTGTGGTCTGAGGAGCTGTGGTCAGAGGAGCTGTGGTCTGAGGTGCTGTGGTCTGAGGAGCTGTGGTCTGAGGAGCTGTGGTCTGAGGAGCTGTGGTCTGAGGAGCTGTGGTCTGAGGAGCTGTGGTCTGAGGAGCTGTGGTCAGAGGAGCTGTGGTCTGAGGAGCTGTGGTCTGAGGAGCTGTGGTCTGAGGTGCTGTGGTCTGAGGAGCTGTGGTCTGAGGAGCTGTGGTCTGAGGAGCTGTGGTCTGAGGAGCTGTGGTCTGAGGAGCTGTGGTCTGAGGAGCTGTGGTCAGAGGAGCTGTGGTCAGAGGAGCTGTGGTCTGAGGAGCTGTGGTCTGAGGAGCTGTGGTCTGAGGAGCTGTGGTCTGAGGAGCTGTGGTCAGAGGAGCTGTGGTCTGAGGAGCTGTGGTCAGAGGAGCTGTGGTCAGAGGTGCTGTGGTCTGAGGAGCTGTGGTCTGAGGAGCTGTGGTCAGAGGAGCTGTGGTCAGAGGTGCTGTGGTCTGAGGAGCTGTGGTCTGAGGAGCTGTGGTCTGAGGAGCTGTGGTCTGAGGTGCTGTGGTCTGAGGAGCTGTGGTCAGAGGTGCTGTGGTCTGAGGAGCTGTGGTCTGAGGAGCTGTGGTCTGAGGAGCTGTGGTCTGAGGAGCTGTGGTCTGAGGAGCTGTGGTCAGAGGTGCTGTGGTCTGAGGAGCTGTGGTCTGAGGAGCTGTGGTCTGAGGAGCTGTGGTCAGAGGTGCTGTGGTCTGAGGAGCTGTGGTCTGAGGTGCTGTGGTCTGAGGTGCTGTGGTCAGAGGAGCTGTGGTCTGAGGAGCTGTGGTCTGAGGTGCTGTGGTCTGAGGAGCTGTGGTCTGAGGAGCTGTGGTCTGAGGAGCTGTGGTCTGAGGAGCTGTGGTCAGAGGAGCTGTGGTCTGAGGAGCTGTGGTCTGAAGTGCTGTGGTCTGAGGAGCTGTGGTCAGAGGTGCTGTGGTCTGAAGTGCTGTGGTCTGAGGAGCTGTGGTCTGAGGAGCTGTGGTCTGAGGAGCTGTGGTCTGAGGAGCTGTGGTCAGAGGAGCTGTGGTCTGAGGAGCTGTGGTCTGAGGAGCTGTGGTCAGAGGAGCTGTGGTCTGAGGAGCTGTGGTCTGAGGAGCTGTGGTCTGAAGTGCTGTGGTCTGAGGAGCTGTGGTCTGAGGAGCTGTGGTCTGAAGTGCTGTGGTCTGAGGAGCTGTGGTCAGAGGTGCTGTGGTCTGAAGTGCTGTGGTCTGAGGAGCTGTGGTCTGAGGAGCTGTGGTCTGAGGAGCTGTGGTCTGAGGAGCTGTGGTCTGAGGAGCTGTGGTCTGAGGAGCTGTGGTCAGAGGAGCTGTGGTCTGAGGAGCTGTGGTCTGAGGAGCTGTGGTCTGAAGTGCTGTGGTCTGAGGAGCTGTGGTCAGAGGAGCTGTGGTCTGAGGAGCTGTGGTCTGAGGAGCTGTGGTCTGAGGAGCTGTGGTCTGAGGAGCTGTGGTCAGAGGAGCTGTGGTCAGAGGAGCTGTGGTCTGAGGAGCTGTGGTCTGAGGAGCTGTGGTCTGAGGAGCTGTGGTCAGAGGAGCTGTGGTCTGAGGAGCTGTGGTCTGAGGAGCTGTGGTCAGAGGTGCTGTGGTCAGAGGAGCTGTGGTCTGAGGAGCTGTGGTCTGAGGAGCTGTGGTCTGAGGAGCTGTGGTCTGAGGAGCTGTGGTCTGAGGAGCTGTGGTCTGAGGTGCTGTGGTCTGAGGAGCTGTGGTCTGAGGAGCAGTGGTCTGAGGAGCTGTGGTCTGAGGAGCTGTGGTCTGAGGAGCTGTGGTCTGAGGAGCTGTGGTCAGAGGTGCTGTGGTCTGAGGAGCTGTGGTCTGAGGAGCTGTGGTCAGAGGAGCTGTGGTCTGAGGAGCTGTGGTCTGAGGAGCTGTGGTCTGAGGAGCTGTGGTCTGAGGAGCTGTGGTCTGAGGAGCTGTGGTCAGAGGAGCTGTGGTCAGAGGAGCTGTGGTCTGAGGAGCTGTGGTCTGAGGAGCTGTGGTCTGAGGAGCTGTGGTCTGAGGTGCTGTGGTCTGAGGAGCTGTGGTCTGAGGTGCTGTGGTCTGAGGTGCTGTGGTCTGAGGAGCTGTGGTCTGAGGAGCTGTGGTCTGAGGAGCTGTGGTCAGAGGTGCTGTGGTCTGAGGAGCTGTGGTCTGAGGAGCTGTGGTCTGAGGTGCTGTGGTCTGAGGAGCTGTGGTCTGAGGTGCTGTGGTCTGAGGAGCTGTGGTCAGAGGTGCTGTGGTCTGAGGAGCTGTGGTCTGAGGAGCTGTGGTCTGAGGAGCTGTGGTCTGAGGAGCTGTGGTCTGAGGAGCTGTGGTCTGAGGAGCTGTGGTCTGAGGAGCTGTGGTCTGAGGAGCTGTGGTCAGAGGAGCTGTGGTCTGAGGAGCTGTGGTCTGAGGTGCTGTGGTCTGAGGTGCTGTGGTCTGAGGAGCTGTGGTCTGAGGTGCTGTGGTCTGAGGAGCTGTGGTCAGAGGTGCTGTGGTCTGAGGAGCTGTGGTCTGAGGAGCTGTGGTCTGAGGAGCTGTGGTCTGAGGAGCTGTGGTCTGAGGAGCTGTGGTCTGAGGAGCTGTGGTCTGAGGAGCTGTGGTCAGAGGAGCTGTGGTCTGAGGTGCTGTGGTCAGAGGTGCTGTGGTCTGAGGTGCTGTGGTCTGAGGAGCTGTGGTCTGAGGAGCTGTGGTCTGAGGAGCTGTGGTCTGAGGAGCTGTGGTCTGAGGAGCTGTGGTCAGAGGAGCTGTGGTCTGAGGTGCTGTGGTCAGAGGTGCTGTGGTCTGAGGAGCTGTGGTCTGAGGAGCTGTGGTCTGAGGAGCTGTGGTCTGAGGAGCTGTGGTCAGAGGTGCTGTGGTCTGAGGAGCTGTGGTCTGAGGAGCTGTGGTCAGAGGAGCTGTGGTCTGAGGAGCTGTGGTCTGAGGAGCTGTGGTCTGAGGAGCTGTGGTCTGAGGAGCTGTGGTCTGAGGAGCTGTGGTCAGAGGAGCTGTGGTCAGAGGAGCTGTGGTCTGAGGAGCTGTGGTCTGAGGAGCTGTGGTCTGAGGAGCTGTGGTCTGAGGTGCTGTGGTCTGAGGAGCTGTGGTCTGAGGTGCTGTGGTCTGAGGTGCTGTGGTCTGAGGAGCTGTGGTCTGAGGAGCTGTGGTCTGAGGAGCTGTGGTCAGAGGTGCTGTGGTCTGAGGAGCTGTGGTCTGAGGAGCTGTGGTCTGAGGTGCTGTGGTCTGAGGAGCTGTGGTCTGAGGTGCTGTGGTCTGAGGAGCTGTGGTCAGAGGTGCTGTGGTCTGAGGAGCTGTGGTCTGAGGAGCTGTGGTCTGAGGAGCTGTGGTCTGAGGAGCTGTGGTCTGAGGAGCTGTGGTCTGAGGAGCTGTGGTCTGAGGAGCTGTGGTCTGAGGAGCTGTGGTCAGAGGAGCTGTGGTCTGAGGAGCTGTGGTCTGAGGTGCTGTGGTCTGAGGTGCTGTGGTCTGAGGAGCTGTGGTCTGAGGTGCTGTGGTCTGAGGAGCTGTGGTCTGAGGAGCTGTGGTCAGAGGAGCTGTGGTCTGAGGTGCTGTGGTCTGAGGAGCTGTGGTCTGAGGAGCTGTGGTCTGAGGAGCTGTGGTCTGAGGAGCTGTGGTCTGAGGAGCTGTGGTCTGAGGAGCTGTGGTCTGAGGAGCTGTGGTCTGAGGAGCTGTGGTCAGAGGAGCTGTGGTCTGAGGTGCTGTGGTCAGAGGTGCTGTGGTCTGAGGTGCTGTGGTCTGAGGAGCTGTGGTCTGAGGAGCTGTGGTCTGAGGAGCTGTGGTCTGAGGAGCTGTGGTCTGAGGAGCTGTGGTCTGAGGAGCTGTGGTCTGAGGAGCTGTGGTCAGAGGAGCTGTGGTCTGAGGAGCTGTGGTCTGAGGAGCTGTGGTCTGAGGAGCTGTGGTCTGAGGAGCTGTGGTCTGAGGAGCTGTGGTCTGAGGTGCTGTGGTCTGAGGAGCTGTGGTCAGAGGAGCTGTGGTCAGAGGAGCTGTGGTCTGAGGAGCTGTGGTCTGAGGAGCTGTGGTCAGAGGAGCTGTGGTCTGAGGAGCTGTGGTCTGAGGTGCTGTGGTCTGAGGAGCTGTGGTCAGAGGAGCTGTGGTCAGAGGAGCTGTGGTCTGAGGAGCTGTGGTCTGAGGAGCTGTGGTCTGAGGAGCTGTGGTCAGAGGAGCTGTGGTCAGAGGAGCTGTGGTCAGAGGTGCTGTGGTCAGAGGTGCTGTGGTCAGAGGAGCTGTCGTCTACTGGAACACCGGCTCACAGGAGCGGGCTGACTCCACATCTCAGACACCCTGCTTACACAACTCAACATCAGTCCAGTGATTCACACGAAAGCTCAATCTTCAAGCATTCTCCAGTTTATACAGTAAAGGTTTGACTTTGTAAAGACAAATGCAGACACTGCTATTTATCTGAACAGCCTAATATTCCTTTTTCTTCCCTTTCTATAAAGCAATAACAGATTTTTCTTTAAGTTTTTATTGAATAGATTGTGCAGTGTTCCCAATGCTTTTGCGTGTATTGAAATAAAAGTTATTATAAGGATTTTGAGCTTTACTCACTTTTTTAAACACACTACTATATTTTAAACATGACTGTATATCAGAGGAAAGTGGACAAAGAAGAAGAAGAATGTCATTTTGAGGGAGCTTTACATTCAGATGAAGTGATACTGGGAACATCTGAATGCTGTTTTCATCTTATTTTATCTAATCGTAATTGTGTATTTCTGAACAATGAATCGAGTCGCAAATCCGATTTTTTGTATTTGTTTTAAAGAATTACAGCTACGGTCAAGGGGGTACATTGAGTAAACAAATGTATAAAGAAACAGTGACAAACTTAAAAGTTAAATAAAAAAATTCTTTACCAATTTGAAACACACTGCAGCTTTCTTATTTTTAAACACAACATTGCGTTTAGGTATTGCTGAATTTCTAATCTTAAAATTAAAATCAAAGGATTATTTCCTCCAAATTTACATTTATAAATAGTAAATATAGCTTAAAAAAGTATCAGATTAATTAAGTGATATTCCTTATGATAAGATTTGATGGATGGTAACGCACAAGCGTCCGAACACGTGACTCTCTCACGTCATCATGCGAGTGTTTGAGCGACAGCAGTGGATTTTTACTAAATCACGAAAACAACATGACACACACACACACACGTTTGAAGGAGATCCCGATTCCAGCCCACTGCAGTGCTTCAGCAGAAAGATACTCGGTAATGGTACATCTGGTAAGGTTTGAATGTAATTTTTTGGTGACTTTTATTTACTTAAATATTTTATTATTGGTTTGATTTGTATTTTCTGTTTGCGGTATAAAGTCTCTAATTTAAATAAATCCATAAAAGGAATTGTTTTGTCATCGTTTCTGGATCGAACGTTATTTTTTGGACGAACTGTAATCTGTCCCTTTAATAAAAGTAAAGAGCGGAAGTGGTCATCATGCAGCCGGAAGTGTTTGTGTGTTTTCACTCACTGAAGCGACATCATGGGACGAGAGTCACGGTAAATCTTTCCATGTTTATTCAATTTCATTTGATCATCACGTTTAACTGTTTTAGTAATATTTCCAGTGTGAATTACAAGAGTGTATTATGAAGGTGTTATTAATACCGCTGCGCTGCGAATGAAACAATCATAATCATAAGACGTAAACTCTACGTTTGAGTTCACAGACTAACTAACGTTAACTAACTAAGTAACTAACTCACTAACTAACTAACTCAC
Organism: Vimba vimba; assembly: GCA_022828995.1. Classification (NCBI taxonomy): domain Eukaryota; kingdom Metazoa; phylum Chordata; class Actinopteri; order Cypriniformes; family Leuciscidae; genus Vimba; species Vimba vimba. Next base: position 38,794,591 of record CM040829.1, on the reverse strand, counting down.
TAACAAATGTTTGCTATAAATGGTGTAATGGAGAGCATGTAGAGGAGTTGAGTCCCCTGGTCTGTGTGAATAACTGCATCGCGCCATTATGTTGTTTACATCACAATTAAATACAGTTTAATTCATTACGTCATAACAACGCAGTCAGCTTCCATAAAATTATCTTCCATATTTTACTTTTATGTCTAATTTACTGATATATGTTGATCTCTGTTGTAAATAATTACTAATAATACTAATAATTGTTATTATTTAATAATATATTATTATAATATATTATTATTTTATAATATTTGCGTAAAGGTGTTTTTCAGTCTTTTTTAACTTTGTGAATATAATGTGGAGCCAGTATAATAAAACTAAATTTCTATCGTTCCCAGTTGAAACATAAACAAAACTATTAGCTGTTTTTTTAAAATGGTTTAAAGTCACCATGAAATCATTAGACAATTATTTTTTTTAATAGAATTTTGCCATGTTTATTATAAATGATTTATCTGGACATTGTCACACATTTCACGATTTTGTACGATTTCGATTCACAAGCTTGTGATTGTTAGTTATTCACAAGCTTGTGATTGTTAGTTATTCTCCTGCTGTAGAGTTATTCTCCTGCTGTAGAGTTATTCTCCTGCTGTGGAGTTGTTCTCCTCCTGCTGTGGAGTTGTTCCCCTCCTGCTGTAGAGTTGTTCTCCTCCTGCTGTGGAGTTGTTCTCCTCCTGCTGTGGAGTTGTTCCCCTCCTGCTGTGGAGTTGTTCTCCTCCTGCTGTAGAGTTATTCTTCTGCTGTAGAGTTGTTCTCCTCCTGCTGTGGAGTTGTTCTCCTCCTGCTGTGGAGTTGTTCCCCTCCTGCTGTAGAGTTGTTCTCCTCCTGCTGTAGAGTTATTCTTCTGCTGTAGAGTTGTTCTCCTCCTGCTGTGGAGTTGTTCTCCTCCTGCTGTGGAGTTGTTCTCCTCCTGCTGTAGAGTTATTCTCCTGCTGTAGAGTTATTCTCCTGCTGTGGAGTTGTTCTCCTCCTGCTGTGGAGTTGTTCCCCTCCTGCTGTAGAGTTGTTCTCCTCCTGCTGTGGAGTTGTTCTCCTCCTGCTGTAGAGTTGTTCTCCTCCTGCTGTAGAGTTGTTCTCCTCCTGCTGTGGAGTTGTTCCCCTCCTGCTGTGGAGTTGTTCTCCTCCTGCTGTAGAGTTATTCTTCTGCTGTAGAGTTGTTCTCCTCCTGCTGTGGAGTTGTTCTCCTCCTGCTGTGGAGTTGTTCTCCTCCTGCTGTAGAGTTATTCTCCTGCTGTAGAGTTATTCTCCTGCTGTGGAGTTGTTCTCCTCCTGCTGTGGAGTTGTTCCCCTCCTGCTGTGGAGTTGTTCTCCTCCTGCTGTAGAGTTGTTCTCCTCCTGCTGTAGAGTTGTTCTCCTCCTGCTGTGGAGTTGTTCTCCTCCTGCTGTGGAGTTGTTCTCCTCCTGCTGTAGAGTTATTCTTCTGCTGTAGAGTTGTTCTCCTCCTGCTGTGGAGTTGTTCTCCTCCTGCTGTGGAGTTGTTCTCCTCCTGCTGTGGAGTTGTTCTCTTCCTGCTGTGGAGTTGTTCTCCTGCTGTAGAGTTATTCTCCTGCTGTAGAGTTATTCTCCTGCTGTAGAGTTATTCTCCTGCTGTAGAGTTGTTCTCCTCCTGCTGTAGAGTTATTCTCCTGCTGTAGAGTTGTTCTCCTCCTGCTGTGGAGTTGTTCTCCTCCTGCTGTGGAGTTGTTCTCCTCCTGCTGTGGAGTTGTTCTCCACCTGCTGTAGAGTTATTCTTCTGCTGTGGAGTTATTCTCCTGCTGTGGAGTTATTCTCCTGCTGCTGTGGAGTTGTTCTCCTCCTGCTGTGGAGTTGTTCTCCACCTGCTGTAGAGTTATTCTTCTGCTGTGGAGTTATTCTCCTGCTGTAGAGTTGTTCTCCTCCTGCTGTGGAGTTGTTCTCCTCCTGCTGTAGAGTTATTCTCCTGCTGTAGAGTTATTCTCCTGCTGTAGAGTTGTTCTCCTCCTGCTGTGGAGTTGTTCTCCTCCTGCTGTGGAGTTGTTCTCCTCCTGCTGTGGAGTTGTTCTCCTCCTGCTGTGGAGTTGTTCTCCACCTGCTGTAGAGTTATTCTTCTGCTGTGGAGTTATTCTTCTGCTGTGGAGTTATTCTCCTGCTGCTGTGGAGTTGTTCTCCTCCTGCTGTAGAGTTGTTCTCCTCCTGCTGTGGAGTTGTTCTCCACCTGCTGTAGAGTTATTCTTCTGCTGTGGAGTTATTCTCCTCCTGCTGTGGAGTTGTTCTCCTCCTGCTGTAGAGTTGTTCTCCTCCTGCTGTAGAGTTATTCTTCTGCTGTAGAGTTGTTCTCCTCCTGCTGTGGAGTTGTTCTCCTCCTGCTGTGGAGTTGTTCTCCTCCTGCTGTGGAGTTGTTCTCTTCCTGCTGTGGAGTTGTTCTCCTGCTGTAGAGTTATTCTCCTGCTGTATTCTCCTGCTGTAGAGTTATTCTCCTGCTGTAGAGTTATTCTCCTGCTGTAGAGTTGTTCTCCTCCTGCTGTAGAGTTATTCTCCTGCTGTAGAGTTATTCTCCTGCTGTAGAGTTGTTCTCCTCCTGCTGTGGAGTTGTTCTCCTCCTGCTGTGGAGTTGTTCTCCTCCTGCTGTGGAGTTGTTCTCCTGCTGTGGAGTTGTTCTCCTCCTGCTGTGGAGTTATTCTCCTGCTGTAGAGTTGTTCTCCTCCTGCTGTGGAGTTATTCTCCTGCTGTAGAGTTATTCTCCTCCTGCTGTGGAGTTGTTCTCCTCCTGCTGTGGAGTTGTTCTCCTCCTGCTGTGGAGTTGTTCTCCTCCTGCTGTGGAGTTGTTCTCCTCCTGCTGTGGAGTTGTTCTCCTCCTGCTGTAGAGTTATTCTCCTGCTGTAGAGTTGTTCTCCTCCTGCTGTGGAGTTGTTCTCCTGCTGTAGAGTTATTCTCCTCCTGCTGTGGAGTTGTTCTCCTCCTGCTGTGGAGTTGTTCTCCTCCTGCTGTGGAGTTGTTTTCCTCCTGCTGTGGAGTTGTTCTCCTGCTGTAGAGTTGTTCTCCTCCTGCTGTGGAGTTGTTCTCCTGCTGTGGAGTTGTTCTCCTCCTGCTGTGGAGTTATTCTCCTGCTGTAGAGTTGTTCTCCTCCTGCTGTGGAGTTATTCTCCTGCTGCTGTGGAGTTATTCTCCTCCTGCTGTGGAGTTGTTCTCCTCCTGCTGTGGAGTTGTTCTCCTCCTGCTGTGGAGTTGTTCTCCTCCTGCTGTGGAGTTGTTCTCCTCCTGCTGTGGAGTTGTTCTCCTGCTGTAGAGTTGTTCTCCTCCTGCTGTGGAGTTGTTCTCCTGCTGTGGAGTTGTTCTCCTCCTGCTGTGGAGTTATTCTCCTGCTGTAGAGTTGTTCTCCTCCTGCTGTGGAGTTATTCTCCTGCTGTAGAGTTATTCTCCTCCTGCTGTGGAGTTGTTCTCCTCCTGCTGTGGAGTTGTTCTCCTCCTGCTGTGGAGTTGTTCTCCTCCTGCTGTGGAGTTGTTCTCCTCCTGCTGTGGAGTTGTTCTCCTCCTGCTGTAGAGTTATTCTCCTGCTGTAGAGTTATTCTCCTGCTGTAGAGTTGTTCTCCTCCTGCTGTGGAGTTGTTCTCCACCTGCTGTAGAGTTATTCTTCTGCTGTGGAGTTGTTCTCCTGCTGTAGAGTTATTCTCCTGCTGTAGAGTTGTTCTCCTCCTGCTGTGGAGTTGTTCTCCTCCTGCTGTAGAGTTGTTCTCCTCCTGCTGTAGAGTTATTCTTCTGCTGTGGAGTTGTTCTCCTCCTGCTGTGGAGTTGTTCTCCTGCTGCTGTGGAGTTGTTCTCCTCCTGCTGTAGAGTTGTTCTCCACCTGCTGTAGAGTTATTCTTCTGCTGTGGAGTTGTTCTCCTCCTGCTGTGGAGTTGTTCTCCTCCTGCTGTGGAGTTGTTCTCCTCCTGCTGTGGAGTTGTTCTCCTGCTGTAGAGTTATTCTCCTGCTGTGGAGTTGTTCTCCTGCTGTAGAGTTATTCTCCTGCTGTAGAGTTGTTCTCCTCCTGCTGTAGAGTTGTTCTCCACCTGCTGTAGAGTTGTTCTCCTCCTGCTGTAGAGTTATTCTTCTGCTGTGGAGTTGTTCTCCTCCTGCTGTGGAGTTGTTCTCCTCCTGCTGTGGAGTTGTTCTCCACCTGCTGTAGAGTTATTCTTCTGCTGTGGAGTTGTTCTCCTGCTGTAGAGTTATTCTCCTGCTGTAGAGTTGTTCTCCTCCTGCTGTAGAGTTGTTCTCCACCTGCTGTAGAGTTGTTCTCCTCCTGCTGTAGAGTTATTCTTCTGCTGTGGAGTTGTTCTCCTCCTGCTGTGGAGTTGTTCTCCTCCTGCTGTGGAGTTGTTCTCCTCCTGCTGTGGAGTTGTTCTCCTCCTGCTGTGGAGTTGTTCTCCTCCTGCTGTGGAGTTATTCCGCCTCAAGACATACACCTCCGCATTACTCCACTGTGTTGAGCCTTCGTCCTCCATCGCGCCAGTCATGTGATCGCATTTGGTGTCCACCGGAGTTGACGTCCCTTTGTTTATGACTTACGACTCGCATTTACTGGGGAATATCCGATTTGTCTGCTTACATGGCAGACGCAAATGCACGTATCCGATTCATATCTGATGTTTTTCCACATGTAGTGAGGCCTGAAACCGATCTGAGAATATCGGAATCCATGTGCTTTTTTCCTGCTTACACGTTCGCCTGTCATATCCGATCTGTACCACATGAGAGGAAAACATCGGAATTGGGTCACTTGAACCATGCAGTGTAAATGGGGCCTTTGTTTCATATCAAAAGTAACAAAGATTATGGTTTATGGATAATCGATATCGGTACATAATTGAGAAATTAAAATTGAGAATTTTTTTTTTATTATTTTTTTTACCCACACCATTATTGTTAAATTCCTGTTCCTGGTAATCTTGAATCAGAAAAAACAGCAACTTCTGTTCTCTGATGACGAGGGCGGGGCTATAAACTGTCACTCACATGAGATCCACCAATAGCAAACCTCAACCATCCAATCAATTCCCCACGGACACAATCAAGCCCCGCCCTCATGTGTTCTTGTTCCAGAAGCGTTTCACTCGCATATATACGACACAATAGAGGAGAAAAGACCAGTGACCAGTGATCTCAGAATAAACTCCTTCAGTTGTGTGTGTGTGTGTGTGTGTGTGTGTGTGTGTGTGTGTGTGTGTGTGTGTATGTGTGAGATCTCAGAATAAACCCCTTCAGGCTGATGAAGACCTGATCCTGATCACCCTGTCGGGTTTATTCTGAGATGATAACCGGCTGGATGTGCATTATCCCTTACTTGCATCAGAATCTGTAAAGCTCTCTAGAACAGTCATTGAATCATGTAATCATTAGTTAACATATTAAAGGGATAGTTCATCCAAAAATGAAAATTAGCCCATGATTTACTCGCCCTCAAGCCATCCTAGGTGTATATGACATTCTTCTTTCAGACGAACACAATCAGAGTTATATTAAACTCTTATCTTATTTGTGTAAGAAAAATATCCATATTAAAAGCTTTAAAACTCGCCTGTGTCTCGACCATGTCTCAGCCATGTCTCGCCCTCGTCTTACCCGCATCTCGCCCGTGTCTCAGCCTTGGCTCGCCCACGTCTCACCCGTGTCTCAGCTGTGTCTCAGCCGAGTCTCGCCCACGTCTCACCCGTGTCTCACCCGTGTCTCAGCTGTGTCTCGCCCGCATCTCGCCCACGTCTCACCCGTGTCTCAGCCGAGTCTCGCCCACGTCTCGCCCGCATCTCGCCCGTGTCTCAGCTGTGTCTCAGCCAAGTTTTGCCCGCATCTCGCCCGTGTCTCAGCCTTGGCTCGCCCACGTCTCACCCGTGTCTCAGCTGTGTCTCAGCCGAGTTTCGCCCACGTCTCACCCGTGTCTCACCCGTGTCTCAGCCAAGTCTCGCCCGCATCTCGCCCGTGTCTCAGCCATGTCTCACCCGTGTCTCACCCCTGTCTCTGTCTCAGGCACTATCGGAAGCGCTCCAGCTCGAGGGCCAGGTCCGCCAGCAGGTCCAAGAGCCGCTCGCCCGACTCCAAACGCTCAAAGAAAGAGGATCCGGCCGGGTCACGAGCCCGCGAGCGCAGCAGGAGAGAACGCTCTCGCAGCAGAGAGAGGAGGAGGTCACGCTCCAGAGACCGCAAGAGACCGAGGTCAGGACACTCACACTCTCACACACACACACACACACACACACACACACACACACACACACTGCAGTCATGTGCTCACGGCTCCGTCACGTCTCTTCACAGGCGCTCCAGGAGTCGGGACAGGAGACGCACCAGCCGAGAGCGCAGGAGGAGCAAGAGCAGGAGCAGAGGGAGGAGGTCAGTCTCACACACACACACACACACACACACACACACACGCCTGAACACTTCTGCTGATCGTCTGAAGCAGGGCTCCGGGACCCACTAGGGGCTTCGGCTGTATAGTCTGTTAGTCTCAGAAAGATAAACTCCACAGGGTCTACTTTTAATCGTGTGCACTCACCATAACAAGAACATGTTGAAAACTAACAGGATGTGAACTGGAGCGCGTCACAGAAATGAACCGGAACGCCGGATACTTTCCTCACGGACATTAGAGGTATATCTGTAGAGAGCCTGAAGCGTCCTAACGAAGCGAACGCAAACTCTCTCTGACTGTGTGATGCGCAGGAAGGGTGTGTGTCTGTCCTGCAGAGAGTCCGTGTGCTCGCTCTTAAAGGGACAGCAGCACAATACGTGTCAGTGTCGTTAGTGTTGATTAAACAGAACATCACTCGCTGCTAAGCGTCAGTCTGTATTTAATTTTTACAATGGAAACTATCCAGTGTTATTTTACATATGAATACTTTAATGTTTGTAGTATTTCTTACCCGACTGCTGTTAGATCCCCTGAAACACTTAAAGCCGTCTTTATTTCATTTGTCTCTTTATTCTGTTGTTTATTTGTGGTATAATTTGCAATTTGTTTATTTTTTCTTATTTTATTACTTTAGTTTTTTTTTTGTACATTTAGTTCAAAGTTTCAAATAAAGCCTCCCTGTGCTGTGTGTGTGTGTGTGTGTGTGTGTGTGTGTGTGTGTGTGTGTGTGTGTGTGTAAGCTATTGCAACAAAATTACCCAAATCATCCAAAAATTATGAGAATGTTAAAAATATCTATATGGCAGTTTTCCCTGTGGTATCGAAAATTGTATCGAATATCGATTTTTATCGAAGGTATCGTATCGTAATTAGACCACACGGATATATGAATTATTTAACTCACAAATCGTTAATTTCTTCACAGTAAAATATTATAGACCTTCAAAATGTATATAAATGTCATAATAATACAGTATGTGTGTATATATGTATATGTATATATATATATATGTATATACACACACACACACACACACACACACACACACACATTTTCTCCAGTTCTATATTTTGTGTGAAAATGTGCTATATGTGAGTCATGTAAATTCATTGAAGAACATTTAATTCTAAATGTTAATTATCTTTATTTTGTAGGCAGTGTCACTCCTAGTTTTGTAAATTGTTTTGAAAATGAGCAGCTTTGTCATGAAAGCATCAGACATGTGTGTATCGGCCCTCTGTGAGCCGAGGCTGAGTGAGTGACAGCTGGTGTAATGTGCTGATGTTCCAGCAAGGAGAAGCCGGAGAATGGAGATCAGAGCGCTGAGAAGAAGAAGATGAAGGAGGAGAAGGAGGAGGAGAAGCCGGAAGACGTGAGTGCCCTCCGCTTATTACCCCCAGATCAGTGTGTGCATCCGTGCGCTCTAACGCCTTGACTCTGCAGCAAGACTTCGACCAGAACACGCTGGAGGAGGAGATGAGGAAGAGGAAGGAGCGCGTGGAGAAGTGGAGGGAGGAGCAGAGGAAGAAGGCCATGGAGAACATCGGGGAGATCAAGAAGGAGCTGGAGGAGATGAAGCAGGGCAAGAAGTGGAGCCTGGAGGATGATGACGGTCAGTGACCACCACACACTGCAGCACACACACACACACACACTGCAGCACACACACTCACACACACTGCAGCACACACACTCACACACACTGCAGCACACACACACACACACAGCAGCACACACACTCACACACACTGCAGCACACACACTCACACACACTGCAGCACACACACACACTCACACACACTGCAGCACACACACACACACACACAGCAGCACACACACTCACACACACTGCAGCACACACACTCACACACACTGCAGCACACACACACACACAGCAGCACACACACTCACACACACTGCAGCACACACACTCACACACACTGCAGCACACACACACACACACACAGCAGCACACACACTCACACACACTGCAGCACACACACTCACACACACTGCAGCACACACACACACACACACAGCAGCACACACACTCACACACACTGCAGCACACACACTCACACACACTGCAGCACACACACACACACTGCAGCACACACACTCACACACACTGCAGCACACACACTCACACACACTGCAGCACACACACACACTCACACACACTGCAGCACACACACTCACACACACTGCAGCACACACACACACTCACACACACTGCAGCACACACACTCACACACACAGCATCACACACACTCACACACACAGCAGCACACACACTCACACACACTGCAGCACACACACTCACACACACAGCATCACACACACTCACACACACTGCAGCACACACACTCACACACACTGCATCACACACACTGCAGCACACACACTCACACACACTGCATCACACACACTCACACACACTGCATCACACACACTCACACACACAGCATCACACACACTCACACACACTGCAGCACACACACTCACACACACTGCAGCACACACACTCACACACACAGCATCACACACACTCACACACACTGCAGCACACACACTCACACACACAGCATCACACAC
>CM040829.1:38758107-38780607 GCA_022828995.1 Vimba vimba | reverse complement strand
CTCCACTGAGCTTCATGAACACCTCTTCTGTGCTCCACACCAGCTGACGTGAGGCTGAAGAAACACGGCTCCTTCAAGCGCTTAACATGCTTGAATTTTACTTTTTGAAATTTAAGTCCTGGAAAACCCTTGAGAACAGCCATATTTTTCAAGAGGTACTTGAAAAGTGCTTGAATTTGATGCACCGATACTGAGCTCATGTACTCGCACTCCTAAAAATGCTCCGATACCAACAACAGTTAGGCCTACCAGGCAGCGCGTGTACAGTAACACATCTGGTTAGAGCTGGTCGAGCACATCCCTTAAACAGACGTCAGTGGAAAGTTTGTTCAGTCGGATGTCAATTGCAAAGAAAATAAAACGAGGCTTGTTGCTTATTATTAACGTTAACTGACGAGAGAGAGAGAGAGAGAGAGAGAGAGAGAGAGAGAGAGAGAGAGAGCACTTCTGTTGGATGATCTTGATTGCTGATCGTTCACTCAGCACGTGTCATTTAAACGGATTAAAACGAAATCGTTTATGTAAGTAAAGTAAAACATGAACTGTTACATGATTTATGTATAACGAGTGGTTCCATACATTATTACAGGACGTTTGAAGACGTCAAGAAGTTTAATGAACGCAAACATCCGAAGCGCGCGCTCCGCAAACCAACGTCTTGATAGACAGCGCGCGAATACTGAACTGAATTGTCTTTAACGTCTTGCGCTTAAAAGGACGAATTCCGTACGAAGTTTATGTAAAAACGCCCGTCTTGGTGAGTATCCTAGTAAACAAAGCCGGTTATATCCATAGACAGTATATAAACGGTTATATCTCAAGTGACCGTAGCCATGCCCATGTTCAGATGCGGTCCGTGCGCTCGGTCTTAAAGAGACAGCAGTCTAATAAACCTGCTTCTGTGTTTTAATGCTAATCAAACAAAGGACAAAGAAATACTCACTGCTCTTGACTAAATAGGCTACCCTTTTCAACTTTACAAAAATATACATCTATATTTAATTTAGACAGTAATGAATATGCATTTTTTTGACATTTGATGACTTATTGACATCCAATTTCTGCACCTATTAGATCTCCCCCGAAAAACTCTAAAAACACTGTTTATTTCATTTGTAGCCTTTCTTTGTTCTGTTGTATTTATTTGTCCTATATGTAATTTGATTATTTGTTCTCATTTTGTTACTGACTGCTTACTTGTCATTAATAATGTTTTAAATTCACATTAATTAGGCTGGTAGTTTTTGTTGTATCAAAATTGGATTAAATAATTGATATTTCACTGGTATCTAAACATCTGACCCGCTGGCCCGATCCTCAGCACTGAGCCCTGCTGGAGCTGCTCTAGATATGTGCTGTGCTATTAAATGAAAGATATAATATGATAGAGCAATAGAATGAACAGTGACAGTAACAGAAGCTCATACAATGCATTTTAGCAGGCTTAATTAAGCATGAAAATAACTGAAAGAAATATATATTTGATGAACAAATTAAGCCAACTAATTTGATTTATATTTACTAATACATTTAAAAATTACAAATGCAGTGACAAATCAGGTATCAGTATCGGTACTTGGTATCAGCGAGTACCAAAAATGAAAGTTTGGGTATCGGACTCGTTCTGCAAAAAGTGGTATCGGTGCATCCCTAATTAAAAAATATTTGTTGTTGAAAAAATACAATCGTTTCACGCTAAGTTAACGCTGCAGCCTGTCTGAGATATAGAGCTTAAGTATGATATGACGTAATGACTTAATATGATATTAAGTATATGATAAGTATATAATACAACTTTCATTCTTCAGGTCAATCATATTTTCATAGGGAAAAAATCTGTTTCAATATCCTTTCAATGGTTAAGGTGATTTCCCATGCCTGACAGCGCTGGTCAATGGATTGATCTCTATGACGTGAAACATTAGATATCATATATGTAATTTGAGTAAAAAAAAAATATTGTTTGATTTGAAGTCCTGAAATCCCAAAAAGTAGTGCTTGAAAAGTCCTTGAAAGTCCTGGAATTTAATTTGACAGAATCTGTACGAACCCTGCTACTTGAGGAGCTTGAGTTATTGAAAGACAATACGTGTGAAAGTAGTCTTTAATTTTATCGATAAAACAATCTTTTCACACAAAATGAACACCGCAGCCCGTCTGACGTCTGATGAGTGTGATGTTGCTCATTAATATGAAGTGTGTGATTCCGCTTTCATTCTTCAGCTCAATATATTCATGGGAGAAAGAGTCAGTGTGAAAGAGGAAAGCGATATCTTTGTCATAGTGTCTTTCAGTGGTTAGGGTTACTGCAGTCAGCGCATCCGCTGCTCTTAATCTGTACCATTTAGTTTTATTGGTTTATTTTTGTTTATCTATTTACCTTTTTTAGAATTTGAAAGATAATAAAGATATTGTTTAATAAGAGAGATCTCTGGTTGAAGTCCTCCAGTCCTGGAAGTTGATTTTACAGTGTCTGTATGAACCCTGAGTAAATGATGTTCTCTGTGTGTGTGTCAGCAGAAAGGAGGCATGTCTGTGACTAAAGTGATGACTGTGATGAAGACGAGGAAGATGCCGCACACCCAGAAGAAGAAGGGAGAGCTGATGGAGAACGACCAGGACGCCATGGAGGTACATCTGTGTCTGAGACTCACTTAAGCCCTGGAGATGGGGAGAGTTAGAGTTAGAGAGGCTCATGAGGACATCTGCACCTCACAGTTCACCATCACGTGTTCATATGACGATCAGCACAGCCAGACCAGAGACACTGAGGAAGATCATCAGTTCAGTGCGAGACACACGTCTATATCCCAGTGTTAGTGAGCAGAGCGGTTAAAGCTGCTCTCGTCACAGTAATGAAACCGTTGCAGATGAAGTTACATCTAGAGAACATATACAGTCAAACCAGACATTATTCACACACCAGAGATAACTTTAGATATTCTCTTCACTAGGGTTGCGCGATATGCTCCATTTTCATATCGTCCTATCGTCAGCCTGTGAGATCGGCGATACACGATATTATCGTGAGGGGGCGGGGCTTACTTATTTGATTATTAACTTGCTTATTTACTCATCAATTTGCTTGTTTTATTACTTCGTTTTAAATGAGAATCTTTTTTCTATTTTGCTAGCAAAGGTGGAGTGTTTATTAATAGGCTAAATCAGGTTATTTCCTGGTATAGTGAGGTAAAAAAAAGATCCTAATCATTCTTGTATCTGAATCGGAGTATTTCAACATGTCAGCGGGAAATTTACGGACACACATTATCCTCTCATGCCGTTACAGATCTGCAGCATTTTGACTGTTTGACGAGATGTGAACACGTTTTAATTTCTTGATTCAAGAAAGAGTCGGAGTCTGCGATATATGTCCTCCTACCAGTGCTCTCTCTGTCTGGATGCACTTCACATGCGCACCGCACTTCAATAACGCAGGTGTTTTAAATGCCAGGAGAAATCAGAGGCAAAAATCTAAAAGTCGATCGGTTATACGCCGACTTAAACTTATGACTTGACTCTGATAAAGGAAAACGGGTTAATCCGTTTACATGACCACATGCATTGTCAGTTTATTCAGCATAATCGAGTTAATAACGTGCATGTAAACGCGCTCAATCCCTGAAAACGAAAGCAGAAACGGACTGAGCTTTCGCTGCATTAACAGCACGTTCTCTCAGAGTCGACGGTGGATAACGGTAGGCTACAGCAACTATCTTAATTTACTGGATATTTCTCTTGTGGACTTACATTATTGACAGCGAAAAAATTAGAAGAATATTTCTTGTTAAACAAGTTTGAAGTTGCTTGTGATTTTCACAGATGGCAGAGTTTCACAGATGCTTCGTGAACTAAAGACTTTTATTAGGCCTAGGCGGCCTATATCATTTTATTGATATTATTATTATAATTAATATTTTGTAATTGTATTGTTTTTAGTGTTATTCGTGTCATTACATATTTTGTTAATGTGCTATGGAAACAAAATACTGACGAACAACGATGCCGCGTCTTCATCTAGGCTCTGTATAAAAATTATGCGTCTGTTAAAGCACTCTTGACAATTTGTGAATGGATCACCTTGCAATGAAATTTCGTTGTGGGATGTAGTTTTTGTTTTGTCTGTTTTAAAAACATTTTCTTTGAGGAGTCCTCATACGCGCGTGATATGGCGCAAGTGTGGTTATGTGGTGATGTCGTTATGAATTTAGGCAAGGCAAATATAATTGTAGTTCCTAATTAATTTAATAACTATACTAGCTTCATAATAATAATAATGATTTAATACATTAATGGAAAAACGAGCCAATTATCGTATTGATATCGTCAAAGGCATCTGCCATCGGCGATATCTCTGTCTATCGTCGATACACGATACTATCGTCTATCGGCACAACCCTACTCTTCACTAGTGTGATCAGGACACTATAGTTCACTAGTGTGATCAGGACACTATAGTTCACTAGTGTGATCAGGACACTATAGTTCACTAGTGTGATCAGGACACTATAGTTCACTAGTGTGATCAGGACACTATAGTTCACTAGTGTGATCAGGACACTATAGTTCACTAGTGCGATCAGGACACTATAGTTCACTAGTGTGATCAGGACACTATACTTCACTAGTGTGATCAGGACACTATAGTTCACTAGTGTGATCAGGACACTATAGTTCACTAGTGTGATCCGGACACTATAGTTCACTAGTGTGATCAGGACACTATAGTTCACTAGTGTGATCAGGACACTATAGTTCACTAGTGTGATCAGGACACTATAGTTCACTAGTGTGATCAGGACACTATAGTTCACTAGTGTGATCAGGACACTATAGTTCACTAGTGTGATCAGGACACTATAGTTCACTAGTGCGATCAGGACACTATAGTTCACTAGTGTGATCAGGACACTATACTTCACTAGTGTGATCAGGACACTATAGTTCACTAGTGTGATCAGGACACTATAGTTCACTAGTGTGATCCGGACACTATAGTTCACTAGTGTGATCAGGACACTATAGTTCACTAGTGTGATCAGGACACTATAGTTCACTAGTGTGATCAGGACACTATAGTTCACTAGTGTGATCAGGACACTATAGTTCACTAGTGTGATCAGGACACTATAGTTCATTAGTGTGATCAGGACACTATAGTTCACTAGTGTGATCAGGACACTATAGTTCACTAGTGTGATCAGGACACTATAGTTCACTAGTGTGATCCGGACACTATAGTTCACTAGTGCGATCAGGACACTATAGTTCATTAGTGTGATCAGGGCACTATAGCTCACTAGTGTGATCAGGGCACTATAGTTCACTAGTGTGATCAGGGCACTATAGCTCACTAGTGTGATCAGGGCACTATAGTTCACTAGTGTGATCAGGGCACTATAGTTCACTAGTGTGATCAGGACACTATAGTTCATTAGTGTGATCAGGGCACTATAGTTCATTAGTGTGATCAGGGCACTATAGCTCACTAGTGTGATCAGGGCACTATAGCTCACTAGTGTGATCAGGGCACTATAGTTCATTAGTGTGATCAGGGCACTATAGTTCATTAGTGTGATCAGGGCACTATAGCTCACTAGTGTGATCAGGGCACTATAGTTCATTAGTGTGATCAGGGCACTATAGTTCATTAGTGTGATCAGGGCACTATAGCTCACTAGTGTGATCAGGACACTATAGTTCACTAGTGTGATCAGGACACTATAGTTCAATAGTGTGATCAGGACACTATAGTTCACTTGTGCGATCAGGGCACTATAGTTCACTAGTGCGATCAGGGCACTATAGTTCACTAGTGTGATAGGGCACTATAGCTCACTAGTGTGATCAGGGCACTATAGTTCACTAGTGTGATCAGGACACTATAGTTCACTAGTGTGATCAGGACACTATAGTTCATTAGTGTGATCAGGGCACTATAGTTCATTAGTGTGATAGGGCACTATAGCTCACTAGTGTGATCAGGGCACTATAGTTCACTAGTGTGATCAGGACACTATAGTTCACTAGTGCGATCAGGACACTATAGTTCACTAGTGTGATCAGGACACTATAGTTCATTAGTGTGATCAGGACACTATAGTTCACTAGTGCGATCAGGACACTATAGTTCACTAGTGTGATCAGGACACTATACTTCACTAGTGTGATCCGGACACTATAGTTCACTAGTGTGATCCGGACACTATAGTTCACTAGTGTGATCCGGACACTATAGTTCACTAGTGTGATCCGGACACTAGTTCACTAGTGTGATCCGGACACTATAGTTCATTAGTGTGATCCGGACACTATAGTTCACTAGTGTGATCAGGACACTATAGTTCACTAGTGTGATCCGGACACTATAGTTCACTAGTGCGATCAGGGCACTATACTTCACTAGTGCGATCAGGGCACTATAGTTCACTAGTGCGATCAGGACACTATAGTTCACTAGTGCGATCAGGACACTATAGTTCACTAGTGTGATCAGGACACTATAGTTCACTAGTGTGATCAGGACACTATAGTTCATTAGTGTGATCAGGACACTATAGTTCACTAGTGCGATCAGGACACTATAGTTCACTAGTGTGATCAGGACACTATACTTCACTAGTGTGATCCGGACACTATAGTTCACTAGTGTGATCCGGACACTATAGTTCATTAGTGTGATCAGGACACTATAGTTCACTAGTGCGATCAGGACACTATAGTTCACTAGTGTGATCAGGACACTATACTTCACTAGTGTGATCCGGACACTATAGTTCACTAGTGTGATCCGGACACTATAGTTCACTAGTGTGATCCGGACACTATAGTTCACTAGTGTGATCCGGACACTATAGTTCACTAGTGTGATCAGGACACTATAGTTCACTAGTGTGATCCGGACACTAGTTCACTAGTGTGATCCGGACACTATAGTTCACTAGTGTGATCCGGACACTATAGTTCACTAGTGTGATCAGGACACTATAGTTCACTAGTGTGATCCGGACACTATAGTTCACTAGTGCGATCAGGGCACTATACTTCACTAGTGCGATCAGGGCACTATAGTTCACTAGTGCGATCAGGGCACTATAGTTCACTAGTGTGATCAGGGCACTATAGTTCACTAGTGTGATCAGGACACTATAGTTCACTAGTGTGATCAGGACACTATAGTTCATTAGTGTGATCAGGACACTATAGTTCATTAGTGTGATCAGGACACTATACTTCACTAGTGTGATCCGGACACTATAGTTCACTAGTGTGATCAGGACACTATAGTTCACTAGTGTGATCAGGACACTATAGTTTATTAGTGTGATCAGGACACTATAGTTCATTAGTGTGATCAGGACACTATAGTTCACTAGTGTCATCAGGACACTATAGTTCATTAGTGTGATCAGGACACTATAGTTCACTAGTGTGATCTGGACACTATAGTTCACTAGTGTGATCTGGACACTATAGTTCACTAGTGTGATCAGGACACTATAGTTCACTAGTGTGATCAGGACACTATAGTTCATTAGTGTCATCAGGACACTATAGTTCATTAGTGTGATCAGGACACTATAGTTCACTAGTGTGATCTGGACACTATACTTCACTAGTGTGATCAGGACACTATACTTCACTAGTGTGATCAGGACACTATACTTCACTAGTGTGATCAAGACACTATAGTTCACTAGTGTGATCAGGGCACTATAGTTCACTAGTGTCATCAGGACACTATAGTTCACTAGTGTCATCAGGACACTATAGTTCATTAGTGTCATCAGGACACTATAGTTCATTAGTGTGATCAGGACACTATAGTTCACTAGTGTGATCAGGACACTATAGTTCACTAGTGTGATCTGGACACTATACTTCACTAGTGTGATCAGGGCACTATACTTCACTAGTGTGATCAGGGCACTATACTTCACTAGTGCGATCAGGGCACTATACTTCACTAGTGCGATCAGGACACTATAGTTCACTAGTGCGATCAGGACACTATAGTTCACTAGTGTGATCAGGACACTATAGTTCACTAGTGTGATCAGGACACTATAGTTCATTAGTGTGATCAGGACACTATAGTTCATTAGTGTGATCAGGACACTATACTTCACTAGTGTGATCAGGGCACTATACTTCACTAGTGTGATCAGGACACTATAGTTCACTAGTGTGATCAGGACACTATAGTTCATTAGTGTGATCAGGACACTATAGTTCACTAGTGTGATCAGGGCACTATACTTCACTAGTGTGATCAGGGCACTATACTTCACTAGTGTGATCAGGGCACTATACTTCACTAGTGCGATCAGGGCACTATACTTCACTAGTGCGATCAGGGCACTATAGTTCACTAGTGCGATCAGGACACTATAGTTCACTAGTGTGATCAGGACACTATAGTTCACTAGTGTGATCAGGACACTATAGTTCATTAGTGTGATCAGGACACTATAGTTCATTAGTGTGATCAGGACACTATACTTCACTAGTGTGATCCGGACACTATAGTTCACTAGTGTGATCAGGACACTATAGTTCACTAGTGTGATCAGGACACTATAGTTCATTAGTGTGATCAGGACACTATAGTTCATTAGTGTGATCAGGACACTATAGTTCACTAGTGTCATCAGGACACTATAGTTCATTAGTGTGATCAGGACACTATAGTTCACTAGTGTGATCTGGACACTATAGTTCACTAGTGTGATCTGGACACTATAGTTCACTAGTGTGATCAGGACACTATAGTTCACTAGTGTGATCAGGACACTATAGTTCATTAGTGTCATCAGGACACTATAGTTCATTAGTGTGATCAGGACACTATAGTTCACTAGTGTGATCTGGACACTATACTTCACTAGTGTGATCAGGACACTATACTTCACTAGTGTGATCAGGGCACTATAGTTCACTAGTGTGATCAGGGCACTATAGTTCACTAGTGTCATCAGGACACTATAGTTCACTAGTGTCATCAGGACACTATTGTTCATTAGTGTGATCAGGACACTATAGTTCACTAGTGTGATCAGGACACTATAGTTCACTAGTGTGATCTGGACACTATACTTCACTAGTGTGACCAGGGCACTATACTTCACTAGTGTGATCAGGGCACTATACTTCACTAGTGTGATCAGGACACTATACTTCACTAGTGTGATCAGGACACTATACTTCACTAGTGTGATCAGGACACTATAGTTCACTAGTGTGATCAGGACACTATAGTTCACTAGTGTGATTCGGACACTATAGTTCACTAGTGTGATCAGGACACTATAGTTCACTAGTGTGATCAGGACACTATAGTTCATTAGTGTGATCAGGACACTATAGTTCATTAGTGTGATCAGGACACTATAGTTCACTAGTGTGATCTGGACACTATACTTCACTAGTGTGATCAGGACACTATACTTCACTAGTGTGATTAGGGCACTATACTTCACTAGTGTGATCAGGACACTATACTTCACTAGTGTGATCAGGGCACTATACTTCACTAGTGTGATCAGGACACTATACTTCACTAGTGTGATCAGGACACTATACTTCACTAGTGTGATCAGGACACTATAGTTCACTAGTGTGATCAGGACACTATAGTTCACTAGTGTGATTCGGACACTATAGTTCATTAGTGTGATCAGGACACTATAGTTCATTAGTGTGATCAGGACACTATAGTTCACTAGTGTGATCTGGACACTATACTTCACTAGTGTGATCAGGACACTATACTTCACTAGTGTGATTAGGGCCCTATACTTCACTAGTGTGATCAGGACACTATAGTTCACTAGTGTGATCAGGACACTATAGTTCACTAGTGTGATCAGGACACTATAGTTCACTAGTGTGATCAGGACACTATAGTTCACTAGTGTGATCAGGACACTATACTTCACTAGTGTGATCAGGACACTATAGTTCACTAGTGTGATCAGGACACTATAGTTCACTAGTGTGATCAGGACACTATAGTTCACTAGTGTGATCAGGACACTATAGTTCACTAGTGTGATCAGGACACTATAGTTCACTAGTGTGATTCGGACACTATAGTTCACTAGTGCGATCAGGACACTATAGTTCACTAGTGTGATCAGGACACTATAGTTCACTAGTGTGATCAGGGCACTATAGTTCACTAGTGTGATCAGGACACTATAGTTCACTAGTGTGATCAGGGCACTATAGTTCACTAGTGTGAGTGAGGAGAGCAGAATAACTGTGACATGTTATACCCAGAAGCTCTTCATACAGTGAGTTACAGTCAGTGACATTTATAAAGATTTGGGACCAGAAGTGATTCGGACACTTTGAGCTGATCATGTTTTGCTGAAGTGTGTTGTCTTTAATTGCTAATGCTCTTTTTATACACAGACTGAACAACATGAAGCATTGCTTGGTGATTGGTTGAGCTAAACTGGTATTATCTAATTGTGTAGTTAAATTTAACAGCTGACAGATATTCAACATAATTCATGTGTGAGACAGTCTAACAGAAGATGGACAAAACCAGTCAAATATCAACTGAGTTCTGCTCATATTTTATTACCATTTTCTAAACTATAGCGAATAAACTGATAATGTGAGAAATGTTGAAGATGTGTGAATATCCTCCTCCCAGTTCTCATTACACTTCTCATTTTCGTGTGTGTGTGTGTAGTATTCGTCAGAGGAAGAGGTCGTGGACTTGCAGACGGCCCTCACAGGCTTCCAGACGAAGCAGAGGAAAGTTCTGGAGCCGGTTGATCATCAGAAGATCGAGTATGAACCGTTCCGCAAGAACTTCTACGTGGAAGTGCCGGAGCTGGCCCGGATGAGCCCCGAAGGTCTGCTTCACACACACTCACACTGAACTCAAGCTACGGCTGTTCCGGGGATTTCTCTGAGTTACAGGCGTCATGACATGAGGAGTCAGATTTGACAAACAAGATATAATTGTACCATTAAAACATCCCACAAGTTTCAGAGCTTAAAACTTCCAAAGCATTTATTTAATCAAGCTTGAAATACTGGGATCTGTGACATCACACGGGTAAATACATTTGCATATGCAGTGTAAGACATCGACCAATAGTTATAGATCATGCCATAGGCCCCACCCACTGCACTAATATGCTCCGCCCACTGGCGACACTCAATGTGAGCGTCATGTTAAAAGCAAACAGAAGTCATTATAAAGACTGACGCTGTCTACACTGATACACTGAGACAGATGTGTGTTCAGATTATAATGACTGAGACAGATGTGTGTTCAGATTATAATGACTGAGACAGATGTGTGTTCAGATTATAATGACTGAGACAGATGTGTGTTCAGATGTGTGTTCAGCTTCTGAAGGACTCCACGTGAAGAACGTGAAAGTGAAAGAGTGTTGGTCCAGTTTAAGCGGCTGGTTGGACTCTCTGCACAGACTTCAGAAGATCCCAGCGTTAGAAACAAGCGGATGGTTTATTTGATTGGCGTCCCGGATCGCGTCCAGGATTGTGTGTGTGTTTGTGTGTATGACTGAGGCACAGAGTAATGGAGAGTTCATGAAGCTGTTGAGCGATGAAGCAGCGGCGGTGTTGATCTGACAGAAGCTGCATCACAGACATCAGTAAATGCTCAGAACACTCACTCGTGTGCACTAGCGAGGGGTGATTATAGTGTTAGCTGTGCGGTGACGCTAGTTCATCATGACATAGGTGTTTATTCATCAAACCTGATCATGTCAGACGGGGTCAGAGTGAGTGTTCAAAATAATCGGTTTTCTGCATATGTTTTTTTTTTTTTGGTGCAAAACACTTTAACTTTACACTGTGAACCTCAGAAAAACATTAAATGATAATACAAATCCATGTCATGACCCTTTTAAAGCTTTCTGAATTGATGATTTCACTGATGATAGTGTAGGGATTGCTTTTATGAAACTCTTGCTATATAATAATAATAATGATTATGTTGAGGACTCAAATGTTTGAGATCCATCAGAGCCTGCTCTACAGTGATGTGCTGTTACCCATGATGCTCCACAGTGATGTACTGTTACCCATGATGCTCAGTGAGCTGATGATGCGTTTCCTCCCCCAGAGGTGAACGAGTACCGCCTGGAGCTGGAGGGCATCGTGGTGAAAGGCAAGGGCTGCCCGAAGCCCATCAAGTCGTGGGTGCAGTGTGGCATCTCCATGAAGGTGATGAACGCCCTGAAGAAGTGAGTACCAGCGCTCTCTCTCCTGATCTGATCACGCTGACTCCACTGAGATCAGACCTAGAGCTGGCCTTGACCTTTACAGTTACTGACCTGGCCTCAATCTATTAGCAGACATCTGTTCTAGTTTTAGTCATAAACTCTTTATTATGTTCAGTTTCACAGAAAACAAGACTTTAGTGTGATTTCACTTCTCCAGTAAATGCATCTTGATTTAAGAACGTTTAGATGGAAGATGAGCCAGAGACACTGAGGAAGATCATCAGTTCAGTGCGAGACACACGTCTGTACTCCAGTGTTAGTGAGCAGAGCGGTTAAAGCTGCTCTCGTCACAGTAATGAAACAGTTGCAGATGAAGTTACATTTAGAGGACACATACAGGCAAACCAAACATTATTCACACACCAGAGATAACTTTAGATATTCTCTTCACTAGTGTGATCAGGGCACTATAGTTCATTAGTGTGATCAAGACACTATAGTTCACTAGTGCGATCAGGACACTATAGTTCACTAGTGCGATCAGGACACTATAGTTCATTAGTGTGATCAGGACACTATAGTTCACTAGTGTGATCAGGACACTATAGTTCACTAGTGCGATCAGGACACTATAGTTCACTAGTGCGATCAGGACACTATAGTTCACTAGTCTGATCAGGACACTATAGTTCACTAGTGCGATCAGGACACTATAGTTCACTAGTGTGATCAGGACACTATAGTTCACTAGTGCGATCAGGACACTATAGTTCACTAGTGCGATCAGGACACTATAGTTCACTAGTGTGATCAGGACACTATAGTTCACTAGTGCGATCAGGACACTATAGTTCACTAGTGCGATCAGGACACTATAGTTCACTAGTGTGATCAGGACACTATAGTTCACTAGTGCGATCAGGACACTATAGTTCACTAGTGCGATCAGGACACTATAGTTCACTAGTGTGATCAGGACACTATAGTTCACTAGTGTGATCAGGACACTATAGTTCACTAGTGTGATTCGGACACTATAGTTCACTAGTGCGATCAGGACACTATAGTTCACTAGTGTGATCAGGACACTATAGTTCACTAGTGCGATCAGGACACTATAGTTCACTAGTGCGATCAGGACACTATAGTTCATTAGTGCGATCAGGACACTATAGTTCACTAGTGTGATCAGGACACTATAGTTCACTAGTGCGATCAGGACACTATAGTTCACTAGTGCGATCAGGACACTATAGTTCACTAGTGCGATCAGGACACTATAGTTCACTAGTGCGATCAGGGCACTATAGTTCACTAGTGCGATCAGGGCACTATAGTTCACTAGTGTGATCTGGACACTATAGTTCATTAGTGCGATCAGGACACGCTCTAGTTCACGCTCACGCTCAGGACACTGTAGTTCACTAGTGTGATCAGGACACTATAGTTCACTAGTGCGATCAGGACACTATAGTTCACTAGTGTGATCAGGGCACTATAGTTCATTAGTGCGATCAGGACACGCTCTAGTTCACGCTCACGCTCAGGACACTGTAGTTCACTAGTGTGATCAGGACACTATAGTTCACTAGTGTGATCTGGACACTATACTTCACTAGTGTGATCAGGACACTATACTTCACTAGTGTGATCAGGGCACTATAGTTCACTAGTGCGATCAGGACACTATAGTTCACTAGTGCGATCAGGGCACTATAGTTCACTAGTGCGATCAGGGCACTATAGTTCACTAGTGCGATCAGGACACTATAGTTCACTAGTGCGATCAGGACACTATACTTCACTAGTGTGATCAGGACACTATACTTCACTAGTGTGATCCGGACACTATAGTTCACTAGTGCGATCAGGACACTATAGTTCATTAGTGTGATCAGGACACTATAGGTCACTAGTGCGATCAGGACACTATAGTTCACTAGTGTGATCAGGGCACTATAGTTCACTAGTGCGATCAGGGCACTATAGTTCACTAGTGTGATCAGGGCACTATAGTTCATTAGTGCGATCAGGACACGCTCTAGTTCACGCTCACGCTCAGGACACGCTATAGTTCACTAGTGTGATCAGGGCACTATAGTTCACTAGTGTGATCAGGACACTGTAGTTCACTAGTGTGATCAGGACACTATTGTTCACTAGTGCGATCAGGACACTATAGTTCATTAGTGCGATCAGGACACTATAGTTCACTAGTGCGATCAGGACACTATAGTTCACTAGTGCGATCAGGACACTATAGTTCACTAGTGTGATCAGGACACTATAGTTCATTAGTGTGATCAGGACACTATACTTCACTAGTGTGATCAGGGCACTATAGTTCACTAGTGTGATCAGGGCACTATAGGTCACTAGTGCGATCAGGACACTATAGTTCACTAGTGTGATCAGGGCACTATAGTTCATTAGTGCGATCAGGACACTATAGTTCACTAGTGTGATCGGGACACTATAGTTCACTAGTGTGATCAGGACACTATAGTTCACTAGTGTGATCGGGACACTATAGTTCACTAGTGTGATCAGGGCACTATAGTTCATTAGTGCGATCAGGACACTATAGTTCACTAGTGCGATCGGGACACTATAGTTCACTAGTGCGATCAGGACACTATAGTTCACTAGTGTGATCAGGGCACTATAGTTCATTAGTGTGATCAGGACACTATAGTTCATTAGTGCGATCAGGACACTATAGTTCACTAGTGTGATCAGGACACTATAGTTCACTAGTGTGATCAGGACACTATAGTTCACTAGTGTGATCAGGGCACTATAGTTCATTAGTGCGATCAGGACACTATAGTTCACTAGTGTGATCGGGACACTATAGTTCATTAGTGTGATCAGGACACTATAGTTCATTAGTGTGATCAGGACACTATAGGTCACTAGTGCGATCAGGACACTATAGTTCACTAGTGTGATCAGGGCACTATAGTTCATTAGTGCGATCAGGACACTATAGTTCACTTGTGTGATCAGGACACTATAGTTCATTAGTGTGATCAGGACACTATAGTTCATTAGTGTGATCAGGACACTATAGTTCACTAGTGTGATCAGGGCACTATAGTTCATTAGTGCGATCAGGACACTATAGTTCACTAGTGGGATCGGGACACTATAGTTCACTAGTGCGATCAGGACACTATAGTTCACTAGTGTGATCAGGGCACTATAGTTCATTAGTGTGATCAGGACACTATAGTTCACTAGTGCGATCAGGACACTATAGTTCACTAGTGTGATCAGGACACTATAGTTCACTAGTGTGATCAGGACACTATAGTTCACTAGTGTGATCAGGGCACTATAGTTCACTAGTGTGATCAGGACACTGTAGTTCACTAGTGTGATCAGGACACTATAGTTCACTAGTGTGATCAGGACACTATAGTTCACTAGTGTGATCAGGACACTATAGTTCACTAGTGCGATCAGGACACTATAGTTCACTAGTACGATCAGGACACTATAGTTCACTAGTGCGATCAGGACACTATAGTTCACTAGTGCGATCAGGACACTGTAGTTCACTAGTGTGATCAGGACACTATAGTTCACTAGTGTGATCAGGACACTGTAGTTCACTAGTGTGATCAGGACACTATAGTTCACTAGTGTGATCAGGACACTATAGTTCACTAGTACGATCAGGACACTATAGTTCACTAGTGCGATCAGGACACTATAGTTCACTAGTGCGATCAGGACACTGTAGTTCACTAGTGCGATCAGGACACTATAGTTCACTAGTGCGATCAGGACACTGTAGTTCACTAGTGCGATCAGGACACTATAGTTCACTAGTGCGATCAGGACACTATAGTTCACTAGTGCGATCAGGACACTGTAGTTCACTAGTACGATCAGGACACTATAGTTCACTAGTGCGATCAGGACACTATAGTTCACTAGTGCGATCAGGACACTGTAGTTCACTAGTGCGATCAGGACACTATAGTTCACTAGTACGATCAGGACACTATAGTTCACTAGTGCGATCAGGACACTATAGTTCACTAGTGCGATCAGGACACTGTAGTTCACTAGTGCGATCAGGACACTGTAGTTCACTAGTGCGATCAGGACACTATAGTTCACTAGTGCGATCAGGACACTGTAGTTCACTAGTGCGATCAGGACACTATAGTTCACTAGTACGATCAGGACACTATAGTTCACTAGTGCGATCAGGACACTATAGTTCACTAGTGCGATCAGGACACTGTAGTTCACTAGTACGATCAGGACACTATAGTTCACTAGTGCGATCAGGACACTATAGTTCACTAGTGCGATCAGGACACTGTAGTTCACTAGTGCGATCAGGACACTATAGTTCACTAGTACGATCAGGACACTATAGTTCACTAGTGCGATCAGGACACTATAGTTCACTAGTGCGATCAGGACACTGTAGTTCACTAGTGCGATCAGGACACTGTAGTTCACTAGTGCGATCAGGACACTATAGTTCACTAGTGCGATCAGGACACTATAGTTCACTAGTGCGATCAGGACACTATAGTTCACTAGTGCGATCAGGACACTGTAGTTCACTAGTGCGATCAGGACACTATAGTTCACTAGTGTGATCAGGACACTGTAGTTCACTAGTGTGATCAGGACACTATAGTTCACTAGTGTGATCAGGACACTATAGTTCACTAGTACGATCAGGACACTATAGTTCACTAGTGCGATCAGGACACTATAGTTCACTAGTGCGATCAGGACACTATAGTTCACTAGTGCGATCAGGACACTATAGTTCACTAGTACGATCAGGACACTATAGTTCACTAGTGCGATCAGGACACTATAGTTCACTAGTGCGATCAGGACACTATAGTTCACTAGGGTGAGTGAGGAGAGCAGAATAACTGTGACATGTTATACCCAGAAGCTCTTCATACAGTGAGTTACAGTCAGTGACATTTATAAAGATCAGGACACTATAGTTCACTAGTGTGATCAGGACACTATAGTTCATTAGTGTGATCAGGACACTATAGTTCACTAGTGCGATCAGGACACTATAGTTCACTAGTGCGATCAGGACACTATAGTTCACTAGGGCGATCAGGACACTATAGTTCACTAGTGTGATCAGGACACTATAGTTCACTAGTGCGATCAGGACACTATAGTTCACTAGTGCGATCAGGACACTATAGTTCACTAGTGTGATCAGGACACTATAGTTCACTAGTGTGAGTGAGGAGAGCAGAATAACTGTGACATGTTATACCCAGAAGCTCTTCATACAGTGAGTTACAGTCAGTGACATTTATAAAGATTTGGGACCAGAAATGATTCAGACACTTTGAGCTGATCATGTTTTGCTGAAGTGTTTTTTCTTTAATTGCTAATGCTCTTTTTACACACAGACTGAACAAAATGAAGCATTGCTTGGTGATTGGTTGAGCTAAACTGGTATTATCTAATTGTGTAGTTAAATTTAACAGCTGACAGATATTCAACATAATTCATGTGTGAGACAGTCTAACAGAAGGACGGACAAAACCAGTGAAATATCAACTGAGTTCTGCTCATATTTTATTACCCTTCTCTAAACTATAGCGAATAAACTGATAATGTGAGAAATGTTGAAGGAGTCTGAATGAATTTAGCTTTGACTGTATGTGTTCCCTTTGATTCATTCCCAAAGTTTTCTGTTCTTGGTCTTAAAAAGGTCTTAAAAAAATGTACCTTTAGAAACTCTGTTAGAATAAGATGGTAAGAAATGGCGTTATAAAGCAGCATAGCGAGTGTGTAGAGCTGTGAGTGAAGCGGAAGCCAAACACACTCCATTTCCAATCATGTGACTCCTCTGTACACCCAGACACAGCTACGAGAAGCCGACCCCGATCCAGGCCCAGGCCATCCCGGCCATCATGTCGGGCCGAGACCTCATCGGCATCGCCAAGACCGGCAGCGGCAAGACCATCGCCTTCCTCCTGCCCATGTTCCGGCACATCCTGGACCAGCGGGCGCTGGGGGAGGGGGAGGGGCCCATCTGTGCGTCTCACACACACACACACACACACACTGCTCACTAGTGCTGGGCGTACACCGAAGACCGGTGTTTATCTTTGTTATGATATTCATGTTTAATATATGTGTGTGTGAGCTTTAAAGGGTTCGTTCCCCACAGCTCTGCCAGTAATCACTCTCGATCACTCGCCCTCGTGTTGATCAGCCCGTCAGACTCTCGATCACTCGCCCTCGTGTTGATCAGCCCGTCAGACTCTCCTTCATCTCCAGAACACACATGAGGATGTGTTTGATTATATCAGAGCTGTCTCACTCCTCCAGCCTGACGGAGAGGTTACTGTAGCTGATCATATGACAGTGTTTCCCACACATTAGTTCCCAGTATCTACACTGCCGCCACACACAGATTCTCCACACGGCTCTGACATCGGTGAATAGACACGAGCACTGCCCGTTCAGTCACACGCTGGTGTTTCTATATGAGCTGACTGTCTTTAGAGAAGTCTAGATGTTATTTTCATGTCATCTTTCCTGATAAAGCAGCGTTTATGAGCTCATGACAGTAAAATAGATCAAATCCACTGCAGTATTTCCTCTTATCAGTAGAAGTGTGGTGAACACACAGTCATGCGTGAAAAAATGAAATACTGTCATATACTGTGAAACCGGGATCATTTAGAGAAATACCGTAATATAAACGTTTGGTCACTCCGCCCAGCACTGGTGCCAACACTCACAGTAGTCATGTGCTCTGATGCTCTTACTGTACTGTTTCTAAACCTGTCCTAACCGTAAACCTCTCTTTCTCTCACACACACACACACACACACACACACACAGCGGTCATCATGACCCCCACTCGAGAGCTGGCTCTCCAGATCACCAAAGAGTGCAAGAAGTTCTCCAAGTCTCTGGGTCTGCGTGTGGTGTGTGTGTACGGCGGCACGGGCATCAGCGAGCAGGTGTGTGTTCACACACTACACACACTACACACCTGTCACTGACACACACTCTAACTCAGTGCTGTGTCCTCAGATCGCAGAGTTGAAGCGAGGAGCAGAAATCATCGTCTGCACTCCCGGCCGGATGATCGACATGTTAGGAGCCAACAGCGGTGAGTGTCATGTGACCAGCGTGAGTGTGTGTGTGTGTGCGCTGCTCAGAGGATCGTTCTGGGCTCAACACCAGTTCAGTGTGTTTGGCACATTAACATCCGTCACTCGTTAAGATCCGATATCTCTAGAACTGGACCCTAGTGGGCCTCAAACACAAGCACAGAAGAGGAGTCTGGGAAAACCAGAATCTATAATAACATCAACTTCCGATAACCCATTATTCTTTATATTTGAGGACGATAACCGATATATTGGCTGATAAATGTAAATCCACATTTTTATATAATTGAGAGCCTGACGAAAGTCTCAGCATTAAAGCACACAGTTATAAAGATCTTATGATGTGTTTGTGTAGCCGATATGACAGGTGTTGCACTGAACTGTGTTTTCCTTTTTTAAAGTTATTCCAATCATATTTCCAAAAATGAAAGCCCATCATGTTGATCGGTGCGCATCTGAAGAGTCTCAGCTGGAGGAAACATTATTCATCAGCACTAATACATCGGCCAAATATTCTTATTGAGCTGATACCGAAAACTTTAAAGGGGACCTATTATGCCCCTTTTCACAAGATGTAAAATAATTCTCTGATGTCCCCAGAGTGTGTATGTGAAGTTTTAGCTCAAAATACCCAACAGAATTTTATTTACAGCACGTTTAAATCATCATTTTTTGGGTCTGTGAAAAACGCACTGTTTTAGTGCTTCTCCTTTAAATGCTAATGAGCTGCTGGTTCACGTCACAGGGGGCGGAGCCTAAGCAGCCGCGAATCCCGCGATCAGAGCTAGAACAGGGAAGATGATGATAATAAAACAGACAGTCACAGTAATGGTGTTCATTTCGACCATAAAAATGCCTACAGAGTCAGAGAATATATGCTGTATGGAGTTGGAACAGGTATAGTTTAGTTTAATTACGATTATAACCTATTTGGCATTGCTTGTATACACTATTAATGCAAGCCTGCTGTAGGACTCCGTCTGACGATCTAATTGTCTGAATAATGACACAAAATATACTGATGAGTTTAATAAAGTTTACTGTATGTCACACAAAAGATGAGGCATCAGTTTTTCTTCAGAAAATCACTGTTAGAGCTGAGTAAACAGTATAAGAAGTGCATAAGTAACTTACATAAATTTCTGTAGAGTTGAGGGAGCATTTTCTTTGAAAACAAAATGAATCCACCTCGTCTTCAGTGGCTGGCAGATTTCAAGAGTAAATAGAGAGAGCTATGTGAATGAATACATCCAGCCACAACACCTTCAACGCTTGGGAGATGCTTCGACGCTTCTCGTGAGTGCATTGCTGCAGCAATGGCGGATGTGTACAACTCGCAGTGAACTCGATCAGGGCGGGTCTAAGTTATAACGGCACTGTCAGTCAACACTCGGGGGCGGGGCCTGTGGCTTTAGTGATGTCACTAAAGCCACATTCTGAAAACAGGTCGTTTGGAGAGACTGCTTATGATTTATGGAGATTAAAAAAAAGGAGTGAGTGGATTTTTATCACTGTAGGGTGGTTGTGTACACACACTGCCAACACACATTTATGTCCAAACACCATACAAAAGTGAATTTTGCATAATAGGTCCCCTTTAAAAATGAGCATATATGGGCTGAGACGGATAAGCTGGCCGAGATATAATCCCTAATAACTTTAAGACTTCTAGAGTTACAGGCTTGGGGTGAATAACTCAGTAAGTCACCGTTAGCATATAATGCTACAGAGATGGATAAAGTCAACAGACTTCACTAATAAACCGATCTCTGTTTAAACATAAAGTGATGCTGCCATCTTTCTAAAGCCATCTTAACCCTCCTCTACAAGACGGCGGATTACTCCGTAGATATTCATCCGTGACATGTAATATTTTGGGTTTCTTCTTCATTAATGTGTGTCTTTCACCGGACTGAAAAGCTCAAACGTGGGTCACGAGTGCTGTTGCGCACTGAACCTGGAGCAATCCTCATCTAATTGAGCAAGGCATGAGTGTCAGCTACAGGTAGGCAGATCTCCAAACCCCCAGAATGCAGTGCGGCCACACCCAGAGCTGTGTGTGTGTGTGTGTGTGTGTGTGTGTGTGTGTGTGTTGTCTGGCTTCCACACATGCGAGGTAATCTGTAATATGCTTCCTCACAGGTGCTCGTCTGAGCGGCTCCTCAGTTAATGTATGATGTGGCTCTTGTGAGTTTACAGGTTCCCCTGGCCCTGAGACGGTACGCGTCTCCATCCGCTGGCCCACTCTTGTCTACCAGGAGTACTGTGGCTGTAGTGTGTGTTAGCCGTGTTAGCTCTGAGCTGATGCTAATGTTGCTGAGCACTGCAGTGTGTTGATCTGCTGAATGCTGTGCTTCAGGTCGTGTGACAAACCTGCGCAGAGTCACGTATGTGGTGATGGACGAGGCCGACCGCATGTTCGACATGGGCTTCGAGCCGCAGGTCAGTGACTCTGGAGTGGCTGGTGTGTGTGTGTGTGTGTGTGTGTGTGTGTGTTAGAGCTGTCACTAATGATTATTTT
This sequence comes from Vimba vimba, assembly GCA_022828995.1. Classification (NCBI taxonomy): domain Eukaryota; kingdom Metazoa; phylum Chordata; class Actinopteri; order Cypriniformes; family Leuciscidae; genus Vimba; species Vimba vimba. Next base: position 38,758,732 of record CM040829.1, on the reverse strand, counting down.
GGTAATCGAAGCGTTTCTTTTTTTTGTGGAAATAAATATAGACCCAAGTGAACAATTACGTTTCAAAATGACTTTAATATGACAAGGCAATAATAATTGGCTCAAATAAAGTATCAATAGCGGGTAATCATGTGGTTTTATTGAACAACACTGTTAATATACAGTGGAGCTGCAGTTCTGTGACGTGCACGCGTGTAGATGAGGTCACTCCGGCACACACACGTGCTCATCCATCGCAGCCTCGGGGTTCACAGTAGCTCTACGCTATATCATGATTTTTAAATGGTTGTAATATATTGTGCAGCCTTAGAAAGCTCTAATAATGCAGTTTATGGATTCATGTCAGTAATGCAGCACTTTTTTTTGCAGTATTTTTCTAGTTAATTGATGGATAAATTGCAATCGTCAAGGGTGTTTTAAAATTGAATTTAATCGAGGAATCGTGACAGCCCTATATATACATATACTTTTTATCCAATGTACAGTTGTTTAAATTGTGTTTTTTACAGTAATTTTACAGTTTAATATGTGACCGTAGACATAGATGAGCATAAATACTTGAAAATGTTATTAAAATAAAAATACAAAATTACCTCAGTTGAAATGGATCAAAGTAAAATGCCAA
>CM040829.1:38533107-38753107 GCA_022828995.1 Vimba vimba | reverse complement strand
AACTGCTTCATATCACAGTCATGATAAAAGCATCGATGTATTCACTCATCCATAAACATTATTAGATCGGTCGGCTTGACGTTGACGACAAGATCCATAATTCTTAGCAAATGTTGCGTCATCAAACTACAGTGCCCTCCACAATTATTGAACCCCCTGGTAAATATGATCAAAATTGGCTGTAAAAAATAAATCTGCATCGATTATCCTTGTGATCTTTCATTCAAAAAATGTGCAAAATTCTAACCTTTCATTGAAGTAAAAGAATTGAAAGTGGGGGGAAATCACATTATGAAATAAATGTTTTTCTCCAAAACATGTTGGCCACAATTATTGAACCCCTAGAATTTTTTACGAGTAAAATATCTCTGAAGTATATTCCCATTAATATTTACCTTTTTCAGTACACCAGGGTGACTAGGAACATGAAACTGTCCAGCTATGACTTCGTGTTTCACAGAAGTTTAAATATGAGGAAACACAAAGGCCAAATTCCCTGAATCATCCATCACAATGAGTAAAACCACAGAATACAGTTCTGATGCGTAGCAAAAGATTGTTGAGCATCACAAACTAGAAAGTGACTGTAAGACAATAGCTAAAGAATTGAAAATCCCCATTTTGACCATCAGGGCAATAATTAAGAAGTTATAACCAACTAAAGATGTTACGAATCTGCCAGGAAAAGGACGTGTGTCTATACTGTCTTAATGCACGGCGAGTATGAAAGTTTGAGTGGCCAAAGACTCTCCAAGGATCACAGATGGAGAATTGCAGAGATTAGTTGAGTCTTAGGGTCAGAAAGCCTAAAAAAAAAATTATCAAACAACCCCTACATCCCCACATGTTGTTTGGGAGGGTTTAAAAAAAATCCTCCTCGCTCCTCCAAAAACAAATTCCAGCAAATGTAATTGTCAGACACGACTGGATCTTCAGACGGCACAGGGTTCTGTGGTCAGATGAGACTAAAACAGAGCTTTTTGGCAGCAAACACACTAGATGGGTTTGGTGAACACAAGGATAAAAAGTACCCCATGTGTACAATTTAATATACTACTGGATCTTTAATGTTGTGGGCATATTTTTCTGCTGGAGGTCCTGGACTTCTTGTTCAGATACATGGCATGTGGATTCTATCAAATATCAACGGATAAAAAGATCCAAACCGGGCGGCTTCTGCTAGAAATCTTATAATGGGCCGTGGTTGGATCTTCCATCAGGACAACGATCCAAAACAAACATCAAAATCAAAACAAAAATTTGTTGTGGAGCACAAAATGAAGCTTCTGCCATGAGCGTCCCAGTTCCCAGACCTGATGAGTGGAGTGAACTGAAGAGAAGAAGCACCAACATGGATCTGGGAATCTGAAGGATCTGGAGAGATTCTGTATGGAGGAATGGTCTCTGATCTCTTGTCAGTTATTCTCCAAACTCATCAGGCATTAGAGGAGAAGACTCAGAGCTGGTATCTTGGCAAAAGGAGATTGCAAAAAGTATTTAATAAAAGGGGTTCAATAATTGTGGCCAACGTGTTTTGGAGAAAAACATTTATTTCATAATGTGATTTCCCCCCACTTTCAATTCTTTTACTTCAATGAAAGGTTAGAATTTTGCACATTTTTTGAATGAAAGATCACAAGGATAATCGATGCAGATTTATTTTTTACAGCCAATTTTGATCATATTTACCAGGGGGTTCAATAATTGTGGAGGGCACTGTACGCCTGTTATTGTAAATAGGTTAGCGACCCCTAGTGGAGAAAAATGACATACTGTACGTTTAATTGATCAGATAAATCGCACATCAATATTAGCTGAGAAATTGCCCCACAAAACATAATTTATAGTCATTATTGTGTTAGATCAGGCATTACAAAAAGTAGCTATAGAAAGACATATTTTGATTCAACATGGAATTTATCTCATAAACTTCAGGCTTTGTTCAGAAGCTGTTGACTGCAGCTCAGAGGTGCATTAGTGTGAATGAAGAATGAGATGATGCTCTAAATATGAAATTAACACCAGTAGGTGTCAGCAAGCCTCTGTCTTAAAGAGTGAGTCACTGAATCACTGAATCACACAGCTGATTCATTCACACAGCTGATTCATTCACACAGCCGATTCATTCACACAGCTGATTCATTCACACAGCCGATTCATTCACACAGCCGATTCATTCACACAGCCGATTCATTCACACAGCCGATTCATTCACACAGCCGATTCATTCACACAGCCGATTCATTCACACAGCCGATTCATTCACACAGCTGATTCATTCACACAGCCGATTCATTCACACAGCCGATTCATTCACACAGCTGATTCATTCACACAGCCGATTCATTCACACAGCCGATTCATTCACACAACAGATTCATTCACACAGCTGATTCATTCACACAGCCGATTCATTCACACAGCCGATTCATTCACACAGCCGATTCATTCACACAGCCGATTCATTCACACAGCCGATTCATTCACACAGCCGATTCATTCACACAGCCGATTCATTCACACAGCCGATTCATTCACACAGCCGATTCATTCACACAGCCGATTCATTCACACAACAGATTCATTCACACAGCTGATTCATTCACACAGCCGATTCATTCACACAGCCGATTCATTCACACAGCCGATTCATTCACACAGCCGATTCATTCACACAGCCGATTCATTCACACAGCCGATTCATTCACACAGCCGATTCATTCACACAGCCGATTCATTCACACAGCTGATTCATTCACACAGCCGATTCATTCACACAGCTGATTCATTCACACAGCCGATTCATTCACACAGCCGATTCATTCACACAGCCGATTCATTCACACAGCCGATTCATTCACACAGCCGATTCATTCACACAGCCGATTCATTCACACAGCCGATTCATTCACACAGCTGATTCATTCACACAGCCGATTCATTCACACAGCTGATTCATTCACACAGCCGATTCATTCACACAGCCGATTCATTCACACAGCCGATTCATTCACACAGCAGATTCATTCACACAGCCGATTCATTCACACAGCTGATTCATTCACACAGCTGATTCATTCACACAGCCGATTCATTCACACAGCCGATTCATTCACACAGCCGATTCATTCACACAGCAGATTCATTCACACAGCCGATTCATTCACACAGCTGATTCATTCACGAACAAAGCTGTATAATACTGTTGTATTAAATCAATTTCACATTTGCAATCGTGCTGATGTTTGTGAAAAAGCGGCACTGTTGCTCATGTGATATTGTTAAACTATATAATATGATATAAACATAAGACAAGAACTCATTAATGGGCATTTTTTGTGGCATTATAACGGCTTTCGAATAGTAGTTGAATCATGTTCGTATCTAAACTGCATGACTGATGACAGGTCTGGGCGGCGCGAGTGCGATTAAAGTGTTCATCATTTTAACATGTTATTTATTCTGTAATTAATCACCAAATCAACCCGTTACATTGACAGCCCTAATCACTGTACATGAAGACATCTCACTCTGTATTACACATTTTCTGAAATGTTATGTTAAATGCAATATATCTTATTAAATACACACTAATTTGCAAACATTTCTAGAACATAAAAAAGTCTTGTTTGATTTTGACATAAAGGTTTTTCCAGAGGGTATTTATGATTTCTGTTATCACTCCGTAAATCAGAAATACTGTAAACAGAAACACACTTTCACCATGTTTCAGGAGTGAGATACTCGAATGATATCTGAACAAACCTTCAGAATATAGATCTGAATAAAAGTGTGTGTGAAGATTTCTGACTCGAACTCTCGCCTGGACAGATCTACACACACACAGAGATCGAGTGCAACAACAGAAACTCTTAGAGTGTGTTTTAGATGTTTATAAGGTGTAGTTACACATGAAGGCACTGAGTAACATTAACTACATGCACTTACTGTAGGGTTAGGGTTTGGTGTAGGGTCAGTTGCATGTAATTATGCATAATTTACTGTTATTACTTTGGTAAGTTAATGTAATGTGTAACAAGGACACTGTAAAAATGAATGTTTTCATTCCACTAGTCTAAACCAGACCAGTTATAGAAGCAAAACATCCTAAAAACATCCTGGCTGTGCCTGTAGTGTCCGCGGTCGCTCACGTGTGTGTGTGTGTGTGTGTGTGTGTGTTGTTCCCGCAGGAGGGCAAGAGCATCAGGAGCAGCAGTGGCTTCTCCGGGAAGGGCTTCAAGTTCGACGAGACGGAGCACGCTCTGGCCAACGAGAGGAAGAAGCTGCAGAAAGCGGCGCTCGGCCTCCACGACTCTGATGATGACGACGCGGCTCTCGACGTGAGTCCAGCAACATCACACACACACACACACTCACACACACACTCTCTCAGTGCTCAGGGCCTGACGCCTGCTGTGTGTGTCCTCAGATCGACGAGCAGATCGAGAGCATGTTCAACTCTAAGAAGCGGGTGAAGGACTTCTCGGCCCCGGGCTCCTCCGGCGCTCCGGCTGTGGGGGTGAGCGGCTCCGTGAGCTCGGTGTCCGGCCCCAGCGCTCCCTCCGCCGGGAACATCCAGAAGCTGGAGATGGCCAAGAAGCTGGCGCTCAGGATACAGGTGCAGAAGAACCTGGGCGCCGAGGCACAGGTGACACACACACACACACACACACACACACACACATCAGAAAATACATCCTTTCAGGAATTACACAAAGCATATTTTCTGTAATGGAAGCTGTAAATGAAACTGCTTTTCGTTTAGTTACAGATCATTTAGTAACGCAGAGATGTTCAGATAACGGCTGTGTGCTGCTCAGTGTGATGTCATCAGGCAGGGATGGGCATTTCTGACAATTTCTCATTTCGATCACTAGCCGCGTTTCCGTCACCCTTCAGATTGTGTACATTGAAATTGCGAGTTGAAAATGCGCCCAATGGAAACACGTCAATTTCGCAAAAACTTCCATTTATTGCAAAAAAGTATTTCCGCTCGCATGAGGAGGTGTTTCAGGCAAGTAGAAAAAGAAATATTTCACAAAACTGAAATGGAAACAGTTTTTGCGCATTTACAGTCACCTGACGTAGATGATGAGGTGTGTGTGGACAGAAGACGAGACGGAGCTCTTTATTAAACTCATACAAGACAAAAGATTTACAGGAGGAATGGATTCTAAACCTCAAAGTAATGCCACAATCAAGACCTGGAAGCAGATCTGAGGGAGAAACTCCCAGAACTCCTCATATGAGCCGCTCCCAGTATAAGGGTCTTTCCTTGCCAGTAATGACTGGATCACACACACACGCGTCTCCTTTGATTAATAATAATGTCCAGTGCAGTGGCTGGGATATATATAAACATACTAATGTCCGTTGCTATGATTTTTGGAATGACTTATCGCAAGAGGAAAAAATGGCGTTTTAGTCGCATAACATCGGTTAATGGAAATGCAGTCATTTAGTTGTCATCAATGCGCAATAGTTTTTTATCGATATTTAGAAAAAATTCGCAAAAGTTTTGCGCAAATCTGTAATGGAAAGGCGCCTATTGACAGGTCTCAAAAAACAAGCACTCGAGTACTCGGGGGCGGAGCTTGTTTGTGGGTGGGGCTTGTTTGGGGCGGGGCTTGTGCTGGGAGGTGCTTGTGTGGGTGGGTCTTGTGTGTGGGCGTGGCTTGTTTGTGGGTGGCACACATGAAAATATGCGTATGTGCGTCATGAAAATATTCTAAGAAAGTTACGAAAATTAATGTTGACAAAAATGACATGAAATCATGAACGTATGACTAGCAAAAAATAATACAGCTAGATCGTGATGCATCAACGTCTTGGAGAAAGAAACTCCTACAAGCAAAAGCTGCTTGAGATAAAGCTCGTGAACACACTCTTCCTTCACTTCGCCGTTCTGGAGGACGTGCACAGCTAGCATCAGGCAGCGTCTCACATATTTATGATTACCTATTGATATAACTGAATGAATCTCCTCAGCCACAGATAAACCGCTGTATTCGTCACACTGAACTCTGTGTGTGTGTGTGTGTGTGTGTGTGTGTGTGTGGCCTCAGGACGTGATGCAGCAGGCCACGAACGCTATCCTGCGCGGCGGGACGATGATCGCGCCCTCGGTCTCCGCTAAGACCATCGCGGAGCAGCAGGCGGAGAAGATCAACGCTAAACTCAACTACACGCCGGTGGAGAAGCTGGAGGAGGAGCGGCAGGCCAACGACAACAGCGAGACCGTGAAGAGATACGAGGAGGAGCTGGAGATCAACGACTTCCCTCAGGTGACGCCACACTACACTACACACTACAGTACACACACCCTTCAGCCACATTACAGCACACACACCCTTCAGCCACACTACAGCACACACACCCTTCAGCCACATTACAGCACACACACCCTTCAGCCACACTACAGTACACACTACAGTACACACACCCTTCAGCCACACTACAGTACACACTACAGTACACACACCCTTCAGCCACACTACAGCACACACACCCTTCAGCCACACTACAGTACACACACCCTTCAGCCACACTACAGTACACACACCCTTCAGCCACATTACAGCACACACACCCTTCAGCCACACTACAGTACACACACCCTTCAGCCACATTACAGCACACACACCCTTCAGCCACACTACAGCACACACGTGTGTGTGTGTGTGTGTGTGTGTGTTAAACACTGATCTGTGTCTCCACAGACGGCCCGGTGGAAGGTCACATGACTGTAGTGTGTGTGTGTGTGTGTGTGTGTGTGTGTGTGTGTGTGTGTGCTAAACACTGATCTCTGTCTCCACAGACGGCCCGGTGGAAGGTCACATGACTGTAGTGTGTGTGTGTGTGTGTGTGTGTGTGTGTGTGTGTGTTAAACACTGATCTGTGTCTCCACAGACGGCCCGGTGGAAGGTCACGTCGAAGGAAGCGCTCCAGCGGATCGGAGAGTACTCAGAGGCCGCCATCACCATACGAGGAACGTACTTCCCCCCGGGCAAAGAGCCCAAAGAGGGCGAGCGCAAGATCTACCTGGCCATCGAGAGTACGTGCCGCTTCACACACACCTGAGCGCTCTGCTGACGCTTGACTAAACCTGTGTGTGTGTGTGTGTGTGTGTTTACAGGTGCAAACGAGCTGGCCGTGCAGAAGGCCAAAGCAGAGATCACACGCCTCATCAAGGAGGAGCTCATACGCCTGGTACATCCTTCAGTTACACTCGTCATCACTTACACACACCTTACACACACCTTACACACACCTTGCACACACCTTGCACACACCTTACACACAACTTACACACAGGTTACACACATGCCTGTCCACACACGGTCATAGAGATGTGAAGCTGGGAGCACAGACTGAGGTTTGCTCTCATTTTAAAGACTCGTGGAGGATTATTGTTGAAGTAAAAAGTAAAACAAAAAAAAAGGTTATATAGGTTTAAGCTTATGAAAATTATTTCTTTTATATAAAATTAATATTTTATGAAACATGTTGAACTCTAAAACTGCTAGAAAATCAAAGTCATAAATCTAGGCAAGTTGTTTTCCAAGTTTGAGTTTGAGATCTCAGAAACGAGCTTTCAGTGTGTGTGTGTGTGTGTGTGTGTGTGTGTGTGTGTGTGTGTGTGTGTGTGTGTGTGTGTGTCAGCTGATGTGGATGAACACTGAGGCTCTTCATATGCCACATCTGTACAGTAATGTTAATAACTGAGCATGTGGAGTGTGTTCACTGACCGTACGTCTGTCTGTCTCTTCCAGCAAAACTCCTACCAGCCGACCAGCAAAGGCCGGTACAAGGTTCTGTAGAACGGACCAGCGCCGGCTTTCTTATTCCCACAATGCTTTTGTTTTGTCAGCTGATCGAACACTCTGGATCTCTGGAAGTTTTTACCCAGTGTTTGCATCGCTCACGTTGAATATTTTAGAAAACTCCCATGTAATTGTGAACTTAATTTGGAAATAAAGTGTTTTTTTTCTTGTGTATTTCTTTGTTCCATCTCAGTTTGTTCTGTCAGGATTGCACTTTTCCATCTGTCGTCTGCAGAAAGAGAGAGTTATCTTTTAGATATGTTAGGGAGAGTTATATATTAGATAAGATCACGATTCTGTGGTTAATGCATCTCTCCCAGTTCTGTCATGTTCGCAAAATTGAGTGTTAAGCGATAAGAAATTAGCCATGTTTCAGAGGAAATGGCTAGTTAGACTGAATACATGATTGTGTCAAGTATAGTCTCCAAAAGAAGTATTATTTACCATGATACTTCTAATTTAGCAAATTCATGTACCATGGTATTTATGAGGATGGTGGTGGTTTGCTATTGGCTGATCTCATGTGAGTGACAGGTTATAGCCCCGCCCTCGTCACAGAAGAGAAGCTGCAAGAGGAACTTATTCTGATTCTACATAATTAACACAATAATGATGTGCACGGCTTGATTGGTTGTTCAAGGATTGACACCTGTCGATCAAAACGAATGCTCTATTTAAAGCTCGTAACAATGCTCGGTCCAGTGAGTCATGAGCGACTCTGATTGGTCGATCCTGATCAGCGTTGAGAAAAGGACCGTGCACCACGTGTCTCCCGCTCCTGTTTGAGCATCTGAATAATGACAGACTCTTATAAGCGCTGACGTGAAAACACACAGCGAAGAGTTAAAACAGATCCAGCATTATTATCTCCATCGAGCGGAAGAACTAAACTCAGTGCAGCTCCATCCACTGCGCGAGGCACTCAGCGCGCATGCGCGTTTTCCTTTTGATTTCTTAATATTTAATATCAATGGCTGACGCTCGTTTCTAAAGCATCTCTTAAAATTAGGAAGGAAGCTTTGACACATTATCTGAACACCAAGGTGAACGTCAATCTGTTTGATTTCATTCGCTAGGCTTAGATCCTTATCAGTCAAAATTCACCCAAAATGGGACAGAAATGTCACATTTAACCCTTTCCGTTCCGCTGTCGACATTAAAGCGAGGTACAGTCATTCATCTCTTTACAAACGAATGATGTTTCTGTAAGTTTGCATGAACTGAAATGTGTATTTCATCAAATCAAATGTATATTTGACTTTGTCACTGTTATTAGTAATATAGAGGACAACAATGGAGGCTTTGTCATGTGTGCAGATAACAGCTGTGTGCATTTATAATGTAATATGTCACATTTAAAGCTATGCATGATGTGTCTTTATTAACTATTGTTAAACAGAAGCTATGCATTAATTCATTCACACACATATATGAAGATGTTTTGAGTTCTGTTGTTGTAAAGAGTTTAAAGCAAACACTTGAAGACCCCATGAAATCAACATGAGAGTCAATGTCTGTGAGCTGTGATCATTTAACCATTTACTTTAAACAGACATGTATGCATTTATATCATGCATTTATATGAATGAGAAAAAAAAAACATATTATCAAATGTGCCTTCTAGGAAAATAGATTATAAAGGTCCGTTCACACCAAGAATGATAACGATAACAGTACCTATTACGTTTTCATAATCGTCCACACAACTATAATGATAACGGCACAGAATAATAATATCGTTGGAGTCACATTCAGAATCATTTTTCTTCCAGCTGATAAACAATAAAATCATTGACAGCCAATCAGAATCCATCCTGCTTTAAAGAGCTTGAGCATTTAAAGGGGACACATCATGAAAATTTGAGTTAGTCCGTGTTTAAGTGCCATAATCGGTGCTTCTACAACACAGAAAACATGAAAAGTGAAACCCAGTAACTGTGTTCTGGTGAGCCTTTCTCTGAGAGCATGTCAAAATAAGCCGATCAGACTTCACTCCCCTTCTGACATAAGAAGGGGATCTTATTATAATATTATAATATTAATCTGCATGTTTACACACACCAGCCGACATTTGGGTTCGCGATCGACAACAGAGCCCAGTTCTAACGCACTGATGAAGATCCAGCAAAGCCTGAAACTGTTCTGTGGTTGAGCACAGACGAGCACTGAACACTATTGACCAGAACATGTCACCGCTGTCTTATAAAGACCTCAGGAACTGTGGACACTTGTGGAGAAGTTCAACATGATGATGAGATGATCAGTGTAACTCCACAACAACTACAGAAATGTCTCCACTAACATTCAGAAGCTCCTCCTGAGTCTCTCCGTAAGGCTGCACTCGCTACTGGGGATTCTGGGATTCTGGATGAGGGAGATTGGCCTGTTCTGTTATTGCTGGAGTTTCTAAAGCTCGTGTAAAGACTCCGCCCTCTTCTGAACGGAGGCGGAGCTAAAGCTCATTTGCATTTAAAGGGACACACACAAACGGTGCAGGGGCATTTGACAAGCTGTAATAAATGATCTGTGGGGATTTTGAGCTGAAATCTCACAAACACATTCTGGGGACACCATAGATTTATAGTACATCTGGTGAAAATAACATGTCACCTTTAAAGCGATAGACAACAAAACAGAATAGAATAAACAGAACGATATCATCTGTTAACGTTAAAGATCTTGCTGTGAATGGGCCTTAAGAAACAGTGACGACTCATTTCGCACTCTGTAAAATTCTGTCCAATCAAATGAGAGGGTCCGTCCCACTCCTTCGATACGCCCCCTAGCTTCCTGTTTCATGGAGTCTTTTTAGCCACACAAAATCAGACTCAAAGCCTCTGTCACACACATATGTCCCGTCTGTCAACAGAAGATGATGCGTCAGGTGTCCAGCAGCAGCGAATACTGCATCGACGGACGGCCCTCGTGTTTAGCGGAGGACGGGAGGCTCTCGCCGAGCCACTTTGATTTGTGCCCCACCAAGTTTTACCAGTCTTCGCCGCCTCAGCGCTCTCGGCAGATGTGCTTCGCGTACCTGCCTCCGCCGCCGGTCCTCAAGTCCCCCTCGTGCCGCGAGGAGCCACGGCTGCCGCAGGGGCCCGCCGGACCTCAGGGAAACCACAGAAGCGGGGACTCTAAAAAGAAGGGAGCGTCTGGGAGGTCTGGGAAACGCGGCCGGCCGGCGGGAACCACCAAATCCGCCGGTTACAGAACCAGCACGGGCAGACCGCTGGGCACCACTAAAGCCGCTGGGTTTAAGACCAGTCCGGGCCGGCCCCTGGGCACCACCAAGGCCGCGGGCTATAAGGTGAGTCCGGGCCGGCCGCCCGGCAGCATCAAGAGCCCGTCTCGGCTGGGTAAGCTAAGCTACGGTTCCTGCAGCGGAGCGGCGTTCCCCTACAGCATCATGCACAGACCCGACGCTACGCTGAAGGAGGAAGCGGCTAAAGAGTAAAGTCAACCTTTCCTTCTTTACTGTAATGCATCCTCATCCCACACACACACACATTAATCGGTTCTGCCTTCTGTGTTATGCAAAATGTAATAAGTAATAATCTTAAAGAGAGTATCATAGCAGAATTCAGATCGCAGGAGTCTGTCGTGTGAGTATTGAGTGTCACAGTGCGATCCGCTGGTTAAGTCGTGATGTAAAGAATACTGTTTTCGGGTCCAAGCCTCGACTCGATTCAAGTGAGAATACTATCTCAAGCCCTGAGGCACTCCAGTAGCTAGTGATGTCATGTAGATGGAGAAGAGAAGCGGTCCCATCACTGTTATCATCTAACTACTGGAGTGCCTCAGGGCTCAGTGCTGGGACCGCTTCTCTTCTCCATTTACATGACATCACTAGGATCTGTCATTCAGAAACATGGATTTTCCCATCACTGTTATCATCTAGCTACTGGAGTGCCTCAGGGCTCAGTGCTGGGACCGCTTCTCTTCTCCATTTACATGACATCACTAGGATCTGTCATTCAGAAACATGGATTTTCCCATCACTGTTATCATCTAGCTACTGGAGTGCCTCAGGGCTCAGTGCTGGGACCGCTTCTCTTCTCCATCTACATGTCATCACTAGGATCTGTCATTCAGAAACATGGGAGAAGAGAAGCGGTCCCAGCACTGAGCCCTGAGGCACTCCGGAAAATTGGAAATCTTGCGTTAAGGTGCGATCACATTAACCAAGCACCTTTCTATTGGTCAGCGTGGCGAATTCACGCGACCAACTTGAACATGAGCGAACATGATGCGTGGGGAACTTTATCATCCTCGCGTGAAACTCCCGATCGCACAGATTTCTGTTGGAATGACTGGATTGAGCAACGATGAGCAGTGATTAACCTGAGCTTGATCAGGAAAAGAGAAGCGTGAACTTCCTGCCAAACATCTGTGACACTGAAGAAAGTTTTAAACAACACAAGGGTGTGAAAATTATGACATAATGTAAAAACAATTTTAATTAACCCTTTAATGTTAATTAAAGTTTTGCTAATGTATTTCTGTCAGTGTTTTTCCAAGTGCAGTGCATCTGTATTTTGTTAAGGCCCTGATGTACGTCAAGCGAAATCGAAGAACAAACTGGTGTGACGTCATTTCAGACTCAATCAGGCCAAAACAAACTTCTTTTGGTGTTCATTGACAGTTTGAAACTCTGAACTCCCATTGGCCAGCGGTGATGATGTAATATGTGGGTGTGTCTCCGAGGCTCCGCCTTCTATGTGGTGTAAAACTTCTCCGGTTCATTTCTTCTGTTCAGTCAGTCGAGGTCAGACGCGAGTAAAAACATGAACACACTTTATAGCAGAAAAGACAAAGACACTGTTTTCGTGTTTAATACTGTAAAGCTGATGCTTTAAAGCAATCTACTGCATAAAGTGCTGTACTAATAAATGTGACAAACATTTCCACATCACTATGATCAGACGCTTTCTGAACTGATGTTTTCTCATTTTCGTGTGTTATTGAAAGGAAAGCACAGCAGCAGCACATTTACAGGGACTTTAGTGTGTTTTTGTAAGTTTCATTATGAAAACGTTTGTATGCTAAGCCTCTGATTGTGTTTTTTCTGTTTGGTCTTCTGGTCTAGAACACCAAAAATGCTGTTACAAGCTCCCCAGTTCCTCCTCAGCAGCTTCCCCGTCCGAACCCAGAAAACCCCCCCGCCAGTGGCCCTCCTGCCGTCGGAGGACGCCCCCCCGGTCCCCGAACAGCTCATCTCCGGCGCGCTGTGGTCACGCTGAATGTCATTGCATGTCATGTTGGGTTGTTAGTGAGCTTCTTTCATAAGCTTGAGTTACATAGTTAGACGATAATGAAGAGTGCAATATTTTCATCATTCCAGCACTCCACCAAAGACCTTCAACAGCATGATTCTAGATGACACACGTGAAACATGCACTCTTTAATCTCACATGTCAATCATTACATGTCTTGTAATAGTTACTTTTGTATTGTATTTATGATTCCGGCTCTGATGGTTCATATATTGGTGTGTGGGAATGCTGCAGTGATGTAAACATGTTCTTATTGGCTCAGTATCACATGACTCAGATGAGTAGTGACTATAGTAGCAGTGAAGAGAAGAGGTTTTGTGTTTAATATTTGTTACATTCACACAATCAGTGACGTTGGCTTTTCTTAATTTTTCTTTCATTTTCCATACTTTGTGATACAGTTAGAATACGAATGTTTGTGGATGTTTTATTAAAATGTAACTACAATCGAGGAAATCTTGATTTTTATTTCGATAAAAGTAGAATAATGGAATTTTATTTTATTGAAGTAGCCTAAAAAATGTACAAAATTATAAAATAGGCTAATAATAACGTCTAAGATATAGTGTAGCCTACAAACTGACATCAACTAGATATTGTTTGCTTTGACCTCAATATTTTGGACAGTAGACTGACATAAAAGAAAAATGGACAGGGATTAGTTGCCTCTAACATGTGTCTAAATAATACTGTGAATTTTCATTTCAGTGACTAGTAAAGTCCCGCCGCCCTACCGAAGCGGTCACGTGTTTTATGTTACTTTTCCCCGCGCTTCTGAGGATGAACCAATCACAGTCCTGGATGTTTACCGGATAATGAGTTTAATTTATAGATACATTTCAACAACTTGTACAGGTTTTCTTTTACATGTCAGGAAGGAATTAAGAGAATTAAACAATTCTATGTTTTGTATATAGTTTACACAATAACACAAAATCTTCCTGAGTGCGGCTTTAGTAATAAACTGCTTGATAATTGTATAAAATTATATCAGTCGACAGCATTTGCTTGTAATTGATGTATTGTTTCACTATCACGAATATTTCTTGCAATACAGCCACGATAATAAAGCTTTATTAAAAAGCTAGTAGAAGTGTCGTGAACCGGAAGTCGAATCTTTCCCTTCGAGGTCACAGAAACACAACATCAACATCAGCGTCAGTCGCGCGCTGGACTCGAGATGAGGTTCCAGCTGTCGCTGATCCTCTTCGGGCTCGTGCGGCTCTCCTGCGCAGGTATGAACACACTAATAGCGCTTATAACGCGTGTCTGATGAGCCCGTGTGAGGTGAGGTGATTGAGGTGTGTTCTCCCGCAGATGTGGCGGAGGAGCCCGAGCCGCCTCAGAGGCGCTTTAACACGGCAGAGATGGCGGACGCCGTGATGGGAACGGCTCATTCTCCCGCTGGGATACAGCAGCTGATCCCCAGGGAACTGCAGGAGTCAGTGCTGGGAGAGCCGTGTGCGGAGGAGGACCAGGCGGAGGAGGCCCGAGACACCGGGGAAACACACAACCAGAACCAGAGCCAGAACTTCACCGAGGCCGCCAAAACCTATAAGGTGACCTGCGACCTGAGGAACACCAGCGGGGTCCAGCGCTTCGCGGTGCAGGTGCTCAACGCGTCTCAGGTGCGTCACAGGTGCTCAACGCGACTCAGGTGCGTCACACACGCGTCTCAGGTGTATGGAAAGCGATCGGGGTCAATAGTCTATGGCAAGCGATCGGGGTTAAAAGTCAAACGAAACGCGTGATTTTTGACCGCGTCAACACGCACCGTTTGTAAGCTTTAACGCGACAACACGCAGAGCAGCAGCCAATGAAATTGTTGTATTTGAGACTTCATTTGCATATGTGACGCGATGTTGCGTTGGTATACTGATATGCAAACATCAGCCGTTATATCTGTTCATGAGGGACAATGCAGTGGTGTGCTGTGAGTGATGTCAGTCTTATGTCATGATTTGTCAGGCCCTTTTAAGTTCGTTTAACGTTCTTTATCAGGTAGAAAAAGTCAACAGTGTAAACAATGGCTCTTAGAAAGGCTCTTTTATTTGAGCAAACTGCCATAAACCCTGTCAGACTGTGTGCAGCTGCTTAGAGTGCATGAGCTGAAGAGCGCATGAGCTGAAGAGCGCATGAGCAGAAGAGCGCATGAGCTGAAGAGCGCATGAGCAGAAGAGCGCATGAGCAGAAGAGCGCATGAGCTGAAGAGCGCATGAGCTGAAGAGCGCATGAGCAGAAGAGCGCATGAGCAGAAGAGCGCATGAGCAGAAGAGCGCATGAGCTGAAGAGCGCATGAGCAGAAGAGCGCATGAGCAGAAGAGCGCATGAGCAGAAGAGCGCATGAGCAGAAGAGCGCATGAGCAGAAGAGCGCATGAGCTGAAGAGCGCATGAGCAGAAGAGCGCATGAGCAGAAGAGCGCATGAGCTGAAGAGCGCATGAGCAGAAGAGCGCATGAGCTGAAGAGCGCATGAGCAGAAGAGCGCATGAGCAGAAGAGCGCATGAGCAGAAGAGCGCATGAGCTGAAGAGCGCATGAGCAGAAGAGCGCATGAGCAGAAGAGCGCATGAGCTGAAGAGCGCATGAGCTGAAGAGCGCATGAGCAGAAGAGCGCATGAGCTGAAGAGCGCATGAGCAGAAGAGCGCATGAGCAGAAGAGCGCATGAGCAGAAGAGCGCATGAGCAGAAGAGCGCATGAGCAGAAGAGCGCATGAGCAGAAGAGCGCATGAGCAGAAGAGCGCATGAGCAGAAGAGCGCATGAGCAGAAGAGCGCATGAGCAGAAGAGCGCATGAGCAGAAGAGCGCATGAGCTGAAGAGCGCATGAGCAGAAGAGCGCATGAGCAGAAGAGCGCATGAGCAGAAGAGCGCATGAGCAGAAGAGCGCATGAGCAGAAGAGCGCATGAGCAGAAGAGCGCATGAGCAGAAGAGCGCATGAGCAGAAGAGCGCATGAGCTGAAGAGCGCATGAGCAGAAGAGCGCATGAGCAGAAGAGCGCATGAGCAGAAGAGCGCATGAGCAGAAGAGCGCATGAGCAGAAGAGCGCATGAGCTGAAGAGCGCATGAGCAGAAGAGCGCATGAGCAGAAGAGCGCATGAGCAGAAGAGCGCATGAGCTGAAGAGCGCATGAGCTGAAGAGCGCATGAGCAGAAGAGCGCATGAGCAGAAGAGCGCATGAGCAGAAGAGCGCATGAGCAGAAGAGCGCATGAGCTGAAGAGCGCATGAGCTGAAGAGCGCATGAGCAGAAGAGCGCATGAGCAGAAGAGCGCATGAGCTGAAGAGCGCATGAGCTGAAGAGCGCATGAGCAGAAGAGCGCATGAGCAGAAGAGCGCATGAGCAGAAGAGCGCATGAGCTGAAGAGCGCATTGTATATATATCAGCTCATTGAAGGCCGCCTGTATATATATATAGTATAGTATATTAAAATATATAGTAAAGTGTAACTTATTCCTGTGATCAAAGCTGAATCATTAATCATTACAGTCTTCAGTGTCACATGATCCTTCAGAAATCATTCTAATGTTAATTTTCTAATGTTTCTAATTTTCTTTGTAAACGGCATCATTTTGTGGGGCCTTGCAAACCTGTATTAATGCCTGTATAATTAATCATGACAGTAAAACAGGGCGTTCTGGGTCAGTCCACTGCAGTGTTTCCTCAGGTGTGCTGAACACACACTCATGCTTGGGGGAAACAGTCATATACCGTGAAACTGGTATAATTTAGAAAAATACCGTGATGTACATGTTTGGTCCATAGACTGTAAAAAATATGGACGTAGTGTCCGTGACGTCACCCGTGGGTTTCTGGAGACCGTTTCTGAAGCCTAAAGTGGGTGTGGCCGACCGTCGCCATCTTGGCAGCGCGTCACTCCCGAACTTATTTATTTATACAGTCAGACAGTGAGCTGAGGTAACGTGACGGCTAACACAAACACACAGCAGACAAACGGCTAATGACAACTAATGACCACAGCCGCGGGAATCCACCTGTCACTCAAAAGTGGACACGCCCTTAATTATGCAGAAATTTAAGGCTTGTTATAAAAAAATTCACCCCCCTCACAGTCGTCATGAAGGGCAAGATTAGCTGTATAGACCAAAGCCACTCTTTGCTCCAGGCTGTAAACGTGTGTGTTTCTGCTGTAAAGTTGGGCATGTCAGCCTGGAGGAGATGCGGATTACACTCACTCCTGCAGCCGGCCTCTAGTGGCCAGTGGATGAACTGCCGTTTACTTCTCTTCCGTGTCGGTTTCAGGAGAGAGAGAGAGAGAGGTGGCCGCTTGGGTTGGAGACTCCGCCAGCGCTGGTGTAAGCAGGGATAGATGAAGAATAAATGTGGGGCGGAGCTTGTTTCTGTGCAGTGGATGTTGATTGGATGTAGATATGTGGGCGTGGCTCTCTAATGTGTAGAGGGGCGGAGTGTAAACCTGAGTGAATGACGCATCACTGGGAAGACACACACACACACACACACACACACACACAGATGATCAGCTCAGTAACGTGTGTTCCTCCTACAGGACCTGATGGAGCTCCTGAATGCTAACGGCTCCGAGTGTTCGCTGGTGCTCTTCTACACGCCGTGGTGCCAGTTCTCCGCCAGCCTCGCGCCGCACTTCAACGCCTTGCCTCGAGTGTTTCCCAGCATGCATTTCCTCGCGCTCGACGCCTCCCAGCACAGCAGGTCTCAGTGACGCTCTCTCACACTGGTCATGTGACCCATGAGTGTGTCCAGTCATGTGACCCATGAGTGTGTCTCTCTCCACAGTCTCTCGACGCGGTTCGGGACCGTGGCCGTCCCCAATATCCTCCTGTTCCAGGGCGCCAAGCCAATGGCCCGGTTCAACCAGACGGAGCGGACGCTGGAGACGCTCACGTCCTTCATAGCCAACCAGACAGGTGTGTGTTATGAGGATCATCAATAACCTCTTGATGTTCATGATATTCAGATACAGTTACGTGTTTTGCAGTAATAAATGTGAATGATATATAAAGATTTAGTGGATAAGCAGAATCGTAATCGTTCAGACTCGGGCGATCCCGACCCCAGTGTCGGCTGCTGAGGTGTAGCTCCGCCTGTTTGAAGCTCTCCTGTGATTGGCTGTGCTGCTGAGGTGTAGCTCCGCCTGTTTGAAGCTCTCCTGTGATTGGCTGTGCTGCTGAGGTGTAGCTCCGCCTGTTTGAAGCTCTCCTGTGATTGGCTGTGCTCTGCAGGTTTCGAGGCGAGCCCGGATCAGGCGGTCGAGGAGGACGACCGTGTGGGTCCTCTTCCCGCGGCTCCCGTCAGGAGCATCGACTGGCTCTTCGTGTTCTCTGTGCTCTTCATATCGGGCTTCACTCTCTACGCCATCCTCTGCACCGACAGCATCCGCTGGCTCATCCCGGGACAGGACCACGAGCACCAGGAGTGACGTGTGTGTGTGTGTGTGTGTGTGTGTGTGTGTGTGTGTGTGTGTGTGTGTGTGTGTGTGTGTGTGTGAGTGTGAGATTATTGGCTCTGCTGTATTTAGTGCACTTCTGCTGAATAAACTGGATGTCATGTAAATAACCTCCACATCTGCAGAACTCTCTCTCCAGCATGCCTGCAGTGGCCATCAGAAGACAGAAAGACTCTCAGTATTATAACTAACTGAGCATTCTTTTCCTATTTCCATTAATTCAGAGTTAAATATAAGCTGGATAAATTTTATGCAAAATCTTTCAATTAACTTCTTTTTAAAAGCAAGATTTGTTGGGCAACAGACAGACCGTATTATAATTAACGTTGATTATGAATTGTAATTGAATTGTACTCAGATTACTATCAGGCACTCTCAGTCCAGATCATGTTATGAATGCTGTTTGAACTCCTTATAATGACCATTAATGTCTGTATTAGTTAGCAGACACCTGACTGTCTTATACGCATTTGCACTGTACGTTGCACAATAATCTTTAAGGGTTTAATGTCCAAATATTTCAGTTGTAATAATGATGTTCAACTTAGTAGGCTATTATTATTATTAAGCTATTTTTAATCAATTAAGTTTATCGAGTGAAAGAAATTACGTTCAATTAGTTTGATTATGAACTATATAGTAATTTACTTATGTAATCTATATATATTGTAAATTAATATGCTTTTTTTTTTCCAACAATGGAAGTCTGTTTGATTACAAACATTCTTCAAGTCAAGTCATCTTCATCTATACAGCACTTTAACAATATAGAGTTTCACAGCAGCTTTACAGTGATAACAGGAGATTACAGGAACAGAGAGTGTTCAGGCTTTACAGCAGATCTAGAATAAAGTTATTGTCCAGATAAAGTTAGTTTTGATTGATTCACTTCCGTTGCAAAGATCATTAAAAATATCTTCCTGTGTTCAGCAGAAGAAAGTAATTCATACAGGTTTGGAACAGCTTGAGGGAGAGTAAATGATTGAACTGTCCCTTTAACTGATGGAGACCCGGTTTCGAGGGAGGACCCGGTGTGTTATGACCGCTGGAGCCGCAGAACATGTTCACTTCATCACCTAGTGTTATACACTGAGGGAGCCTTCCTCACCCTAGTGTTATACACTGAGGGAGCCTACACGCCTCAGGAGCACTGAACTGAACACAGCCATCATCATCATCATCATCATCATCATCCACTGTGATATATTCTGCTCAGGCGGTGTCGGGGCAGCTCTCTCTCTCTCTCTCTCTCTCTCTCTCTCTCTCTCTCTCTCTCTCTCTCTCTCTCTCTCTCTCTCTCTCTCTCTCTCTCTCTCTCTCCGGTGTTTCCCGCGCTGCTGCTGCTGTCACAGGGCGGCCATGAGCTGGTTAATGTTTACTCTGACCTCCAGCCGCCGATGGCCGAGTGTGTTCACTAAACTCGCCCGCTGTTCTCTGTCTGCGGAGAGCCGTACAGGGAGAATGGTAAGAAGTGTTCATTTTGACCAATAACTAGGAACGAGCGCTCTTTCACTGCAGTGACGTCGGCAGCGCGTCGACCAATCAAAGGCTGTAGACTAAAACACGCACGAGCTTCCAGTGTGTGAGTCGCGTTTGTGTTTTTTTTTAGTCTATGGTTTGCAACGTTACTAGTATTTGGGAGCTAATCAAATAAATGCTACATCTGGTTCCCCAGAAAGGTAGACACGAATCGCCGCATTCAGTGTGTGTGTGTCAGACATCATTAATACCCCATTCTCGAAATAATCATTAATATCGACAGTCCAGCCAACAGCAAATGTCGTTTGTTATTGTGTTTTCATTATTACTGTGATTTGTTTTGCACCTCTCGGCCACCGTAACTAGCCACTGGAGTCGAGCGCCATCTAGCGGATCAATAAGATCAGTGTGTATCTCTCTCCTCTCTCTCTCTCTCTCTCTCTCTCTCTCCCTCTCTCTCTCTCTCTCTCTCTCAGGAACACACGCACTCACAGATACACTCTCTCTCTCAGACACACTCACACTCTCTCTCTCTCACACCCCCCCACATACACACACTCTTGATCTTGTTCTGCAGCGGATCTCGATCATCATGACTCTGTTATGACCGACAGGTGGCGCAAACACCCTTTAAACTGACGAACAAAAGCCACAATATTGTTAGAATCTTTATTAATGTGTCTTTCTGAGAGCTGATAACAGCACACGCGATTTACTGTGTTTGACAGTGTGGATTAAACGTCTCAATCACTATGATCTGCTCATCTACACAGATATGATTATGTGATGATGCTCTTTTTGTAGAATATGGAGCCTAAATATTCTGTTTTGCTTTAACACATTTATATACGGACACAAGACTTTAGAAGTGACGTTTTTACTCAATTAGTGCCTTTATGAACTCAATACACTATAGATGGTTTTATTAACTTTAAAAATATACTGTAATTATTGTGCTTTCTAAGAAATGGTAGGTTTCATTTTTCCGCTTATAAATCAATTATATTACATTTAAATTAAACAAAAAATAACTAAAATGCTCAGAAAATAAAGGCAGTATATGTTGATCTACACAGTTTGGTTTGATGTCCAGTAATATGTTCATAACTGATGTGATGCTGATGGAGAGAATAACAGGGAAGAGTTTAATGTGATGCTTTATCACACCATATTTATGCCAACCATATAAATGTATAAACCAGTATCAGTCTGTGCAAGAGCCTCCGTCACTGCAGATTAAGGGCCCTTTCACGCCTACCTTGTTTGGTCCGGATTTTCGGACTTTTCAGTTTTCAGGATTGCTTGCAGTCATTTTTTTATTCTTGTCAAAGTTACTCGCCGAATTGACAACACACTGACATCAGACGCACGTCCATTTACAAACCAATCAATGTCGAGATGCAGCCCACATAGATGACGACAGGACGCAAGTATGTCATGTAAAGTTCTTTAGTGCGCTCGCATAATTGCAATGTGAAACCAAACCAAAACTTACCAAATGTATAAAATGCATCAAAACATGAACTTTGGTTCAGACCTGGGTGCGGACTTTCAGGTGTGAAAACGCCCTAAGTGTGTGTGTAAGTTAGTGTGTGTGTGTGTGTGTGTGTGTAATGAACAGTTGTGTGTTCCTCAGGCCTCAGACTGGCTCTCCCCGGCGGAGCGGGAGCAGGTTCTGCTGGAGCTAAAGGCCACTGGATGGGTGGAGCTGGACGAGCGGGACGCGCTTTACAAGGAGCTGCACTTCAAAACATTCAACCAGGTCTGAGAACGCTTGATCTCCCCAGTTCCTCCATCAGTTCCTCCGTCAGTTCCTCCGTCAGTCACTCTGTCAGTTCCTCGTCAGTTCCTCGTCAGTTCCTCCGTCGTTTCCTCAGTCAGTTCCTCTCTCAGTTCCTCCGTCAGTCACTCTGTCAGTTCCTCCTCAGTTCCTCCATCAGATCCTCGTCAGTTCTTCCTCAGTTCATCCGTCAGTTCATCCGTCAGATCCTCTGTCAGTTCCTCCACCAGTTCCTCCCTCCCTCAGTTCCTCCGTCAGTTCCTCCGTCAGTTCCTCCGTCAGTTCCTCCATCAGATCCTCGTCAGTTCTTCCTCAGTTCCTCCGTCAGTTCCTCCTCACTTCCTCCCTCAGTTCCTCCATCAGATCCTCGTCAGTTCCTCCATCAGATCCTCGTCAGTTCTTCCTCAGTTCATCCGTCAGTTCATCCGTCAGATCCTCTGTCAGTTCCTCCGCCAGTTCTTCCCTCCCTCAGTTCCTCCCTCAGTTCCTCCCTCAGTTCCTCCGTCAGTTCCTCCTCAGTTCCTTCTCAGTTCCTCCGTCAGTTCCTCCGCCAGTTCCTCCCTCCCTCAGTTCCTCCCTCAGTTCCTCCGTCAGTTCCTCCTCAGTTCCTTCTCAGTTCCTCCGTCAGTTCCTCCGCCAGTTCCTCCCTCCCTCAGTTCCTCCCTCAGTTCCTCCTCAGTTCCTCCGTCAGTTCCTCCTCAGTTCCTCCGTCAGTTCCTCCGTCAGTTCCTCCTCAGTTCCTCTGTCAGTTCCTCCTCAGTTCCTCCGTCAGTTCCTCCGCCAGTTCCTCCCTCCCTCAGTTCCTCCCTCAGTTCCTCCTCAGTTCCTCCCTCAGTTCCTCCGTCAGTTCCTCCTCAGTTCCTTCTCAGTTCCTCCGTCAGTTCCTCCGCCAGTTCCTCCCTCCCTCAGTTCCTCCCTCAGTTCCTCCGTCAGTTCCTCCTCAGTTCCTTCTCAGTTCCTCCGTCAGTTCCTCCGTCAGTTCCTCCCTCAGTTCCTCCTCAGTTCCTTCTCAGTTCCTCTGTCAGTTCCTCCGTCAGTTCCTCCTCAGTTCCTCCGTCAGTTCCTCCGTCAGTTCCTCCTCAGTTCCTCCGTCAGTTCCTCCTCAGTTCCTCCGTCAGTTCCTCCGCCAGTTCCTCCCTCCCTCAGTTCCTCCCTCAGTTCCTCCGTCAGTTCCTCCTCAGTTCCTCCGTCAGTTCCTCCGCCAGTTCCTCCCTCCCTCAGTTCCTCCGTCAGTTCCTCCTCAGTTCCTCCGTCAGTTCCTCCGCCAGTTCCTCCCTCCCTCAGTTCCTCCGTCAGTTCCTCCTCAGTTCCTCCGTCAGTTCCTCCGCCAGTTCCTCCCTCCCTCAGTTCCTCCGTCAGTTCCTCCTCAGTTCCTCCGTCAGTTCCTCCGCCAGTTCCTCCCTCCCTCAGTTCCTCCCTCAGTTCCTCCGTCAGTTCCTCCGTCAGTTCCTCCGTCAGTTCCTCCTCAGTTCCTTCTCAGTTCCTCCGTCAGTTCCTCCGTCAGTTCCTCCGTCAGTTCCTCCGCCAGTTCCTCCGCCAGTTCCTCCATCAGCTCGAGATGAGTGCGGAAACACCCAGGATCTTCCAGAGTTTGTGTTCTGATCAGCTGGATCTGCGGCTCTTTCTCCCTTTATCAGTCGCTGTTGTAAAACAAACCCTTTCCCTCAAACCCTCGTTGAGGAGTGTGTGTTTAATGGCCAAGTAGAAGTTCTTTTGCCGGTTTTCAATCTATAGAATTTAATAGAAGTCTCTTCTGCTCATCAAAGCTGCATTCATTTGATAAAAATACAGTGAAACAGCTGTTTTCTATGTGAATATATAGTAAAGTTGTGCCTGATGAAGACCTGAGGGTTGAAACGTTGTGCTATTAATGAATTCATTTGGAGCAGCTGTTTTCAGTGTGTGGACTTCACGCTTCTGTTACAGTAAAGTGTAATTTATTCCTGTGATCAAAGCTTAATTTTCAGCATCATTACTCCAGTCTTCAGTGTCACATGATCCTTCAGAAATCACTCTAATATGAGGATTTGATGCTCAAGAAACATTTATGATTATAAAACAGATGTGTTCTCAGGATTCTTTGATGAATAGAAAGTTCAGCATTTATCTGAAATGGATTTGTTTGCATCCTTGATGAGTAAAAAGATTAGTTTCCTCCAGTAACTCGCTCTTTTGGCGTATGAACAGCCGTGTGTGTCGGACGCCCCCCCTCTCTCTCTCTCTCTCTCTCTTCTCTCTCTCTCTCTCTCTCTCTCTCTCTCTCTCCCTTCCCCCTGCGAACGCTGTGTCTCTCGCCCGTGTCAGTCCTCATTACCCTGAGAGAGAGCAGAGACGCTCTGTGCTGAAACTCAACTTCTGATCAAAATCATTTCTTTCACAAACAATCAGATTGGCTAAAATGTTTCATGTGCCTCAGAAAACCACTAACTATCCCACCGGCCTCTGTTTCCTCTTTTCTCCACTTTGTTTGCCTCTCCTTGTAATAGTGACCTCACATTTTTCCATTTTTCCATCTCACTCGTTCTCTGTTTTGCACGTGTCTGGTTGTCCCTGGAGTTAGTCCTGTGCAGGTGATGGAGACTGTGGCTTGAGTTCTGTGTGTAAATGAGTAAAGCCACAGATTTACAGATATCTGGATCAGGAAGAAATGTCCAGTGAGTTAACTGGTTATCTGGGTCCCTCTGCTGGCTGTATTACTGGGACCAGTCTGTGGACGGTGATGTTTTGATGGAATACAGAAGAATGGTTGTTGAAGCGATCAGACTCTCTAGACTAGAAAGGGTTAAATCCCAGCGTAAAACACATGTTTGGGCAGAAAGCAACTCGCACTGGCAGATCCTAAAATAAGTCAGAGCCATTGTTTCGTCTCCAGATGCGCGTCAGTCATGTGTTTACTAAGGCACGCTTATAGATGTCCTTATTGAACTAAGGTCTAATCCAGGCACCTAAAGAGTTACTCACCCAAAAGTGAAAACTACCCCATAATTTACTCTCACTCAAGCCTTCCCAGGTGCAAATGAGTTTCTTCTTTCAGACAAACACAATCAGAGTTATATTAGAATATATCCCGCTCTTCCCAGATTTATAATGGCAGTGAATGGAGGACGAGATTCTGAAGCCCAAAGCTCATCCATCTATAAATTACAGGAACGTCTGTCTGTGTGTGTGTGTGTGTGTGTGTGTGTGTGTGTCTGTCTGTGTGTGTGTGTGTGTGTGTGTGTGTGTGTGTGTGTGTGTGTGT
Source organism: Vimba vimba (assembly GCA_022828995.1). NCBI lineage: Eukaryota > Metazoa > Chordata > Actinopteri > Cypriniformes > Leuciscidae > Vimba > Vimba vimba. The sequence continues at coordinate 38,728,068 of CM040829.1, read as the reverse complement.
GTGTGTGTGTGTGTGTGTGTGTGTGTGTGTGAGTTGGTAATCATCACGTTGTGGGGACAAAATGTGCAATATCCGAAATCCTTGTTCGTGTGGGGACATTTTTTGGTCCCCATGAGGAAAACGGCTCATAAATCAAAAAGTGATGTTTTTTCGAAAATGTGAAATTGCAGAAAGTTTTCTGTGATGGGGAGGTTTAAGGGTAGGGTTAGTGTAAGGGAATAGAATATACAGTTTGTACAGTATAAAAATCATTATGTCTATGGAAAGTCCCCATAAAAAATGAAAACACTACATGAGTGTGTCTGTGTGTGTCTGTGGTGTGTGTGTGTGTGTGTGTGTGTGTGTGTTATTCGCATATCTCTCGAACTGTTAGTCCGATGGATTTCAAACTTGACAGGTGTCTCGCTACGGGCACGAGTAAGTGCAGTGCCAAGTTTGACGTTGTTTGAATTAGAAATGCAAAAGATATGGTTAATATATATCGGTAAAAGAAGCACTTAGAAGGTTGTGAACTATAATCACTGGCTTCCGGTAATGGCTGTTCGCGAGTCTAATTCCGACGGAAGAGTGACCTCTGACCCCTCGCATGACCTCTGACCCGACCTCTGATGAGTGGACTCTGACCTGACGTGTGACCTCTGACCCCACGCATGATGTGTAACCTCTGACCTGACGCATGATGTGTAACCTCTGACCTGACGCATGACCTCTGACCCCACGCATGACTAGTGACCTCTGACCCGACATATGACGAATAGGTTGGGTGACCTCTTGACCTCTGACCCCACACATGATGTGTGACCTCTGACCCGGTGTATGACCTCTGACCCCGACGTAGGATGTAGGAGTAGCGTACGCTCAGGTGAGAGTAGATGACCTCTGACCCGACGCCTCTCGCGATTCAAACAAACTCAAGCTCCTCCCACATTTCTCTTTATAAACTCTCCTTTTAGACTCTGATTTGTGATCGGTGATTTGTTTTGCTTGATCCTCTGCGCTTCCGTGTTCATCGATGCGTCATGCGTCGGGTCAGAGGTCATGCGCCGGGTCAGAGGTCATGCGCCGGGTCAGAGGTCACTCTTCCGCCGGAACTAGACTCTCGTACGGCCGTTATTGGAGGCCAGGGATTAAAGTTATAAATAAACTGTAATCAGACTGTCAATAACTTAAAAATTAACACATATAAATTATAAATAAACAAGTGTATTGCTTGGCTTCAGAAGGCCTTTATTGACCCCTGGTAACCCGTATGGATTTACTGTTATGATGATGAGCATTTTTGGGCTTCAGAATCTCGTCCTCCATTCACTGCCATTATAAATCTGGGAAGAGCGGGATATATTCTAATATAACTCGGATTGTGTTCGTCTGAAACACTCATTTACACCTGGGATGGATGAGGGCGAGTAAATCATGGGCTAATGTTCATATTTGGGTGAACTATCCCTTTAAGCCCGTCTGTGAAACCAGGCCTGTGAAAACCGTCGGAGCCGTGGAACAGCGCTAGCTCAGCCTCCTGACTCTGGCCACAGTGAAGTGCTGCTCCTCGAGCAGAGCCGGCGGATGTGGAGCAGAGGAGGACAGCGGTTCTGGTGTATTACAGTGTTGTCCTCTGAGTAAGAGCGAGGGCTGTCGGGTATCGAGACGCTTCTCCATCAGGAGCGTCTGTAATCACACTCATTATTACCATTACAGGTATGAGCCACACACACACTCTCCTCCAGCGCTAGACAATCACGGCGTAATAACACTAAAGTGGTGTGTGTGAAGCGTCTGATTACCTGAGGCCTGTAACATGTCAAGTCTGATTACTGACAGAGGAGGCGTGAGCACACAATACACACTGACAAAAGACCCGACCTTGACCTCTGACCTCTCGCCGTGCGTGTGTGTGTGACGCTCAGCAACACAGCGCTCTGTGTGTGTGTGATTCGCCTCAGATGTGGAGGGCTGAATCAGATTCAGAGAGATTATTGTGTTGTCATATATTGACTGACGGAACGGAAATGTTGCGGAGATCATTATCATGCCGTTGAATAATTGCCAATATCGCAGATGAAAGTTGAGCAAAAGCAGACGCGCGATTAAACTGCTGACGGAGTCGAGTTGCAGGATTTGTCAATCACTTTAAATGGATAACAGGACGCTTCCCTAAAGCAGCCAGCCGTGTGACATCACGAGCGGGAGAACCGGCTCACCGAATTATGTAGAATATACTGGTAATTTTCTCTCTCTCTCTCTGTCTCTCTCTCTCTCTCTCTCTGTCTCTCTGTCTCTCTCTCTCTCTCTCTGTCTCTCTCTCTCGTCTCTCTCTCTCTCTCTCTCTCTGTCTCTCTCTCTCTGTCTCTCTCTCTCTCTCTCTCTCTGTCTCATCTCTCTCTCTCTCTCTCTCTCTCTCTCTGTCTCTCTCTCTCTCTCTCTCTGTCTCTCTCTCTGTCTCTCTCTCTCTCTCTCTCTCTGTCTCTCTCTCTCTGTCTCTCTCTCTCTCTCTCTCTCTCTGTCTCTCTCTCTCTGTCTCTCTCTCTCTCTCTCTCTCTCTCTCTCTCTCTCTCTGTCTCTCTCTCTGTCTCTCTCTCTCTCTCTCTCTCTGTCTCTCTCTCTCTCTCTCTCTCTCTGTCTCTCTCTCTCTGTCTCTCTCTCTCTCTCTCTCTCTCTCTCTCTCTGTCTCTCCCTCTGTCTCTCTCTCTCTCTCTCTCTCTCTCTCTCTCTCTGTCTCTCTCTCTCTCTCTCTCTCTCTCTCTCTCTCTCTCTCTCTCTCTCTCTCTCTCTGTCTCTCTCTCTGATTACGAGAGGTTTTGGCCCACTGAAGACTTGTACACAATGGCGGTTCAGTGGACTTAATTAGCTAAAGGAAGTATTTAAAGGCTTAATTGAGATTGCATTGGGAAATTGCTCTGAAATAGCCAGTGTGTTTTCCACAGGGGTTTATCTTGCTTCTGATTGGAGGAGGCAGAAACGTTGCCATCCTCCAATCACAGGCCGGCTCAACACAGAGATCTGAGATCGCTTAGACTTCCTTAGACGTCCATTCCTCTGCTAAACATGTTCAGGATTACACTCACCGAACCATGTGTGCCTTATGAACAAGTTATTGAAAATATACACTACCAGTCTAACGGATCGGTGAGATGATTAATGTTTTTAAAAGAAGTCTCTTCTGCTCACCAAGGCTGCATTTAGTTGATAAAAAAAGTAATATTGTTAAATAATATGACAATTTAAAATAACTGTTTTCTGTGTGAATGTTTTACTGTCACTTTTGATCAATTTAATTAATCCTTGATGAATAAAAGTATTGATTTATTTTATTTTATTTATTTCCCCCAAAAAATAAAATAAAAATCCTTACTGACCCCAAACTTTTGAACGGTAGTGTTTAATGCTGAAATAAAAATGTAACTAAAACAGAAAACAGCTGATTTACATTAGAATTATATTTGTTCTGTTTTTACTGTATTTTTAATCATATAAATGCAGCTTTGATGAGCAGAAGAGACTTCTGTTAAACAGATTAAAAGCTTTAGACTGGTAGTGTGTATTCGTCTGAGTTCTGTTCATCATTATTATATCCAGCATGATGTGTTATTGATCTTCTGTTCATAACTCTTCTGTTCCTCAGGCCTTCGGGTTCATGAGTCGTGTGGCTCTTCAGGCCGAGAAGATCAACCATCATCCCGAGTGGTTCAATGTTTATAACAAGGTACTCCTCCGTCTCCAGCGGTTTATAATGAGTCCTCGAGTGTGTGAAGGACAGGAGAGGCCACACACACACCGGCCCTTTAAAGTGTTGAATCTGCAGAGCAAACACTCACACACACATGTCATGTCCTGACTGAGAGAGAGAGAGTAAGGAGAGAGAGAGAGAGAGAGAGAAATATATTTCATAAAAAATATACATAATTATACATTTTCATAAAATAATAACAGTATAGTATTCACATGACAGCAATGACAGAAAAAAACTATTAGGCTATACTAAAACACAATGATCATTCCAATGTTGGTATAAAGATTAGGTTGTCTTCAAATAGTGTACAAAGTGTCTCATTATAGCACCACTGATCCAGAAAAAACTCACAATTATTCATAGCTTTATAGAATTTATAATCAACCAAAATTCTGGCCTTCACAAACTCTTTAAACATTAATAGTACTTCTTGTCCTGTTTTACTTTCAATCTTGTTCTTTCTGCTAGTATAAATGGCCAGTTTAGCTTGACCCACCAGAAAATTTAAAAGCTGGCTTTTCTTTCTAATTGAAAAGTAATATTTTGGTCCAAAAATAAAACTCTTAAACGAGAACACTTCTCCAAATTTAAAAAACAATCCCTTAAATACACTAAATAAGTCAGGGAGAGAGAGATAGAGACAGGGAGAGAGAGACTGAGACTGAGCATAGAGAGAGAGAGAGAGAGAGAGAGAGAGAGAGAGAGACTGAGACAGAGAGACTGAGACAGAGAGAGAGAGAGAGAGAGAGAGAGAGAGAGAGAGAGAGAGAGAGAGAGAGAGAGAGAGAGAGAGACTGAGACAGAGAGACTGAGACAGAGAGAGAGAGAGAGAGAGAGAGAGAGAGAGAGAGAGAGAGAGAGAGAGACAGGGAGAGAGAGTGGCTATGACACGGGTTTGTGAATCAGAGCCCTGTTTCTCAGAAAAGTTTTTATCCCATTAATTTCTCTCATAGGGATTTTTAAATAGTCTTGGTTAAAGCGTTATAAGCCATGAACCGAACCGATCGGCTACGAGGAGGATCACAGCACTGCAAACTTGGATTTCAGGCGAAAAAGTGTTCAAAAATAAGACAAGAACAAGACTGTGAACTTATGGACTTTACTGAGGGAAAGACCTACAATCCCATGAAGCTTTGCAAACAACATTAAAGGCACAGTTTCCGTTTTTCTCACACAGCGCCCCCTAGAGTCGACGTTACTGTCGTAAATACTGTCGTTACTCACACAGAGCCGTCTCTGCGCTCCCGACCGCGCTTTCTTCGTCTTCCTCGTCGACTCTGCCGTGATTCACGTCTGAAACGCTAGTGTCTCGAACAAAGTCCATACCCAAGTGCACTGCTTGCACTGTGGCCCTGGAAAGACAATCTGCCACCACGTTGCTTTTTCCTTCGATGTGCTTGATATCTGTCGTGAACTCGGATATGAAAGCCAGGTGGCGTTGTTGTCGTGTCGACCAGGGTTCAGAAACTTTAGACATGGCATGAACCAAGGGTTTGTGATCTACAAATGCTGTGAAAACACGTCCCTCCAAAAAGAAACGAAAGTGTCTTACTGCAAGGTACAGTGCGAGCAACTCTCTGTCAAATGCGCTGTACTTCTGCTCATTTGGGCGTAGCTGGCGACTAAAAAATGCAAGGCGTTGCCAAACACCGCCAACCAGCTGTTCGTGTACCGCGCCGACAGCGCGGTCTGAAGCATCAGAAGTGAGAGCAATGGGGGCACCTGGGACTGGGTGGGACAGTAAGGTGGCTTGCGCCAAAGCGAGTTTAGCACCTTCAAATGACTCAGACATCTCCTCTGACCAGGAAATCGTTTTGTTCTTGCCATGTCCTTTGAGGGCCTTGTACAAAGGATGCATGAGCTCGGCTGCCCGAGGAATGAAACGGTGATAGAAATTCACCATCCCCACAAACTCCTGTAGTCCTTTGGTTGTCTGGGGGACAGGGAACTGTGTAATGATGTCGACTTTGTCTGCTAGGGGAACTGCTCCTTCGCCTGTGATTCGATGACCAAGAAAGTCGATAGCAGTCAGACCAAACTGACACTTAGTGGGGTTAATTATCAAGCCATGCTGGCTGAGGCGAGCGAACATCAATCGCAGATGTGCCAGGTGCTCTGATCTAGAGGTACTGGCGACTAAAATGTCATCCAAGTACACAAATAAAAAGTCCAGATCTCGTAGGATTGAGTCCATCATGCGCTGAAAGGTTTGTGCCGCATTTTTGAGCCCAAAAGGCATCCGCAAAAATTCAAAAAGGCCAAATGGTGTTATCACAGCTGTTTTTGGGATGTCTTCGTGGAATACTGGCACCTGATGGTATCCCCGAACAAGGTCCACCTTTGAGAAAATAGTTTTCCCAGCCAGGCGGGCTGAAAAATCCTGAATGTGAGGAACCGGGTATCGATCAGGCATGGTGATGTCAATGAGTCGACGATAATCCCCACAAGGGTGGCAACCGCCGTCTGCTTTGGGAACCATGTGGAGGGGTGAGGCCCAAGGACTGTTGGAGCGTTGCACTATACCCAGTTTTTCCATGTTTGTGAACTCTGCTTCGGCAACTGCCAGCTTCACTGGATCTAATCGACGGGGCCGGGCATGAATTGGCGGCCCGGATGTAGAGATATGATGTACAACCCCATGGCTGGCCAGTGCCGATGAGAAAGTGGGCTTGGTGAGATTAAGAAATTCACCAAGCAGCTGGGCGAACCCGCACTCGCCTGTCAATGCGCTAGACAGGGTGGTTGTGGGAAAAGTGCTCCTCGAACAGGGTAAGACATTAAAACCTTCCGCAGTGACTAAACAGCAATTTTTGACATCAACCAACAGTCCATTAGTACACAGGAAGTCTGCACCCAGGAGGGGCCTACTCACATCCGCCAAGACAAACTCCCATGTAAAACGTTGTCCATTGAAGCACAGTGGTATTAGCCATTTCCCATTGGTGCGTATCTTGCCTTGGTTGGCTGCCTCGAGCGGTGAGCCAGCTTCACCCAAGCGTCTGTCCACCGGGGATGCGGGGAGGACACTAACCTGTGCCCCTGTATCACACAGGAAATGTCGGCCAGATAAGGAGTCAGTGACGAACAGTAGGTAAGCGTTGTCGTTAGCTACTATGCTACTGACTGTTGGTGTGTTACGGCTCCCCTTGAACGTGCATGGTGGACGGCACCTTTTGGCTTTTGCCCCAAAACGGGCGTGAAAGTAACATAGTCCTTGTTCCGCTGACTGCCGCGCAGCAAAAGTTGGCCGTTCCTCTGAACACTGTGCTGCAGCTCTCATAACCGGGTATACAGACGCAGCCACTGAGTCAGTAGTACACTTGTGTGATGCTGCCTGATAAACATCTGCCAGTTGTGCTAGTTCTCTGTAGTCAGTCACTGTGCTATTTGCCAGAGGGGTACGAACACTCTTAGGTAACTGTTGTAAGAACAACTCTTTAAACAGAAAGCATGGTTTATGCTCATGGCCATGATTTTTTTTTGTGTGTGTGTGTGTGTGTGTGTGTGTGTGTGTGTGTGTGTGTGTGTGTGTTCACACAGCAAGTGGCAAACCTTTACCAAGTTTTGTACCATTCCGATGAAGTATAAAATCCTATCAAAAATGACAGAAAAGCACCAGAGGGTTTAAAACGCTGGAGAAATATAAAACTACTCATTTACAAATGTTGATTAAATAAACAATATATTTGATGTTATATATATATATATATATATATATATATATATATATATACACAAACATGTCAGTATTTTGAGAGTGTAGGGATAAGCTTCATGGGAGTGGGCGGAGCTAACGAGATCTTTTTTGCTTGTTTGACTCTGATTGGTGGAATGTTGGGCACAGCATTATGGGTAATGTAGTTTTGACGGCTTCAACAGAAGCTAATACTGTGGTTGAGCTCACAGTAGGGCTGTTTATACACTGTTTCTGGGTAATAGAGTTTCTCTCTGTCTTTCAGGTCCAGATCACGCTATCCACACACGACTGCGGAGGACTGTCCAAGAAGGACATCCGACTGGCCAAGTTCATCGATAAGGTCGCTCTGTCCCTGTAGCAGATCTAAGCCTCGCTTATTTACAGTAGATTCCAAATGCTTTGTATTGTATTCCCGAGAATAGGGAAATAGATGAGCTTGTTAATTCACACAGTTGTGCGTTTAAAATCATGATTCTGCTAAATGCATATTAAAGACAGTGTAGATTAATTTCATATTCATTTAATATCTGATACAATGTTTAAATCATTTGTTTAGGTGCATTTTTACATATGAAAAATGTGCATTTATTTTTTTACAAAGTAGGGATAAACGGGAAAATGATGATTCTCTGATGCAGACAGAGTTCAGTTCTCTACAGTAGTGATTATAGATTCAGTTCACTCCATCATCTGTGTGACGGTCATCAGCTCTACAGAAGACAAGAGTCATTATTCAGATCATGTGTGTGTCGAGTCAGTGCAGTCCAGTCAATAATCTGCTGAATATTGTCTATTAATAAAAGAGTGGTTCACTATTCAGAGTTCACTGCTCCCTACACACTCATTAGGGCACATCTAAGGTCACTTCACACAGACACAGATTCACACAGATTAGGGGGTTTGAAGAATTATGATTTTTACATATACACACATTTATGTGCATTTACATAAAATATGTTATTAGAATAACAATATATTACACATACAAAAATAAGTATTAGTAATAAATGTCTGTTGTAATGAACACAGAATCCCGTGATTTAGCATATTCATCAGTCCTGTGATCATGTGCTTCAAATCCTTCTTGTAACCACATTTATTTGAAATTAATAAATATATATTTCTAAAGGATTTCAAGATTATTTCTCATTAGACGTTTAGCAAATGTACTGAGAATAATGGATAATCAAGTTCATGATTAAATATGGTAATTAAGTGCAATTTAACACTTTATTTCTCAATTAATTTGTAATTATAAAATGTCATTCTGTGTCCTGTGATTTACCAATTTCTGAGATTACATTATTTAAACAAGACTACACTTTAAAATCATGAAATGAATAAAATTTAAATTTAACCATTATTCAACATTTATTTGTTTACTGTGTGAAGGAATTTTATAAATATGCTTTGGCCATAAAATACAGCACAAACGCACCACAGAATAATCATAAAGGTATTGTATATGTGCAGATCCATAAACCTGTTTGAGGAACACACTGATATCCAGCCTTTACTCCTCATGCTCGTCTTCATTCAGCTTGAAGATGCGTTACGATGAAGGCTTTACTTCAGTGACGTCAGAGGCTCATGACCCTGATGGTGTTCGTGACGTCAGAGGCTCATGACCCTGATGGTGTTCGTGACGTCAGACGCTCGTGACCCTGATGGTGTTCGTGGCTTCTGGACTGGTTTAGTGTTCCCAGTGATCACGCTGTTGTTGATCTGTCACTGGAACACTGCAGAAGTCAGATGTCCTGGTGTTTGGGATGAACCCGAGACATCAGATATCTGTCAATCAAGATAACAAGGTCAGAGCTACTCTTACGTTATGTGTTCCCGGGTTAAAGTTCAGCACAGACTCTCTCTCTGGCTGCGGTCCCGTGGAGGAGACACTCGCTCTCCTGAACCAGCTCCAGGACTGAGAGCTGAACTGTGGAGGTCAAGGGTCAACAAGACCTCTGAAGGACTCAGAGAGACAGAGAGCGAGGACGGGACATTAAAAAGCCCTTCCGTCTCAGAAAACCTCCATTACTGCGTGTGGAGAACTGCTCTCCTCCTGGTCAAAAACTGGTCAAAAAATATCATTGTAAATTCTATCATGTAATATACCCACATTTATATTTATATTTTTATTTTGCTCTTGATTAGTTTAACCTGTAAAGTAATACATTAGAAGTAGACTTCAGGTTAAACCTATGTAGAGAAAGAAATGTTGGCGCTATAAAACATTCCGCCAAACGGCTATCAATCAATATCAAACAACAATAATAAATATTGAATTTTAAGTGATTTTTAATCACTATATAAACTACATCGGCACAATCATCAGAGAGGAACCAGTCGAAAGTACAGTAGTCAACATTTAAAGTGGATCAAAAGAGTTCATCAGTTGTCCTCAGACAAGAACGGGTGTTGTTCAAAATTCATGGATAACTTTGATGAAAGGTTTTGATTCACTTCAAATGTCGACTAGTGTAGTTTCAACTGCATCCCTTATTAAATGTATATTTGTTTATTTTTGTTGTGGGTCACATGAGGGAGGACAATTATAGATTTAAATGCTTTTGCGTTCCCCGATAAACTGTGTTCATTCTGAACTTTCGAGTTTTTTTGCGAATGAATGCCGTTTCTTGGAGGAAAATGCAAAACGTTAAAGAAACGGCACAAAAGTAAGATTAATTACCTGATCCTGGATAGCAAAACGTGACTTTCAAATCTAGATAGTTGTGATCCAGATGAACCCTTCTGAACTGTGCCGGAGGAGTTTAACCCTAACCCTACCGATGCCAACACTAGTCTATCTCCAGCTTTAGCCTGTGTGTTGTGTAGTGTTCCTGCATCCCTCATTACTCCTGATCCAGGTTAAAGACTGGCCCTGCTTCAGCTGACCTTTGACCCTTGGCTGTGATGAAATGAAAGATGCATTGCAAGGTGATTTTATGACCACTTTTCATATATTTGAGTACAAAAAAAAGAAGTTGAAAATCAATTAAAGTTTCTAGCTGATACAAACAACAATATACAAAAACAAGACTTTACAGTGATCATTTCCAGATTCGGGTTAGAGATCTGCGCTGGTGATTAAACCAAATGCTGAATATTTCAAACTGTTCGCGTCTTTAACGCATTAACGGCGTACATTATTCCATCAACTACATCACAATTCAGTTCATTACAACAGTTTATTGAATTAATTGGGAGTCTGAGAGAAACACTGAACTCAGTCCTTGACTCCGCAGGGCAAACCGCATCCAATCCGGATCGAGTTCTTCAGAGTGACGCCGGTTTAACGAGCCCGCAGTTCCCGCGCTTCGCCTCGTCATTGCTGCCTGCTATTTTGGTAATTTATTTATCCTTCAATTGCCTGTTTTACTTTTTCATAAATGTTTTTTTTTAGCGATTGGTCCAAACCTCTTGAATTGGGTTTTTAATTCCACCAGTGTAAACAAAATATGTCCCATATAGACATGCTATTAAGACAGGGTGCTAGTGTTTGTTTCGTATATGATAAAGCAAGCGATTTTATGTTTATATATCAGTCCTTTCAGTAATTTGTATTGTGTCCGGACAGGCATCTCAATGTTCTCCATATGCATGTTTCCTCATCGCACTAAAATACAACTTTTTAGAAATGCATGTAGTTTTGCATTTGGAATGTAATTAATTCTCCAAACTCTTACAGATCTATCAGCTTGGCAGAGCAGAAGAAGGTGTCAGTAAGTCATGATATTACAGTTTATCTGTCATTATTCTGAACTGAATCTGCAGGATGAAACTCAATCAGAGTCAGTAACTCTTCAGTTCACCTTCACAAAGCTTGGTTAATCATTCCCTCAAGTCATGATAATAGCAGGTTTTGTGAGTCCATAAAACGCCTTCATGGCGAGACCGCTGTTCTGCAGGGTTAGTTAGATATGCCAGTGTTTTAAATTGTGTGTCTTTATGTTGTGTAAATTCTTATGCATTGCTTAAATGTCTTCATTGTGGTTTATATTTTATTTTTGCTGATAATGATCTTACTGCTCAGCTGTATGTTTTAATTGATTTGTGCTAGTTTTTTGTTGTTGTTGTTAAATGTCTTTCGCAAATATATATTTATAAATGTATACACACGGGGTTATTACGGATAATATCTCATGCTGTTATCTCAAAGGATGATTCTAATTTTTTTTTTTTTTTAAAGAGCTTTGGATATTGTCGAGTAGGCCTATCGGGTATTCACTTATTATTGCTTCTTGTAAATTTCATTTAAGTATTCCGCATCGCTGTTTTTAATGTTTTTTTTTATTTATTTTTTACTACATGCCTTTTCAATTAATGTTATAGTTTTTCTGTCTTATCAACGTTTCCATCTTCCTCTTCCAAACCTTTATGTTTGTTGTGACAGAATTATTGCATAATATCTCGCATTACAAAGTACAGTTTTGTACTTCATAACAGCCTGTTGATGTTTACAGCGATGGATTATGATTGAGCATACACTACTACACGTCGCTTAAATATTAAGTGCAATATTTCAAGCAAAATATTGTCTTTCATAGCCATAACTTTGTTTTAGGTTTGCTACACCTCAATGATGCACGAACTGAACAAGTAAGACAACGAAAAAGACAATAGAGAATTTTTCTATTTTCCAAAACAGTAATGATTTATTAATGCACACTGAATGTCGTGTAAAGAGTAGGACATATGCGCCAAAGAAAATATCACATTATTGTTATTATATTGTAAAAGAGAAAACATTTGAGGATTTCTACCTGATCTGACCCTTCAAACCTACTGTAGTGTATAACCCAATTTAGTCAGGTTGATTCAGTGATTAAAAACCAGGTAATTTAGATTTTACATTTTAGATTAGCCGATTCATTTTTTTTTTTTTTTTTTTTTTTTCAGTGACTGATAGTTTTGTTATTGTTGTTTTGAATCTAAAAAAATATATATTTCAAATAGGTAACGTTAATGTTAAAATCGGATGTTCCACGTCATGTAAAATATAGTTGAGAGAACACATTTTCACATAAATATAGTGTCGTTTTTGTTGTTTATTTTTTTTAATTATAACTAAGTATTTTGAATAGTTCAGTGAAGGCAATACATGAGCGTAATAACACTATAACCATGATCACTTAATGATGTAAAAAATATAATCCTTTCGGTTATTATAACCCTGCCACACTCTGAATTTTTGAGAATGCCTAATTGAGACCGTGTGGCCATTAATGTTCATTAAGGAGAAGGTTCAGCTTTAATTGAAGGAGATATAGAATGTGGATTTCTTAAGAGCTGATGAAGATGGATTTTGAATAATTAATTAAACATGTTGAAGTGACATGCATTGTCTCCTTATCTTAAGCGATTAGAATAGCAGTCTGTGCTTGACTTCATATCAGTGATTGATTAATCAGTTGTTGAGATAAATTAGCTAAAGAAACCAAATGCTGCACATATAATTAAAGCGGCAGCCTTTTCTGCTTAAAATGCTTTTAAAAAATAATTAAAATGGCAATAAACCTCGAAACAATTACGGAAATATTTCCTATTTTGTTCGATGCGCGATTTTTTCGGTAATAACATTGAATTCGTTATGCTATTTAAATCTTAATCTTTAAGCCTACTTTAGATATGATCCGATTTATTAGAATTTACACGACAATTCGAAGGGAGAAAAATAATCATGTGAATAACTAGAATTTACTTTCGTCAGAATCTGTTCAAAAACATCTTGCAGTGTTATTTTATTGTTCCTCGAGTTTAGGATACTAAAATAAATAATTATTCTGCCGAAGTGCTTTCAGGAATTATTCTAATATGTTAATTATTATAATCACTCGTTTCCGTACAGACTGCACGCGATCACACGATCTTCGCTGTGTGTTCGCCGGATTCTCGGTTTTGTCATTGTCCTCCTCGGCAGGTTCGCTCACTTTCTTTCAGACAGTCTCTTGTTTGAATTGGGGAATGAATGAGTTTAGCGCGTCCTTGAGAGGCATGTCAGCATTGTGAACTCATTCTGTTAGTCTAAACCAGAGGAAGTGACCATTAACACGGGCCTCGACCTTTGGGGGAATTAAAGGCGTTATTATCAGTGGAAAAGGATCAGCAGAATTAGGGAAAACATCAGTTACGACAGACCTTCTCCTTCATATCATCTAAATGCACCTAAACACACACAAACCGATAAAAACAGTCACTTAACGTGGCAAACCGTGATAAGGAATTGATTTTCAAGTTTTCTTTCTCTCTTTCATCCTAAAGGTAGATTTGGATATAATTGGAAATCATCTAGTGTAATCAAACAAAGTGCTGGAGGATAAAAACAAGGCCAATGGAAGATATTGTCAAATATCATATACGGGCATGTACGATGTCAAGCTTAATATATTGACGAGTTGAACTTGCGCGGAACTGAAACCTGCTGCAAGTATAAACACTGGAAAATAGTTTTGTGAATGTAAAAAAAAAAAAAAAGTTGCGATACGCAGGGATATTTATATCGGCTAATTTCGTTAGATATGATTGATTATATTAATTAGAGAAACAATATTATTAAATTATAAGTGTAAATTCAAAGTTAATGAAGGCCAGGTTTTCGTTCATGTAAACGCTGTCAAGTTTGTTGCATTTAATCAAGCTAATGCCCACATTGATCATTATAATTATTTTAGAAATTCTTTGTTTTGAGGTTTATTCAAACATTACCATAAACATAAGCACAATTTTCAATCAACATGAGTACAACATAAAGTTATAGCTTTGTTATTTTGTCTACACATTCATATAATTTTTTAACATTTTTTTCCCACTCGGAGTAGCCTAAGCATGCGGTAACAACTACGAGGACAGAATCCAGACTGTCGATGAGAGGACAACAAAACCTCTGCAAGACAATTAATACAATTAAGAGAACGGGACTCAAACACAACTGAAGACTATAATCTACTGCGGCCTTTCCCGCGCTAACGGTGTTCACTGTTCCCACTCGGAGATACCATCATTTTCAGTTTTGTTCCACGTTTTATATATGTACAATGTATGAGTTTAAATTGTCTTCAAAACGTTGCAATCCAAATAATGGATTTAAATTGTTGTGCAAGTTTAGGTAAACACAGACAATCCGCATATTCCATTGCAAAATGCCGAACGCATCTAATCCAGCATGGTTGTCGTTTCTCCAGGTATCCGTTCATTGCAGTTTAACTGGTCAACTGTTAGGGTTAGGTCAGTTTAACTAGTCAACGCTTAGGGTTAGGTCAGTTTAACTGGTCAACTGTTGTACTGGCACGCGTTCAGACTCGAGCCCGGACTCTGAAGCCCGCCGTATCCAAACGACGGGTGTTGCTTAGATTTGAGTCTTAACGTCGCGAGGCTGGAGTTGCAAGTGTCCCTGTACACGCTGTACGGAGAGCCCGGAGGTCCATACGGGCATGTGGACGAGCTCATCGCGGGACTGATCGCGGAGTTATTCAGGCCGATGTTGTTGAGGCCGGTGGTAGGCATGCCAGGCACGGCGGAATGTCCCATCCCGGATGCCATACTCATGGTAGAGATCGAGGTCGGAGCGGAGAACATGGACTGGGACGTGAGGGGACTCATGGAATTAAAGAAGGTAAAGTTCTTCGTGGACAGTGGGTTTGGGGCCAGTCCTTTGTTGGTCCAGTTGTTGTAGGTGTAGGCCGGATACACGTCATCATATGGTTGCATTAATCCGCTGAACTGCGGCAGGTAAGTGTTCTTACACAGGTCCATCTGCTGGTTTCGTTCCCTCTTTCTCCATTTCGCCCTTCGATTCTTGAACCAAACCTAGAGGAGTAACGCATTATATTTACTCAAGCGCAACCAATGCTATTAAACAGATCAAAACGTTCACTCGAAGCAGATAGCCTAACAGTAACTCTTCTTGCTGGCTGTATAGCGAGTAATCTGCATTTGTTATGCGAATATAGCCCTACTTAATTGATCATTTTAAATATCAGAGAAATTATATTTTCATAAGCATTAAAAATAATGGCATGTAAAAAGTCAAAGTATGTCGATAAATTAAACCAACCGTGAAATGTCTGACATTTGATGAACGTTTCAATTCTAAATCCCTCACTATCAAAATTGTAAATGTGGGTCAGAATCTGGTTCTGGAATACTGCGGGATTATCTAAAAGATCGACCTACTGAGAAATATTTCTAAATATCGCTGAACAAAACTGGAACAGGAAGAATCTAGTTTTTCCTTAAGAGAGATTTAGAGATTGTAATCCTTTAAATAATGAAAAACAACCCTTAGCCTGCGTTTGTTAAACATGATACATTTTCCTATTATTAATAACAGGGTATGACCGAGAATAGAATTTACAAAAAATAAACACTTTTTAGAACTAATAAGACTTGATTAACGATTTAATAGAATATGTAATTTTACGTTTAATGTTTTTTGATTGTTCTTTCGAAATAAGTATAGGATATTTTTCAGACTTCTTGAACCTGTAAGCTGAAATGTTCTCACGCATATGTCCTGAGAGCATGTGCACAGTGGTGTGTGTGTGTGTGGTGTGTTCTCGTACCCGGACCCGGGCCTCGGTGAGGTTGGTCCACACCGCGATCTCCTCTCGGGTGCTCATGTCCGGGTAGCGGTTCCTCTGGAAAGTGGCTTCGAGCTCCTGGAGCTGCTGGCTGGTGAAGTGAGTCCTCTGCCGTCTCTGCTTCTTTTTCTTGGACTCATCCGAATTTCCATCGTCGCTTTTCTGCTCGACAGACCTCTCCTTTTCTGGGGAGAATAATTTTGAAATCTTGTGAAATCTAGTGAGTAGCGCGTATTTTTGCCGGAGATTTGGAAGGAGTCGGACACAAAACGAGAGTCGGACAAAAGGGAATAATGTAATGATTCTGTTGCACAGTGCTCGTCAATCAACAAATATGCAAACAAGCCTTATTAAAATGCGTCAATGGGACGGAAACTATTTGAATACAGTTGGCTACCTACGTACAGCTAAGTGTATATTTTAAGTTTATTATTATTTTATTTTTTTTGTATTTGAAATATCAAGATAGAAGATGGCCTATAGGCCTATGCAGTGGAAATGTTTTAAAATCAGGCCTAGTTCATTGTTGTTTACAGCACTACATTCATGTTTGCAGTTTATACAACACTGTCATAAAAACGCATTTAATTGTAAAATTTACAACAGTGGAAATTTAAACCGCGTTTTTTATATGATCAAAACGGATAGGCCTATATAGAGTTTTAAGGACGCCATATCTGTAGGCTAATTCTAAACGTGAATTTCTATTTAGTTTTTAAAGTTTGCAAAGTAGCAAGAGGCTAATGTGCATCAAGCACTGCACGGTTTCTGCAAAATTAGACTGGAAAAAAACAGCTAAACAGTTAAATGACTAAAACACTAAAACAAAATATTTTACACATGTTAGGTATGGAAAGCAAACTTATTTTTAACACGTGTAAATGTAGCCTATGCGTTTGGTCAAAAAGGCTAGCTTGCGTGTGTTTTCGCTCTCTGTATGGTTATGTGAATGCAGATGTGTGTTTACCTGCGGTTTCATTATCTGAAGACTCGCTGCTCGTGTTCTCGAGTGTTTCTCTGGTGCTGGTGCTTCTCGGCAGATGGAAAGATGAGGCCATGTCCACATTCAGTCCTCCTTTAAAACAATCATGTGTTATTAAATCTCTTCAGCGGTGTGAAGCGAGCGTCAGCAGACCCGCTACGCGATTTTATAATGAATAAGCCCGTGAACAGCCGCGATCTCCAGCAATATTGTCCTCAAAAGCACCTCAGATCGGCTATATTCCTGAAGAGTAGATGTTCGGAGTGAACGAGTGAAGTGTCCAACAGCAGGACCCACCCTCTGCTCACTTCAGTCCCACCCACAGAGGAAAAGCATTTTTCATACAAGTGAAGTTTTTTCCTTCAAAACTTATCCGCCGAGCTTCTGGCATTATTGTGTATCAGAAACAGTGTTTTTGGACTCAGGCTGCAGCGCCATGAACAGTGAGAGGCTGTTACTTTAACAAACAGCTGATATACCAATGTCCAGACATTTTCAAACAAACAAAAAACATATTATCCATAAAATCCATCAGTTCTACCGCGCCTTTTAGCAGTTAGACTGCAGCACTCAGAACCACCGCTATAATTAACATTAGCCTATTATTATTTTGCATAAAGGATATTCTTGAAGCCTAACAGTGCACGAGGCAATTACCAATTACTGTTATTGGCGTGCAGTTTAATATCAGTCATTGAAGCAATGTCAGTATTTCTCTTTTAATAATAATAAAAAAAAAGTCTAACATTCCAATTTGTAGTTGGGCTTTTGTTATTTTGAACCAGCAAACCAAATGTGTGTTCAGAAGAAAAAGACTTTGAGGTTCATGAACACGCTGTTATATTGAATGAATGTTTAGGATTAATGCATATATATATATATAGATTTATATTTTCTACAAAAAATGATTAGTAGGCTAGCCAACCACTATCGCCCAAACCATGACGTAGCCTAACACAACCTAAAATTGCCATATACAATGCAATATAATATGGGTTTATTGTGACAGTTTCATGTCACTGAGAGAACATCTCGCTGCCAGGTGTGATTATTCTGTAAAGTTTATTGAAGTTAGTGGCGCTGTTGGTGAGAATATAATGATGATGATCCATAACCTGCGAAAAATATAGGAAAAGCGCCTTTTCTAAATGTTCACGGCATAACTTTCTCAAAGTAATTAATTAGACACTCATATTCTTAATTTAAAAACAAGCCTACTCATCTGACCTGCTTTATTATCATCATTATTATGTTGCATTATTATTATCATCAGTATAGTAATTTACGGAGAAAACCTTTAGTCAGATCTATCAGCTGCATTTCCTTCCACAGACATTAACAAATAAAAACACTTGATCTGACAGCAGAATGCACGTGTTTCTTCTTATGTTATATTAACCCATACATTATTCGCGTTATACTCTTGTAGGAATTACCCCGGATGCATTAAGTGTTGCACAAGCACTTCTTTCACGGGTATTTAAATAATCTTCCCAATGAAAATCCCAAAAACACCATCGTCGACGAAGACCTAAAGATTCCTTTCGCTGGCTTGCAGGAGAACTACAGCTATAGAAAGCTGTAATTCTATGACAATGCGTGTATTGAATAACATAAAATAATAGTAGCCTAATATTGGTGCCTCGGTATCTTATGATTAATTTCACGAAATTGCCATTATTTTAATTGTAGTTTAATTCAAGCAAATAAATACCAAACAAATAAATAGTTTTATGTTTATAACGAACACTGAAGATAGACGAGTGGAATCATAGTTCGCCTAATATGTGCATTTGAAAAGTGTGGATCAACATACAACTATCATTCAGAGATATTTTATGAGCAGGTAAGAATTTGCATATTTTAGCTATACGATTCTTCGGGTTGTTCGCGCTCACAGCATCACTTTAACATCTGTGTCAGACCTGAAGCAAAACAAAGATGTCTAAAGATGCATGCAAATTAAAGACAAAACAATCACTTAAATGTAATCTCTTGATGAAAGCTAAAACGAATATCGCATATTACCAGTTCAGCCTTTTCAGGTGTTGGCCTTCCTTGTGAATTCAGACAATAAACTGCAGTTTACTAACCGATTTAACTAAATAACCCGGATGTTATTCGACAAAGAAATAAATAGGCTAATAATAGGCTATATGAAAAATATATATATAATTTAATATTTTAAAGAGGCCAGTGGATTTCGAAGACTTTAAGGAAGCCTGTAAATTAACGCTGGAGGATATTCTAATAATATTTTTAACGACAATGTAGCCAAACAAACAACTTGTCTTAGTTGTGAACTCAACTTGACTGGAAGTTTGTTGTTATTATTATTATTATTATTATTATTATTAGCCTATTATTATTAGCCTATTATTATTATTATTATTAGCCTACTATTATTAAGAAAAAGAAGAACGGTCGCGAAGAATTAATGCGCGGCATGTGAATGTAATGACAACTGAAAAATAAGCATTTATTTATAGCAATGCGCAAATACGTCAGATGGTTAAGTGTAGCCTAATTCATTTCAGAACTATACTAAAATACTAAGATGTTATTTTTGAAAACACTCGAGCTCGCGCACTCATGCAAACACGCACATTCTCCAAACTTTTGAAAACGTGTCCCAAAATAAAATTCTAAAACATCCTAAAATCAAAACGCTTTTGTTAAATGATGATCACCTCACTCGTGAACTATGTAGGCCTAAAGAAACAGAATCCTGTCTTTCTCTCGTTCAAGCAGCCACATGCACCCGCAGGACAGTGCACGAGCCGCAGTGCACGAGCCGCAGACTCCTGCGGTTTAACCTGTACACTGTACGCAAAGCACGCGCCTTATACTGCTACAATCGTGTCGTAGTTTGTATATTCATTTATTTATATTAATTGCTTTGCATAACCACATGTTGACCGCGTTATAACAACCTATTATACAAAGCGAAAACAACAAAACTCTTACAGGCTAAGATAATAAATATTATTACAGATACTGCACTACATATTTCCAAACATTGTTAAAAAGCGAGGAATAATGACTCACGTGTCAGTTCTCTGAAAGGCTGTTTGGTTCCTTTGCTCGAGTGTTAAATCGTCTCCATGCATTTATAATATATAGTTCCTAAAATGTGTGGTTGTTGTAAGCAACGCTGAAGTTTATGCGCGCGAAGACGCGCGCCGGAGCCTCTATCGGGTACACCGAGCGATCGTGACGTCACACCCCCGCGCTCGGTCCGCATGACGTCACTCGCGCATGCCTGACGGAGGATGAGTGACATCTCAGACCACTGTCAGTGTGTGGTCACTTATGAGTTCTGCTATAGCTTTATTTCGCACTGTGTTAGGTTATTTTCTTTTTTTTGTATTTTAGTAGGCTATATTTGATAGCCTTTTTAAAGTAGGTTATTTTATAAGTAAAGATTTTTTGAAGACAATGAATGCTTCACATGTAAGCTATGTAAAGTATAGTATGTATGTGACAGTAGAGATCACATTTTTAGGAATGGGTTCAGCCTACTTTTAACTATATTTTTAAATAAGTTGCTTATACGGTCTTAAACGGAATGTAGGCTATAAATGAATGAGTAAAAATCAATCGCTAAAAACAAGAAGAAGCTTCGAATGAAAAAAACAAAACAAAAAACAGAAAAAAATATTAAACATATGATGAATTATACAGTGTTATTATTAATTCAATTAATTCGTCTGTGATTACTTGGATATCGTTGGCATGTTCAGTTCGTAGGCTATATTTCTTATTGTTCCGAAATTATAAATATTAAAATACAGATAAGTTAAACACACAAACATTTACCCAAGACAGATTATAACGCACTGATGGAATAATTTTAGAAAACTTTAATGAGTAAAACAGCTGGCCCGAGCTCTTACATTCAGTCCTTGATTTATCTTTATTTTATTTGAGTAATTTAGCCTATATGCCACCAATAAATTGACGTTCACCATTCAATTGCATCTTCGTTTATTTTGTTTTTCAATCAGTAAATAACCATGAGCGACCCGAGCCTTAACATTTCTGACAGTTTCATGAAGCTCATTGATTATAAGATTATAACACGAACTTCCAGTCTTATATGCGGTTCTATCTAGGCTACATTTTTAAATATGTTTGTAATTTTTGTATCTCAGAAGAGTTGTGGCACCAACACACCTGCTGTTATCATGCATATGAGATAAATGCACAGACAAAGAGATTATTGCATGTTTAAATATCATCTCAGTCATTTCCCTCTGGATTTACAAACGCGATTAATAAAATACATTTTGTTCTCCAGAATTATGGCCGCACAGTTTTGCATCGACAGAGGTCATGTCTCATTGGAAACCAATTTGATGGAAGTGGTGTAATTTTTTTCACCAAAGTCATCTATTGCCTCGATGACATCGGCCGTTTGCTCTGAAAGTGTGTTATTGTAATTCTCGAAGGCTTGAGAGTCTCCGCGAGTGTGTTTATTTGCGGAGATTATCGTGTCTGACCTCCATCACACTGAGTTTAGCTCGAGCTCTCCTGGATCTGGGTCCTGACACACACTCAAGGCTTCTGTGTGAGACCAGAACACTCAACACATCTCGCGGTTAGACCGTAGGATATTCTCTGATCTGTTGGAATTAGAGTTATTGCTATTTGTTTATGCATTTAAAACAGCTGCAGTTGAAAACAGTGTAAAGGAATAATTCACAGCGGGCCGCTGAATTACTGAACACGCACATTATGAAGCGGTCGTGCATTAGCCTAGGCCTACTTTACAATAATGGAGCAAATTAATATACAACGGTTTCCATTTACTAATACATATTTTCCCACGTTATTTCAAGACAGAGAGAAAGAGAGCATGTGTGTGTGTGTGTGTGTAAGAAAGAAAAGAGAGATTTTTAAACACACAGCTTCAACCCCATAACACAGGTATCAAAATGAGTTCTCCTTCAACCACAGTACAGACGATCTTATTATTATAACATTGTAATTAAAAAAATATTCTATATCATTCATTAATTTAAAATGCTTAAATTCAACAACAAGTCTTCAAGCGTTGAGATATTAAGAGATTAAGAGAAATAGAGATTAAGTGTTCGGCTGCAATGTCTAATAATAGCGAAGTGTTCAAAAACAGCCTCTCCGATATTGACTAATGAAACAACAAAAAGTGTGTGTGTGTGTGTGTGAGAGAGAGAGAGAGAGAGAGAGAGAGAGAGAGAGAGAGAGAGCGAGCAGGAATAAAACACAGAGCGCGCTTGATAAAAAGTAATTTCGTGTAAAAAGAAAATGGACACTGTCATTTTTATCCTGCCGTGTGTGTGTGTGTGTGTGTGTGTTTGGTCATGTTTTTATCCTGCAGTGTGTGTGTGTGTGTGTGTGTGTGTGTGTGTGTGTTTGGTCATGTTTTTATCCTGCCATGTGTGTGTGTGTGTGTGTGTGTGTGTGTGTGTGTGTGTGTGTGTTTGGTCATGTCTCTCTGGGTTATTTTAGCAGCAAAGATCATTTAAAAAACTGGAAAATGAAATAAAGTGACATGTAATGCTGGTCTGGATAAAGAACTTTACTGGATGAAGAAAAAGTTGTCTCAAAATCACTGTAATCAAAGTTTTTAAAAAGAAATGCTAAATTCTAAAAACAGTTCTGGTGTAAGACTCAGAAGCGCTGAGCTCGGTCTCTCTGGATGTCATAATCAGAGGACACTGGCCCAGTTCATAGGGAGATGTTCATACTGATTTGTCATCATAAAGAAAATCGTGTATTTTCCAATTCTCTCATTGTTGCCAGTTTGATACTGTTACTGTATAAACATTGTCAAGTAATTGTATAAGAAATGATCACAGTTTTTGCCTCTAGGTATTGCCAGTTACATCATATGTATAATTGACACAAAAATGTGGCTCCAATATCTCAGTGTAACGGCTGATTTCAAGAGCCCCTGTTGTGCTGTTTTAAAGGCTCCTAATGTTGTTGTGGAGTCTCCTACAGCAGGGTTACAGGCATCAAAGGTCAAAAAACACTTTCAATTTCTCATAATATACATTGAACTTCACCACATTTTCAATAATTCTCAAACACTAGATGGATGAAACAGTCTCTCTAAATCCCTCCTTTAGTCTGTTGTGATTGGTCTACTCTGCTCTGATTGGCCAGATGGCCCAGTCTGTTGTGATTGGTCTACTCTGCTCTGATTGGCCACACAGCTCAGTCTGTTGTGATTGGTCTACTCTGCTCTGATTGGCCAGATGGCACAGTCTGTTGGCATTGGTCTACTCTGCTCTGCTCTGATTGGCCAGATGGCACAGTCTGTTGTGATTGGTCTACTCTGCTCTGATTGGCCAGATGGCGCAGTCTGCTGTGATTGGTCTACTCTGCTCTGATTGGCCAGATGGCGCAGTCTGCTGTGATTGGTCTACTCTGCTCTGATTGGCCAGATGGCGCAGTCTGTTGTGATTGGTCTACTCTGCTCTGATTGGCCAGATGTCACAGTCTGTTGTGATTGGTCTACTCTGCTCTGTTCTGATTAGTCAGGCGACTCAGTCTGTTGTGATTGGTCTATTCTGCTCTGATTGGTCAGATGACTCAGTCTGTTGTGATTGGTCTATTCTGCTCTGATTGGTCAGATGGCTCAGTCTGTTGTGATTGGTCTACTCTGCTCTGTTCTGATTGGTCAGATGGCCCAGTCTGTTGTGATTGGTCTACTCTGCTCTGATTGGCCAGACAGCTCAGTCTGTTGTGATTGGTCTACTCTGCTCTGATTGGCCAGATGGCTCAGTCTGTTGTGATTGGTCTACTCTGCTCTGATTGGCCAGATGGCCCAGTCTGTTGTGATTGGTCTACTCTGCTCTGCTCTGATTGGCCAGATGGCTCAGTCTGTTGTGATTGGTCTACTCTGCTCTGATTGGCCAGACAGCTCAGTCTGTTGTGATTGGTCTACTCTGCTCTGATTGGCCAGATGGCCCAGTCTGTTGTGATTGGTCTACTCTGCTCTGCTCTGATTGGCCATATGGCTCAGTCTGTTGTGATTGGTCTACTCTGCTCTGATTGGCCAGATGGCTCAGTCTGTTGTGATTGGTCTATTCTGCTCTGTTCTGATTGGCCATATGGCTCAGTCTGTTGTGATTGGTCTACTCTGCTCTGATTGGTCAGATGGCCCAGTCTGTTGTGATTGGTCTACTCTGCTCTGCTCTGATTGGCCATATGGCTCAGTCTGTTGTGATTGGTCTACTCTGCTCTGATTGGCCAGATGGCTCAGTCTGTTGTGATTGGTCTATTCTGCTCTGATTGGCCAGATGGCTCAGTCTGTTGTGATTGGTCTATTCTGCTCTGATTGGCCAGATGTCACAGTCTGTTGTGATTGGTCTACTCTGCTCTGATTGGTCAGATGGCTCAGTGTGTTGTAATTGGTCTACTCTGCTCTGTTCTGATTGGCCAGACGGCTCAGTCTGTTGTGATTGGTCTACTCTGCTCTGATTGGCCAGATGGCTCAGTCTGTTGTGATTGGTCTATTCTGCTCTGTTCTGATTGGCCATATGGCTCAGTCTGTTGTGATTGGTCTACTCTGCTCTGATTGGTCAGATGGCCCAGTCTGTTGTGATTGGTCTACTCTGCTCTGCTCTGATTGGCCATATGGCTCAGTCTGTTGTGATTGGTCTACTCTGCTCTGATTGGCCAGATGGCTCAGTCTGTTGTGATTGGTCTATTCTGCTCTGATTGGCCAGATGGCTCAGTCTGTTGTGATTGGTCTATTCTGCTCTGATTGGCCAGATGTCACAGTCTGTTATGATTGGTCTACTCTGCTCTGATTGGCCAGATGGCTCAGTCTGTTGTGATTGGTCTACTCTGCTCTGATTGGCCAGACAGCCCGGTCTGTTGTGATTGGTCTACTCTGCTCTGATTGGCCAGATGGCACAGTCTGTTGTGATTGGTTTACTCTGCTCTGATTGGTCAGATGGCTCAGTCTGTTGTGATTGGTCTACTCTGCTCTGATTGGCCAGATGGCTCAGTCTGTTGTGATTGGTCTACTCTGCTCTGATTGGTCAGATGGCCCAGTCTGTTGTGATTGGTCTACTCTGCTCTGATTGGTCAGATGGCCCAGTCTGTTGTGATTGGTCTACTCTGCTCTGTTCTGATTGGTCAGATGGCCCAGTCTGTTGTGATTGGTCTAAGTCAGACTAAATGCCCAGTATCACGAGTTAACTTCAGCTCCTCCGGAGGCTTCCTAAAGCTCAGCGATTTTACACGGTTAAAACAGTAACAATGATGTTGATTTTACCATATCAAGCTGAGCTCGAGTCGATGAGGAAACACCTGAACCTCCATCGCAAGGACGACTCGAGCAGGACTCAGTGTTTCAGCAGTGTACAGCTGTAAATCCTCACCGTCAGCATTAACAAGATTATTTTCATCAACAAACTGTGAAACTTGCACAAGTTTATGCAAATGTGTCTTCTAGTGATGTAGAACCGTAACGCATTGGGATTCAAAACACAAACGAGTCGTAAAGGCGGTTCAGAGTCGATTCTTTCTTTTTGGAGACAATAACTTTATTTATCGTGCACTTTCGACTTTACAACTTTACAGAACGTTTACATTCACAAGTAGCTAGGCCTATATTACACACTGCATATAAAGGAATATTCTAAAAACCATAACGGGGCACTTTAAGCAATCATTCATGCAACAATATGTGAATCCTTATGTTCAGTAACTAATGAAACCTGCTTTATTAGAGGTCAGTCATCATTATTACTACTTTGCACGGTAAGTGATTTGAAAAAACTCCTAATCATTTAACTTCAGCAAATATATTGTGTTGCAGACATGAACGAGACACAGCGAACAAAAATATGTTCTAAGAACATTTTGCTAACGTTGTTATTTCTCAATGTTTCTGTAAAATTCAAAACGTCCATTTTTTTCTTGGTTATGAAAACGTTAAGCGAACATTCCATTTCTTCATTCTTATTATGGGAATGTTACTTCTGAATGTCCTCTGAACGTTCTGAAACATTTAAACTAAATAAACATCCAGCTAAAACATTAAAAAAAAACGTCCATGAACGATGTACAATGTTTTTATGCTAACGTTATTAAAAACCATGTAGGCTAATGTTTTAACAAACGTTCTATTAACGTTACTGGTTACTGGAAAAACGTTTGTTCATAACTTTGAGAGAACCCTGACAGAACAAATGTCATGCAATCAAAATATTTGATTTCCAAAGATATTAATTAATTTAGCAGTTATGGCATTATAAAGCACAGTGCAGTACTCACACTACATTGCATTTAATTTAAGAAATGTACATATTTTTACTGGATAAAATAAACAAGTCAGGTTTTTTTATTATTATTATCAAAAATCACTTGTATGTTTTGGACCATTTATTATACTAAAGGTAGTGAAAACATTTATTTATGTCAATCAACTTAACTTAACTTATCTAGCTTGTTCTATGCAAACTATTTTAAAAGCTTGAGTTCTGAATATTTTGCTTCTAAGCTTCTTCCACATTTCCTTTCATGATTCTTTACGTATGCATGCGTGTGTTTTTAAGATATCACACACATAATAACTGAATGTAGTTGTATCTAAACACTCATTCGTGGGAGCTGAGCATTTCTACGCCAGTACTCTGGGCTCTTTATGTGTCCTGACAATAAGATTTATCGAGCAAACATTACCGTTGTGAAAAATACATATTTAAACAATTTCTTCTCGGACAAACAAAGAGACAAAGTAAAGCAAGGGCGATGTCAGAGTTAGGGTTAGTGAATGTCCCGTGGAGGAGTGTAGTAGTCTCGCTTCAGGGCTTCTGAATGAGGGAAGAAGGTGAGGTCTTCACCGGAGTCCTCCGAAGAAAAGCTCACTGTCGACAGAGACAAAACGCTGGAAAGATGATTGAAAAGCTGCCAGAGATTCAGAGAGGTGCGCTTCCACTGAACAAATACAGAACACACAACATGGCCGGAGTTAGAGAAGTATAGCGAGACTGTTTCTGTTAGGAGTCAATCATCTAAATAAATAAATAAGCTCTTCAGCACTGTGCAGATTCAGCCCTCGAGCGCGAGAGGACTACGAAACCTCAAACCTCAAACCTTCTGGTTTAGATGAGACTAAAGTAGTGTTGTTTGCTCTGAAAGTGATAAAGCATGTTTGACGTTTCAGCGTCAGGCTTTAAGCCACAAGAACATGCACAACATTTTCTATTTCATCTATATGTAAGTCAGTGGTGTTTTAGGCAAAGTTCTCACATTTTTATATACGTATATACTAAATGTAAATTTATTTCCCCGTTACACTTAATTTTCCTGGTTAAATAAACATTACACAAAAAAGACAAGTCTAGTTTGTATTTTCACTCTAACTATGTAATGTTCTATTTATTAAAACCAAGTATATATTGCATCAACTTAGTGTTTTTACGCATTTTTACATTTATTCCAAAATAATAACCAAAGTCAGTAACATTTTAAGCAATATTAATTATTTGTGAACTGATGTATTGTTTTTAATAGTGTTTAATGAGCTTGATGACTGAATGAGAGGTGCATGATGCCTGTTCATAAACAGATCTGCAAAAAGAAGAATACAGGATATATTTATAAAGCCTTGTGATTAAACGAAAATCAAAACATATCTCATATTGTGTTTTGGGGCTGTTGTGGAAGCACTGAAGTCAGCTGAGAGCTAATCTGTGCAGAAACATGCATTAAGAATGGCAGTAATGAGGAAGACTGGGCGAGTGTAAATCTGCCCTGAATGAGCGTCAGAGTATAATCTGTTTTAATGAAACATTAACCTGGCGATCGGCATGTGCCGAGAGACTGAGCATTCCAGCCTCTTTCTGTCCAGAAACGCACATCTGTCTGGAATACGATTTACTGCCGGCTCTGGGAATCCAACATGCTCCAGATCTGGGAAAACCCTCTCAAGTGCCACAGCGAGGAGCAACCCTGCCTCTTTATCTAGATCTTCAGATAAAGCGCTATCTGCACTCATAAAGCTGCTCGCAGTGCCTCTGCTCTTCAATGCCACTGCGGTCGAGACGCAGATAAAGCTCAGGCCAAACACAGGCTCATTTAGAAGGCCAATAAAAGACTGGTACCTGGGAACGATCGAACTCTTCCCTGTGTTTCTGTCCGAGATGAACGGCATGGACTCTGGATATCCTCACAGGGAATGGAAACTGATGGTTCTTAGCAGAGCAAGACACGCGTGTGAAGAAGAGCTCTGATATACGGTTCGCATCAGATTCTCAAACACACAGGGTTTATTATAGCAGAGCATTTCTGGGTAAGTTTCCACTCTCTAACTGAGTGGCAGATATGACTGGCATGCAGAGAAAGGACCACAGTGTTGGCTGCTCATTTCCTTCCCATCGACGCTGTTTTCTTAGGAGAGAAGCCCAAACATGATGGGCCTGTGTATTCGGGAGAATACGCCTTTGTCTGGGCGTCCCAGGTAAGATAAAGGAGACAGAGAGAGAGGGAGAGAGAGGGAGTGAAGAGCGCTTCTTACAGGACCACCAGTGTTGAGTGTGTGTGTGTGTGTGTGGCCGCGTTCGCTGTGTGTTTGTTGCTGGGTGTGTTTGTGTACACATGCAAACATGTGTGACTAATTCAGGCAGCAGGACTTTGTATGGGATGATTCAGTGAGTCAGGAGGTGTAGGAACTCGATCTCTGTCCCCCTAAACTGCACATTTACTCTGGTCTTTCCTCAGAAACGTGTAAAACCAGCGGGTCACATGACGTCCCCTGGGTCACACGGGAGTACAGGAGAGTCTGCGGGGAAGAAGAATCAAGAACAAGAGTCATTTGTTTCTCTAGACTCCTAGACGGAGACTCCTGGTTCTTTCTCTTGAGTCTCAGTAAGAATAGCTATTTCTCCTCCAACTTTCCAATGATCAAAGCTGTCCACATTCGTTTTATAGCTCTGGACTCAATAACCGGCTCATTCGCTTTTAAAGAACTGTGGGTATATAAGTGTAAGACTTCAAACATACTTCTGAACAGTGCTGGGGGAAGTTACTTTGAAAAGTTATGCATTACAATATTGCGTTACCCCCTTAAAAAGTAACTATTTGCATTACTTAGTTACTTTTAAAAAAGTAATGCTTTAGTTGTGCATTACTTTTTCTCACCTGGGCTGGGCCTGTTTTTTCTTTTTTTCTTTTTTCTAGTTATTTGTTTTGTTGTTTTTGATTCTATTTTGGGGCAAATGTAAAGGCCCTTTTACACCAAAATTTAAATAATAAGGCTGAAGGAAATGTAAATTCACGCGTGTACAGTAGAGGGCACAGAATAAACTTCACAAATAAAAACTAAAAATCTAAAGTCATTTTTGCTTATAGTTTCACTGAATCGAGTGAAACTTGATCAGCAGCAAGTACATTGGTCAATAAAGTGAGATTAAATGCATAAAAATGTATGTTTTATTTAACATATTTAGTTATTGGAGGTTTTTCGTAGTATTCTGATTCTGCATTTCACTGATTTTTGAGGAATACTGATTCTTTTTTGTGCAAGTGAGATGAGTAAATGCTCACATTTAGTCTAGAACGACAATAACCATCGTGTTTACACACACACACACACACACACACACACACACACACACACACACACACACACACACACACACACACACACACACACACACACACACACCTTATGAGGACAGGAGAGCTGTCAGTCAATAAAAAAAGTAACTTGCATTATTTATTTGAAAAAGTAACTCAAGATATTTTGCTGTAAATTTAACTAGCGTTACTAGTAACTTGAAAAAAGTAATCTGATTGTGTAGCTTGAGTTACTTGTAATGCGTTCCCCAAACACTGCTTCTGAACTCCTGAGCTCTACTGGGCCAGTTCCCTTAAAGCCTTAACTTTGAGCCCTTAAAGTTCCTTAATGGTACACATTAACTACTGTCAGGTACTAATTGTATATCACTGTGTGCGACGTCTCGCTGTATAATGGATGCTGCTATGAATTAAAGCACATGGTGAGGAGTGATGTTGGAAAACATGTACTAAAGAGCAACGTGACACTGGCCAATAACTGCTGGAGTGTATGAACGTCATCAAACGCTAAATGATGCTCAGCAGAGAAGAACTTCGTGGGTTTCTGATGTGAGTAATATGAAGCTGGCACAGCTCAGGCCTCACAGTTAAAACAGAGGAAAATATTCAACATAGACTCACTGAAAAAGGATCCTACATTTTGGCAAAACTTAAAAATCGTACCTAGGCATACAATTCACTGCAGTGTTCAGCTGAAATTAACACTAGTGCCAGTAAGTATGATTACAGGGTCAGATTATGGATTCCTTGCACATTATATGTTATGACTTAAAACACTTTTACCATAGTGCATGGTGTGTAAACAAATACATGTAGATGTTTGCATAACCAGCTCCATATGTAAGGATTCCCTGGCGTAGTAAAGTTGCTGGATTGATCTTCAGCTGTACACTCCAGTGAGTCACGATAAAAGAGCGCAAAGACTTGTAGAAACCAGCTAAATGTCATTAATGCTTTAGCAAATGTGTTTTTATCTCATCTTTGCTTTTGTTAACACTAGGTTAGGTTTGGTGTAGTGCTACTTTCAAACACAGGTTAGGGTTAACATTAACTTCCACACCAGACACTTAATCCCGAGCTGCCGCGATATACAACAACCAAACTTTTTATTATTATTGCCAGTCAGATTATAATCAATAAACATGACAATAATCACTTGCATATCACAATATTTAACATTTTGATAAACAGATATACAACAAATAAACACATAAATAAACAAAGAAAGGAAAGAAAGATATTCATATAAACAAAAAAGCTTTTGTATTTTTCAGACCAAGAAGTAACTCAATTTAATGTTTCGTTTTTTAACTTAATTAACAAACAGTTGGGTCCATAATAAATCGTTTTCAGATTCACATTCATCTGTTTCGGATAAAACCGAACGATTTTTAGCGCCACCTACTGGACATTTCACTTTGTGTCGCAAAACATATAAGAAACAACATTTTTGCAGAAATATCTCCACATGCAATAATGCATTCTATGGGATTCTGTGCTTCTAGTTTTGTGTGAAGTGCTTCCTCAAGGCACGACATGAATGAGCACAGATACACTGAACATACAGAATGTTTACACAGTTGATGAATTTTACAGTTATTGAACTGAACTGAATCAGCATTGAAGTGACTTGAGCTGAATGTTGACACGTTTGGCTTGTTGAAGCTGCTTTACAGGAGACTTTGAATTTGTTACTATTGTCAAGCCACTATGAAACAATCTATATTGTATAAAGCACTATTGAAATAAAGGTGATGACTTACCGGTATATGTATATTCAGTATTTACAAAATAAACAGAAATACAAAGACGAAAAATGTATTTGTTTCTCAAAAAAACGAGTTTTGATTTCTAAGTGATCAGTTTATATAAGTGTTTTCACACTGATCATTGGCTGTAGGTAATTGGGAAATGATTGTGGCATTTTAATGGCAGTGTTTCCCAAAATGAAACAAAAGAGCTGTTAGTTTTAAATAATGTGTAATGTAGAGAACGACATTGTGACTTTCAGAGCGATTTATTTGATCACTAATAAATTATGAAAATTATCAAAAATTATTTTCAGCCCATGCTGTTTTGGTGATGGTTTTATGCTGGTCCAGCTGGTAGACCTGCATTGTCATGCTTTTCAAGAGTAAACCGTAGCTAGTGAAGCCAGCATGGTTCTGCTGGTTGACCCGTATCCACCTCAAGAGAAGCATTAGTGTTTTACAACACAACATCAACACAATAAGTGCACTGAACCCAACAATTATTATTTTTAATGCAAGCACATAGTAGTTAAAGACACCTATTGGAGTGTGACCAATGCTCTAAATGCACAAATGGGCATCCGTCTCTTTTCTGTAATTAATTAAGGTCTGTCCTCTGTTGGCTCTTGCTCTTCTTTTCAGTCTCTCTACTTGCTCCACTGTCAGTAACTCAGGAGACGTGCAGGTTCAGCAGAAGGGCCGTGGACCGCTGAACTGAAGGGCCATATTTCAGGGCCGGAGAAATGGACAGGCTTTGATCCGAGCAGACGGCGCTGGGATGGTGATGGGGTCACACACACACAGACACACACACACACACACACACACACACACACACACACACACACACACACACACACACACACACACACACACACACACACACACACACACACACACACACACACACACACACAAACTCTCAGTGCTGAGCGATTACTGCACTCGCTTTTACACATTCTGTTGGCTGAATTGCTTGACCCTGAGTAACAACAGAAACATCTCACTCTGTGTGTGAGTGTGTGTGTGTGTGTGTGTGTGAGTGTGTGTGTGTGTGTGTGTGTGTGTGTGTGTCTGTGTGTGAGTGTGTGTGTTAGAGTGTGTGTGAGTGTGTGTGTGTGAGTGAGGTTCATCCCTGTGTTATGCAGCACGTTTGAGTTTCAGCAAGAACCAATGAGGTTCATTCTTGTGTTACGCAGCACGTTTGAGTTTCAGCAAGAACCAATGAGGTTCATTCTCGTGTTACGCAGCACGTTTGAGTTTCAGCAAGAACCAAAGAGGTTCATTCTCGTGTTACGCAGCACGTTTGAGCTTCAGCAAGAACCAATGAGGTTCATTCTCGTGTTACGCAGCACGTTTGAGTTTCAGCAAGAACCAAAGAGGTTCATTCTCGTGTTACGCAGCACGTTTGAGTTTCAGCAAGAACCAATGAGGTTCATTCTTGTGTTACGCAGCACGTTTGAGTTTCAGCAAGAACCAATGAGGTTCATTCTCGTGTTACGCAGCACGTTTGAGTTTCAGCAAGAACCAAAGAGGTTCATTCTCGTGTTACGCAGCACGTTTGAGTTTCAGCAAGAACCAATGAGGTTCATTCTCGTGTTACGCAGCACGTTTGAGTTTCAGCAAGAACCAATGAGGTTCATTCTCGTGTTACGCAGCACGTTTGAGTTTCAGCAAGAACCAAAGAGGTTCATTCTCGTGTTACGCAGCACGTTTGAGTTTCAGCAAGAACCAATGAGGTTCATTCTCGTGTTACGCAGCACGTTTGAGTTTCAGCAAGAACCAAAGAGGTTCATTCTTGTGTTACGCAGCACGTTTGAGTTTCAGCAAGAACCAAAGAGGTTCATTCTCGTGTTACGCAGCACGTTTGAGTTTCAGCAAGAACCAAAGAGGTTCATTCTCGTGTTACGCAGCACGTTTGAGTTTCAGCAAGAACCAATGAGGTTCATTCTCGTGTTACGCAGCACGTTTGAGTTTCAGCAAGAACCAAAGAGGTTCATTCTTGTGTTACGCAGCACGTTTGAGTTTCAGCAAGAACCAAAGAGGTTCATTCTCGTGTTACGCAGCACGTTTGAGTTTCAGCAAGAACCAATGAGGTTCATCCTTGTGTTACGCAGCACGTTTGAGCTTCAGCAAGAACCAATGAGGTTCATCCTTGTGTTACGCAGCACGTTTGAGTTTCAGCAAGAACCAATGAGATTCATTCTTGTGTTACGCAGCACGTTTGAGTTTCAGCAAGAACCAATGAGGTTCATCCTTGTGTTACGCAGCACGTTTGAGCTTCAGCAAGAACCAATGAGGTTCATCCTTGTGTTACGCTACACGTTTGAGTTTCAGCAAGAACCAATGAGGTTCATCCTTGTGTTACGCAGCACGTTTGAGTTTCAGCAAGAACCAATGAGGTTCATTCTCGTGTTACGCAGCACGATTGAGCTTCAGCAAGAACCAATGAGGTTCATTCTCGTGTTACGCAGCACGTTTGAGTTTCAGCAAGAACCAATGAGGTTCATTCTCGTGTTACGCAGCACGTTTGAGTTTCAGCAAGAACCAAAGAGGTTCATTCTTGTGTTACGCAGCACGTTTGAGCTTCAGCAAGAACCAATGAGGTTCATTCTTGTGTTACGCAGCACGTTTGAGTTTCAGCAAGAACCAAAGAGGTTCATTCTCGTGTTACGCAGCACGTTTGAGTTTCAGCAAGAACCAATGAGGTTCATTCTCGTGTTACGCAGCACGTTTGAGTTTCAGCAAGAACCAAAGAGGTTCATTCTTGTGTTACGCAGCACGTTTGAGTTTCAGCAAGAACCAAAGAGGTTCATTCTTGTGTTACGCAGCACGTTTGAGTTTCAGCAAGAACCAAAGAGGTTCATTCTCGTGTTACGCAGCACGTTTGAGTTTCAGCAAGAACCAAAGAGGTTCATTCTCGTGTTACGCAGCACGTTTGAGTTTCAGCAAGAACCAATGAGGTTCATTCTCGTGTTACGCAGCACGTTTGAGTTTCAGCAAGAACCAAAGAGGTTCATTCTTGTGTTACGCAGCACGTTTGAGTTTCAGCAAGAACCAAAGAGGTTCATTCTTGTGTTACGCAGCACGATTGAGCTTCAGCAAGAACCAATGAGGTTCATTCTCGTGTTACGCAGCACGTTTGAGTTTCAGCAAGAACCAAAGAGGTTCATTCTTGTGTTACGCAGCACGTTTGAGTTTCAGCAAGAACCAAAGAGGTTCATTCTCGTGTTACGCAGCACGTTTGAGCTTCAGCAAGAACCAATGAGGTTCATCCTTGTGTTACGCAGCACGTTTGAGTTTCAGCAAGAACCAATGAGGTTCATCCTTGTGTTACGCAGCACGTTTGAGTTTCAGCAAGAACCAATGAGGTTCATCCTTGTGTTACGCAGCACGTTTGAGTTTCAGCAAGAACCAATGAGATTCATTCTTGTGTTACGCAGCACGTTTGAGCTTCAGCAAGAACCAATGAGGTTCATTCTCGTGTTACGCAGCACGTTTGAGTTTCAGCAAGAACCAAAGAGGTTCATTCTTGTGTTACGCAGCACGTTTGAGTTTCAGCAAGAACCAAAGAGGTTCATTCTCGTGTTACGCAGCACGTTTGAGTTTCAGCAAGAACCAAAGAGGTTCATTCTTGTGTTACGCAGCACGTTTGAGCTTCAGCAAGAACCAATGAGGTTCATCCTTGTGTTACGCAGCACGTTTGAGTTTCAGCAAGAACCAATGAGGTTCATCCTTGTGTTACGCAGCACGTTTGAGTTTCAGCAAGAACCAATGAGATTCATTCTTGTGTTACGCAGCACGTTTGAGTTTCAGCAAGAACCAATGAGGTTCATTCTCGTGTTACGCAGCACGTTTGAGTTTCAGCAAGAACCAATGAGATTCATTCTTGTGTTACGCAGCACGTTTGAGTTTCAGCAAGAACCAATGAGGTTCATCCTTGTGTTACGCAGCACGTTTGAGTTTCAGCAAGAACCAATGAGATTCATTCTTGTGTTACGCAGCACGTTTGAGTTTCAGCAAGAACCAATGAGGTTCATTCTCGTGTTATGCAGCACGTTTGAGTTTCAGCAAGAACCAATGAGATTCATTCTTGTGTTACGCAGCACGTTTGAGTTTCAGCAAGAACCAATGAGG
Source organism: Vimba vimba (assembly GCA_022828995.1). NCBI lineage: Eukaryota > Metazoa > Chordata > Actinopteri > Cypriniformes > Leuciscidae > Vimba > Vimba vimba. The sequence goes on along the minus strand of CM040829.1, from coordinate 38,692,613 downwards.
TTCATCCTTGTGTTACGCAGCACGTTTGAGTTTCAGCAAGAACCAATGAGGTTCATCCTTGTGTTATGCAGCACGTTTGAGTTTCAGCAAGAACCAATGAGGTTCATCCTTGTGTTACGCAGCACGTTTGAGTTTCAGCAAGAACCAATGAGGTTCATCCTTGTGTTACGCAGCACGTTTGAGCTTCAGCAAGAACCAATGAGGTTCATCCTTGTGTTACGCAGCACGTTTGAGTTTCAGCAAGAACCAATGAGATTCATTCTTGTGTTACGCAGCACGTTTGAGTTTCAGCAAGAACCAATGAGGTTCATCCTTGTGTTACGCAGCACGTTTGAGCTTCAGCAAGAACCAATGAGGTTCATCCTTGTGTTACGCAGCACGTTTGAGTTTCAGCAAGAACCAATGAGATTCATTCTTGTGTTACGCAGCACGTTTGAGTTTCAGCAAGAACCAATGAGGTTCATCCTTGTGTTACGCAGCACGTTTGAGCTTCAGCAAGAACCAATGAGGTTCATCCTTGTGTTACGCTACACGTTTGAGTTTCAGCAAGAACCAATGAGGTTCATCCTTGTGTTACGCAGCACGTTTGAGTTTCAGCAAGAACCAATGAGGTTCATTCTCGTGTTACGCTACACGTTTGAGTTTCAGCAAGAACCAATGAGGTTCATTCTCGTGTTACGCAGCACGATTGAGCTTCAGCAAGAACCAATGAGGTTCATTCTCGTGTTACGCAGCACGTTTGAGTTTCAGCAAGAACCAATGAGGTTCATTCTCGTGTTACGCAGCACGTTTGAGCTTCTGCAAGAACCAATGAGGTTCATTCTCGTGTTACACAGCACGTTTGAGTTTCAGCAAGAACCAATGAGGTTCATTCTCGTGTTACGCAGCACGTTTGAGTTTCAGCAAGAACCAATGAGGTTCATTCTCGTGTTACGCAGCACGTTTGAGCTTCCGCAAGAACCAATGAGGTTCATTCTTGTGTTACGCAGCACGTTTGAGCTTCAGCAAGAACCAATGAGGTTCATTCTCATGTTATGCAGCACGTTTGAGCTTCAGCAAGAACCAATAAGGTTCATCCTTGTGTTACGCAGCACGTTTGAGCTTCCGCAAGAACCAATGAGATTCATTCTTGTGTTACGCAGCACGTTTGAGCTTCCGCAAGAACCAATGAGGTTCATTCTTGTTATGCAGCACGTTTGAGCTTCAGCAAGAACCAATGAGGTTCATTCTTATGTTACGCAGCACGTTTGAGCTTCAGCAAGAACCAATAAGGTTCATCCTTGTGTTATGCAGCACGTTTGAGTTTCAGCAAGAACCAATGAGATTCATTCTTATGTTACGCAGCACGTTTGAGCTTCAGCAAGAACCAATGAGGTTCATTCTTGTGTTACGCAGCACGTTTGAGCTTCAGCAAGAACCAATAAGGTTCATCCTTGTGTTATGCAGCACGTTTGAGCTTCAGCAAGAACCAATGAGGTTCATTCTTATGTTACGCAGCACGTTTGAGCTTCAGCAAGAACCAATGAGGTTCATTCTTGTGTTACGCAGCACGTTTGAGCTTCAGCAAGAACCAATGAGGTTCATTCTCGTGTTACGCAGCATGTTTGAGCTTCAGCGAGAACCAATGAGGTTCATTCTTGTGTTACGCAGCACGAATAAGCTTCAGCAAGAACCAATGAGGTTCATTCTCGTGTTATGCAGCACGAATGAGCTTCAGCAAGAACCAATGAGGTTCATTCTTGTGTTACGCAGAATGATTGAGCTTCAGCAAGAACCAATGAGGTTCATTCTCGTGTTATGCAGCACGATTGAGCTTCAGCAAGAACCAATGAGGTTCATTCTCGTGTTACGCTGCACGTTTGAGCTTCTGCAAGAACCAATGATGTTCATTCTTGTGTTACGCAGCACGTTTGAGCTTCAGCAAGAACCAATGAGGTTCATCCTTGTGTTACGCAGCACGTTTGAGCTTCAGCAAGAGCCAATGCGGTTCATCCTTGTGTTACGCAGCACGTTTGAGCTTCTGCAAGAACCAATGAGGTTCATTCTCGTGTTACGCAGCACGATTGAGCTTCAGCAAGAACCAATGAGGTTCATTCTCGTGTTACGCAGCACGATTGAGCTTCAGCAAGAACCAATGAGGTTCATCCTTGTGTTACGCAGCACGTTTGAGCTTCAGCAAGAACCAATGAGGTTCATCCTTGTGTTACGCAGCACGTTTGAGCTTCAACAAGAACCAATGAGGTTCATTATCGTGTTACGCAGCACGTTTGAGCTTTTGGGAGAACCAATGAGGTTCATTGTCGTGTTACGCTACACGTTTGAGCTTCAGCAAGAACCAATGATGTTCATTCTCGTGTTACGCAGCACGTTTGAGCTTCCGCAAGAACCAATGAGGTTCATCCTTGTGTTACGCAGCACGTTTGAGCTTTCGGGAGAACCAATGAGGTTCATTCTCGTGTTACGCTACACGTTTGTGCTTCAGCAAGAACCAATGATGTTCATTCTCGTGTTAAGCAGCACGTTTGAGCTTTTGGGAGAACCAATGAGGTTCATTCTTGTGTTACCCAGCACGTTTGAGCTTCAGCAAGAACCAATGAGGTTCATTCTCGTGTTACGCAGCACGATTGAGCTTCAGAGAGAACCAATGAGGTTCATTCTTGTGTTACGCAGCACGATTGAGCTTCAGCAAGAACCAATGAGGTTCATTCTCGTGTTACGCAGCACGATTGAGCTTCAGCAAGAACCAATGATGTTCATTCTCGTGTTACGCAGCACGTTTGAGCTTCCGCAAGAACCAATGAGGTTCATTCTCGTGTTACGCAGCACGTTTGAGCTTCAGCAAGAACCAATGAGGTTCATTCTCGTGTTACGCAGCACGTTTGAGCTTTTGGGAGAACCAATGAGGTTCATTCTCGTGTTACGCTACACGTTTGAGCTTCAGTAAGAACCAATGATGTTCATTCTTGTGTTATGCAGCACGTTTGAGTTTCAGCAAGAACCAATGAGGTTCATTCTCGTGTTACGCAGCACGTTTGAGCTTTCGGGAGAACCAATGAGGTTCATTCTCGTGTTACGCTACACGTTTGAGCTTCAGCAAGAACCAATGAGGTTCATTCTTGTGTTACGCAGCACGTTTGAGTTTCAGCAAGAACCAATGAGGTTCATTCTTGTGTTACGCTACACGTTTGAGTTTCAGCAAGAACCAATGAGGTTCATTCTTGTGTTACGCAGCACGTTTGAGTTTCAGCAAGAACCAATGAGGTTCATTCTTGTGTTACGCAGCACGTTTGAGTTTCAGCAAGAACCAATGAAGTTCATTCTCGTGTTACGCAGCACGTTTGAGTTTCAGCAAGAACCAATGAGGTTCATTCTTGTGTTACGCAGCACGTTTGAGTTTCAGCAAGAACCAATGAGGTTCATTCTCGTGTTACGCAGCACGTTTGAGTTTCAGCAAGAACCAATGAGGTTCATTCTCGTGTTACGCAGCACGTTTGAGTTTCAGCAAGAACCAATGAGGTTCATTCTCGTGTTACGCAGCACGTTTGAGTTTCAGCAAGAACCAATGAGGTTCATTCTTGTGTTACGCAGCACGTTTGAGTTTCAGCAAGAACCAATGAGGTTCATTCTTGTGTTACGCAGCACGTTTGAGTTTCAGCAAGAACCAATGAGGTTCATTCTTGTGTTACGCTACACGTTTGAGTTTCAGCAAGAACCAATGAGGTTCATTCTCGTGTTACGCTACACGTTTGAGTTTCAGCAAGAACCAATGAGGTTCATTCTCGTGTTACGCAGCACGTTTGAGTTTCAGCAAGAACCAATGAGGTTCATTCTCGTGTTACGCAGCACGTTTGAGTTTCAGCAAGAACCAATGAGGTTCATTCTTGTGTTACGCTACACGTTTGAGTTTCAGCAAGAACCAATGAGGTTCATTCTCGTGTTACGCAGCACGTTTGAGTTTCAGCAAGAACCAATGAGGTTCATTCTTGTGTTACGCAGCACGTTTGAGCTTCAGCAAGAACCAATGAGGTTCATTCTTGTGTTACGCTACACGTTTGAGTTTCAGCAAGAACCAATGAGGTTCATTCTCGTGTTACGCAGCACGTTTGAGTTTCAGCAAGAACCAATGAGGTTCATTCTCGTGTTACGCAGCACGTTTGAGTTTCAGCAAGAACCAATGAGGTTCATTCTCGTGTTACGCAGCACGATTGAGCTTCAGCAAGAACCAATGAGGTTCATTCTCGTGTTACGCAGCACGTTTGAGTTTCAGCAAGAACCAATGAGGTTCATTCTCGTGTTACGCAGCACGTTTGAGCTTCTGCAAGAACCAATGAGGTTCATTCTCGTGTTACACAGCACGTTTGAGTTTCAGCAAGAACCAATGAGGTTCATTCTCGTGTTACGCAGCACGTTTGAGTTTCAGCAAGAACCAATGAGGTTCATTCTCGTGTTACGCAGCACGTTTGAGCTTCCGCAAGAACCAATGAGGTTCATTCTTGTGTTACGCAGCACGTTTGAGCTTCAGCAAGAACCAATGAGGTTCATTCTCATGTTATGCAGCACGTTTGAGCTTCAGCAAGAACCAATAAGGTTCATCCTTGTGTTACGCAGCACGTTTGAGCTTCCGCAAGAACCAATGAGATTCATTCTTGTGTTACGCAGCACGTTTGAGCTTCCGCAAGAACCAATGAGGTTCATTCTTGTTATGCAGCACGTTTGAGCTTCAGCAAGAACCAATGAGGTTCATTCTTATGTTACGCAGCACGTTTGAGCTTCAGCAAGAACCAATAAGGTTCATCCTTGTGTTATGCAGCACGTTTGAGCTTCAGCAAGAACCAATGAGATTCATTCTTATGTTACGCAGCACGTTTGAGCTTCAGCAAGAACCAATGAGGTTCATTCTTGTGTTACGCAGCACGTTTGAGCTTCAGCAAGAACCAATAAGGTTCATCCTTGTGTTATGCAGCACGTTTGAGCTTCAGCAAGAACCAATGAGGTTCATTCTTATGTTACGCAGCACGTTTGAGCTTCAGCAAGAACCAATGAGGTTCATTCTTGTGTTACGCAGCACGTTTGAGCTTCAGCAAGAACCAATGAGGTTCATTCTCGTGTTACGCAGCACGTTTGAGCTTCAGCAAGAACCAATGAGATTCATTCTTATGTTACGCAGCACGTTTGAGCTTCAGCAAGAACCAATGAGGTTCATTCTCGTGTTACGCAGCACGTTTGAGCTTCAGCAAGAACCAATAAGGTTCATCCTTGTGTTATGCAGCACGTTTGAGCTTCAGCAAGAACCAATGAGGTTCATTCTTATGTTACGCAGCACGTTTGAGCTTCAGCAAGAACCAATGAGGTTCATTCTTGTGTTACGCAGCACGTTTGAGCTTCAGCAAGAACCAATGAGGTTCATTCTCGTGTTACGCAGCACGTTTGAGTTTCAGCAAGAACCAATGAGATTCATTCTTATGTTACGCAGCACGTTTGAGCTTCAGCAAGAACCAATGAGGTTCATTCTTATGTTACGCAGCACGTTTGAGCTTCAGCAAGAACCAATGAGGTTCATTCTTGTGTTACGCAGCACGTTTGAGCTTCAGCAAGAACCAATGAGGTTCATTCTCGTGTTACGCAGCATGTTTGAGCTTCAGCGAGAACCAATGAGGTTCATTCTTGTGTTACGCAGCACGAATAAGCTTCAGCAAGAACCAATGAGGTTCATTCTCGTGTTATGCAGCACGAATGAGCTTCAGCAAGAACCAATGAGGTTCATTCTTGTGTTACGCAGAATGATTGAGCTTCAGCAAGAACCAATGAGGTTCATTCTCGTGTTATGCAGCACGATTGAGCTTCAGCAAGAACCAATGAGGTTCATTCTCGTGTTACGCTGCACGTTTGAGCTTCTGCAAGAACCAATGATGTTCATTCTTGTGTTACGCAGCACGTTTGAGCTTCAGCAAGAACCAATGAGGTTCATCCTTGTGTTACGCAGCACGTTTGAGCTTCAGCAAGAGCCAATGCGGTTCATCCTTGTGTTACGCAGCACGTTTGAGCTTCTGCAAGAACCAATGAGGTTCATTCTCGTGTTACGCAGCACGATTGAGCTTCAGCAAGAACCAATGAGGTTCATTCTCGTGTTACGCAGCACGATTGAGCTTCAGCAAGAACCAATGAGGTTCATCCTTGTGTTACGCAGCACGTTTGAGCTTCAGCAAGAACCAATGAGGTTCATCCTTGTGTTACGCAGCACGTTTGAGCTTCAACAAGAACCAATGAGGTTCATTATCGTGTTACGCAGCACGTTTGAGCTTTTGGGAGAACCAATGAGGTTCATTGTCGTGTTACGCTACACGTTTGAGCTTCAGCAAGAACCAATGATGTTCATTCTCGTGTTACGCAGCACGTTTGAGCTTCCGCAAGAACCAATGAGGTTCATCCTTGTGTTACGCAGCACGTTTGAGCTTTCGGGAGAACCAATGAGGTTCATTCTCGTGTTACGCTACACGTTTGTGCTTCAGCAAGAACCAATGATGTTCATTCTCGTGTTAAGCAGCACGTTTGAGCTTTTGGGAGAACCAATGAGGTTCATTCTTGTGTTACCCAGAACGTTTGAGCTTCAGCAAGAACCAATGAGGTTCATTCTCGTGTTACGCAGCACGATTGAGCTTCAGAGAGAACCAATGAGGTTCATTCTTGTGTTACGCAGCACGATTGAGCTTCAGCAAGAACCAATGAGGTTCATTCTCGTGTTACGCAGCACGATTGAGCTTCAGCAAGAACCAATGATGTTCATTCTCGTGTTACGCAGCACGTTTGAGCTTCCGCAAGAACCAATGAGGTTCATTCTCGTGTTACGCAGCACGTTTGAGCTTCAGCAAGAACCAATGAGGTTCATTCTCGTGTTACGCAGCACGTTTGAGCTTTTGGGAGAACCAATGAGGTTCATTCTCGTGTTACGCTACACGTTTGAGCTTCAGTAAGAACCAATGATGTTCATTCTCGTGTTATGCAGCACGTTTGAGTTTCAGCAAGAACCAATGAGGTTCATTCTCGTGTTACGCAGCACGTTTGAGCTTTCGGGAGAACCAATGAGGTTCATTCTCGTGTTACGCTACACGTTTGAGCTTCAGCAAGAACCAATGAGGTTCATTCTTGTGTTACGCAGCACGTTTGAGTTTCAGCAAGAACCAATGAGGTTCATTCTTGTGTTACGCTACACGTTTGAGTTTCAGCAAGAACCAATGAGGTTCATTCTTGTGTTACGCAGCACGTTTGAGTTTCAGCAAGAACCAATGAGGTTCATTCTTGTGTTACGCAGCACGTTTGAGTTTCAGCAAGAACCAATGAAGTTCATTCTCGTGTTACGCAGCACGTTTGAGTTTCAGCAAGAACCAATGAGGTTCATTCTTGTGTTACGCAGCACGTTTGAGTTTCAGCAAGAACCAATGAGGTTCATTCTCGTGTTACGCAGCACGTTTGAGTTTCAGCAAGAACCAATGAGGTTCATTCTCGTGTTACGCAGCACGTTTGAGTTTCAGCAAGAACCAATGAGGTTCATTCTCGTGTTACGCAGCACGTTTGAGTTTCAGCAAGAACCAATGAGGTTCATTCTTGTGTTACGCAGCACGTTTGAGTTTCAGCAAGAACCAATGAGGTTCATTCTTGTGTTACGCAGCACGTTTGAGTTTCAGCAAGAACCAATGAGGTTCATTCTTGTGTTACGCTACACGTTTGAGTTTCAGCAAGAACCAATGAGGTTCATTCTCGTGTTACGCTACACGTTTGAGTTTCAGCAAGAACCAATGAGGTTCATTCTCGTGTTACGCAGCACGTTTGAGTTTCAGCAAGAACCAATGAGGTTCATTCTCGTGTTACGCAGCACGTTTGAGTTTCAGCAAGAACCAATGAGGTTCATTCTTGTGTTACGCTACACGTTTGAGTTTCAGCAAGAACCAATGAGGTTCATTCTCGTGTTACGCAGCACGTTTGAGTTTCAGCAAGAACCAATGAGGTTCATTCTTGTGTTACGCAGCACGTTTGAGCTTCAGCAAGAACCAATGAGGTTCATTCTTGTGTTACGCTACACGTTTGAGTTTCAGCAAGAACCAATGAGGTTCATTCTCGTGTTACGCAGCACGTTTGAGTTTCAGCAAGAACCAATGAGGTTCATTCTCGTGTTACGCAGCACGTTTGAGTTTCAGCAAGAACCAATGAGGTTCATTCTCGTGTTACGCAGCACGATTGAGCTTCAGCAAGAACCAATGAGGTTCATTCTCGTGTTACGCAGCACGTTTGAGTTTCAGCAAGAACCAATGAGGTTCATTCTCGTGTTACGCAGCACGTTTGAGCTTCTGCAAGAACCAATGAGGTTCATTCTCGTGTTACACAGCACGTTTGAGTTTCAGCAAGAACCAATGAGGTTCATTCTCGTGTTACGCAGCACGTTTGAGTTTCAGCAAGAACCAATGAGGTTCATTCTCGTGTTACGCAGCACGTTTGAGCTTCCGCAAGAACCAATGAGGTTCATTCTTGTGTTACGCAGCACGTTTGAGCTTCAGCAAGAACCAATGAGGTTCATTCTCATGTTATGCAGCACGTTTGAGCTTCAGCAAGAACCAATAAGGTTCATCCTTGTGTTACGCAGCACGTTTGAGCTTCCGCAAGAACCAATGAGATTCATTCTTGTGTTACGCAGCACGTTTGAGCTTCCGCAAGAACCAATGAGGTTCATTCTTGTTATGCAGCACGTTTGAGCTTCAGCAAGAACCAATGAGGTTCATTCTTATGTTACGCAGCACGTTTGAGCTTCAGCAAGAACCAATAAGGTTCATCCTTGTGTTATGCAGCACGTTTGAGCTTCAGCAAGAACCAATGAGATTCATTCTTATGTTACGCAGCACGTTTGAGCTTCAGCAAGAACCAATGAGGTTCATTCTTGTGTTACGCAGCACGTTTGAGCTTCAGCAAGAACCAATAAGGTTCATCCTTGTGTTATGCAGCACGTTTGAGCTTCAGCAAGAACCAATGAGGTTCATTCTTATGTTACGCAGCACGTTTGAGCTTCAGCAAGAACCAATGAGGTTCATTCTTGTGTTACGCAGCACGTTTGAGCTTCAGCAAGAACCAATGAGGTTCATTCTCGTGTTACGCAGCACGTTTGAGCTTCAGCAAGAACCAATGAGATTCATTCTTATGTTACGCAGCACGTTTGAGCTTCAGCAAGAACCAATGAGGTTCATTCTCGTGTTACGCAGCACGTTTGAGCTTCAGCAAGAACCAATAAGGTTCATCCTTGTGTTATGCAGCACGTTTGAGCTTCAGCAAGAACCAATGAGGTTCATTCTTATGTTACGCAGCACGTTTGAGCTTCAGCAAGAACCAATGAGGTTCATTCTTGTGTTACGCAGCACGTTTGAGCTTCAGCAAGAACCAATGAGGTTCATTCTCGTGTTACGCAGCACGTTTGAGTTTCAGCAAGAACCAATGAGATTCATTCTTATGTTACGCAGCACGTTTGAGCTTCAGCAAGAACCAATGAGGTTCATTCTCGTGTTACGCAGCACGTTTGAGCTTCAGCAAGAACCAATAAGGTTCATCCTTGTGTTATGCAGCACGTTTGAGCTTCAGCAAGAACCAATGAGGTTCATTCTTATGTTACGCAGCACGTTTGAGCTTCAGCAAGAACCAATGAGGTTCATTCTTGTGTTACGCAGCACGTTTGAGCTTCAGCAAGAACCAATGAGGTTCATTCTCGTGTTACGCAGCATGTTTGAGCTTCAGCGAGAACCAATGAGGTTCATTCTTGTGTTACGCAGCACGAATAAGCTTCAGCAAGAACCAATGAGGTTCATTCTCGTGTTATGCAGCACGAATGAGCTTCAGCAAGAACCAATGAGGTTCATTCTTGTGTTACGCAGAATGATTGAGCTTCAGCAAGAACCAATGAGGTTCATTCTCGTGTTATGCAGCACGATTGAGCTTCAGCAAGAACCAATGAGGTTCATTCTCGTGTTACGCTGCACGTTTGAGCTTCTGCAAGAACCAATGATGTTCATTCTTGTGTTACGCAGCACGTTTGAGCTTCAGCAAGAACCAATGAGGTTCATCCTTGTGTTACGCAGCACGTTTGAGCTTCAGCAAGAGCCAATGCGGTTCATCCTTGTGTTACGCAGCACGTTTGAGCTTCTGCAAGAACCAATGAGGTTCATTCTCGTGTTACGCAGCACGATTGAGCTTCAGCAAGAACCAATGAGGTTCATTCTCGTGTTACGCAGCACGTTTGAGTTTCAGCAAGAACCAATGAGGTTCATTCTCGTGTTACGCAGCACGTTTGAGCTTCCGCAAGAACCAATGAGGTTCATTCTCGTGTTACGCAGCACGTTTGAGCTTCTGCAAGAACCAATGAGGTTCATTCTCGTGTTACGCAGCACGATTGAGCTTCAGCAAGAACCAATGAGGTTCATCCTTGTGTTACGCAGCACGTTTGAGCTTCAACAAGAACCAATGAGGTTCATTATCGTGTTACGCAGCACGTTTGAGCTTTTGGGAGAACCAATGAGGTTCATTGTCGTGTTACGCTACACGTTTGAGCTTCAGCAAGAACCAATGATGTTCATTCTCGTGTTACGCAGCACGTTTGAGCTTCCGCAAGAACCAATGAGGTTCATCCTTGTGTTACGCAGCACGTTTGAGCTTTCGGGAGAACCAATGAGGTTCATTCTCGTGTTACGCTACACGTTTGTGCTTCAGCAAGAACCAATGATGTTCATTCTCGTGTTACGCAGCACGTTTGAGCTTTTGGGAGAACCAATGAGGTTCATTCTTGTGTTACCCAGCACGTTTGAGCTTCAGCAAGAACCAATGAGGTTCATTCTCGTGTTACGCAGCACGATTGAGCTTCAGAGAGAACCAATGAGGTTCATTCTTGTGTTACGCAGCACGATTGAGCTTCAGCAAGAACCAATGAGGTTCATTCTCGTGTTACGCAGCACGATTGAGCTTCAGCAAGAACCAATGATGTTCATTCTCGTGTTACGCAGCACGTTTGAGCTTCCGCAAGAACCAATGAGGTTCATTCTCGTGTTACGCAGCACGTTTGAGCTTCAGCAAGAACCAATGATGTTCATTCTCGTGTTACGCAGCACGTTTGAGTTTCAGCAAGAACCAATGAGGTTCATTCTCGTGTTACGCAGCACGTTTGAGCTTTTGGGAGAACCAATGAGGTTCATTCTCGTGTTACGCTACACGTTTGAGCTTCAGTAAGAACCAATGATGTTCATTCTCGTGTTATGCAGCACGTTTGAGTTTCAGCAAGAACCAATGAGGTTCATTCTCGTGTTACGCAGCACGTTTGAGCTTTCGGGAGAACCAATGAGGTTCATTCTCGTGTTACGCTACACGTTTGAGCTTCAGCAAGAACCAATGATGTTCATTCTCGTGTTACGCAGCATGTTTGAGCTTCCGCAAGAACCAATGAGGTTCATTCTCGTGTTACGCAGCACGTTTGAGCTTCCGCAAGAACCAATGAGGTTCATTCTCGTGTTACGCAGCACGTTTGAGCTTCAGCAAGAACCAATGACGTTCATTCTTGTGTTACGCAGCACGTTTGAGCTTCAGCAAGAGCCAATGAGGTTCATTCTCGTGTTACGCAGCACGTTTGAGCTTCAGCAAGAACCAATGACGTTCATTCTTGTGTTACGCAGCACGTTTGAGCTTCAGCAAGAACCAATGAGGTTCATTCTTGTTACGCAGCACGTTTGAGCTTCAGCAAGAACCAATGAGGTTCATTCTCATGTTACGCAGCACGTTTGAGTTTCAGCAAGAACCAATGAGGTTCATTCTTGTGTTACGCAGCACGTTTGAGCTTCAGCAAGAACCAATGAGGTTCATTCTCGTGTTACACAGCACTTTTGAGCTTCAGCAAGAACCAATGAGGTTCATTCTCGTGTTACGCAGCACGTTTGAGCTTCTGCAAGAACCAATGACGTTCATTCTTGTGTTACGCAGCACGTTTGAGCTTCAGCAAGAGCCAATGAGGTTCATTCTCGTGTTACGCAGCACGTTTGAGCTTCAGCAAGAACCAATGACGTTCATTCTTGTGTTACGCAGCACGTTTGAGCTTCAGCAAGAACCAATGAGGTTCATTCTTGTTACGCAGCACGTTTGAGCTTCAGCAAGAACCAATGAGGTTCATTCTCATGTTACGCAGCACGTTTGAGTTTCAGCAAGAACCAATGAGGTTCATTCTTGTGTTACGCAGCACGTTTGAGCTTCAGCAAGAACCAATGAGGTTCATTCTCGTGTTACACAGCACGTTTGAGCTTCAGCAAGAACCAATGAGGTTCATTCTCGTGTTACGCAGCACGTTTGAGCTTCTGCAAGAACCAATGAGGTTCATTCTCGTGTTACGCAGCACGTTTGAGCTTCTGCAAGAACCAATGACGTTCATTCTTGTGTTACGCAGCACGTTTGAGCTTCAGCAAGAGCCAATGAGGTTCATTCTCGTGTTACGCAGCACGTTTGAGCTTCAGCAAGAACCAATGAGGTTCATTCTTGTGTTACGCAGCACGTTTGAGCTTTCGGGAGAACCAATGAGGTTCATCCTTGTGTTATGCAGCACGTTTGAGTTTCAGCAAGAACCAATGAGGTTCATTCTTGTGTTACCCAGCACGTTTGAGCTTCAGCAAGAACCAATGAGGTTCATTCTCGTGTTACGCAGCACGATTGAGCTTCAGCAAGAACCAATGAGGTTCATTCTCGTGTTACGCAGCACGATTGAGCTTCAGCAAGAACCAATGAGGTTCATTCTCGTGTTACGCAGCACGATTGAGCTTCAGCAAGAACCAATGAGGTTCATTCTCGTGTTACGCAGCACGATTGAGCTTCAGCAAGAACCAATGAGGTTCATTCTCGTGTTACGCAGCACGTTTGAGCTTCTGCAAGAACCAATGAGGTTCATTTTCGTGTTAAGCAGCACGATTGAGCTTCAGCAAGAACCAATGAGGTTCATTCTCGTGTTACACAGCACGTTTGAGCTTCAGCAAGAACCAATGAGGTTCATTCTCGTGTTACGCAGCACGTTTGAGCTTCTGCAAGAACCAATGACGTTCATTCTTGTGTTACGCAGCACGTTTGAGCTTCAGCAAGAGCCAATGAGGTTCATTCTCGTGTTACGCAGCACGTTTGAGCTTCAGCAAGAACCAATGAGGTTCATTCTCGTGTTACGCAGCACGATTGAGCTTCAGCAAGAACCAATGAGGTTCATTCTTGTGTTACGCAGCACGTTTGAGCTTCCGGCAGAACCAATGAGGTTCATTCTCGGGTTACACAGCACGTTTGAGCTTTCGGGAGAACCAGTGAGGTTCATTCTCGTGTTACGCAGCACGTTTGAGTTTCAGCAAGAACCAATGAGGTTCATTCTTGTGTTACCCAGCACGTTTGAGCTTCAGCAAGAACCAATGAGGTTCATTCTCGTGTTACGCAGCACGATTGAGCTTCAGAGAGAACCAATGAGGTTCATTCTTGTGTTACGCAGCACGATTGAGCTTCAGCAAGAACCAATGAGGTTCATTCTCGTGTTACGCAGCACGATTGAGCTTCAGCAAGAACCAATGAGGTTCATTCTCGTGTTACGCAGCACGGTTGAGCTTCTGCAAGAACCAATGAGGTTCATTCTTGTGTTACGCAGCACGTTTGAGCTTCAGCAAGAACCAATGAGGTTCATTTTCGTGTTAAGCAGCACGATTGAGCTTCAGCAAGAACCAATGAGGTTCATTCTTGTGTTAAGCAGCACGATTGAGCTTCAGCAAGAACCAATGAGGTTCATTCTTGTGTTACGCAGCACGTTTGAGCTTCAGCAAGAACCAATGAGGTTCATTCTCGTGTTACGCAGCACGTTTGAGCTTCAGCAAGAACCAATGAGGTTCATTTTCGTGTTAAGCAGCACGATTGAGCTTCAGCAAGAACCAATGAGGTTCATTCTTGTGTTAAGCAGCACGTTTGAGCTTCAGCAAGAGCCAATGAGGTTCATTCTCGTGTTACGCAGCACGTTTGAGCTTCAGCAAGAGCCAATGAGGTTCATTCTCGTGTTACGCAGCACGATTGAGCTTCAGCAAGAACCAATGACGTTCATTCTTGTGTTACGCAGCACGTTTGAGCTTCAGCAAGAGCCAATGAGGTTCATTCTCGTGTTAAGCAGCACGATTGAGCTTCAGCAAGAACCAATGACGTTCATTCTTGTGTTACGCAGCACGTTTGAGCTTCAGCAAGAGCCAATGAGGTTCATTCTCGTGTTACGCAGCACGTTTGAGCTTCAGCAAGAGCCAATGAGGTTCATTCTCGTGTTACGCAGCACGATTGAGCTTCAGCAAGAACCAATGAGGTTCATTCTTGTGTTACGCAGCACGTTTGAGCTTCCGGCAGAACCAATGAGGTTCATTCTCGTGTTACACAGCACGTTTGAGCTTTCGGGAGAACCAGTGAGGTTCATCCTTGTGTTATGCAGCACGTTTGAGTTTCAGCAAGATCCAATGAGGTTCATTCTTGTGTTACCCAGCACGTTTGAGCTTCAGCAAGAACCAATGAGGTTCATTCTCGTGTTACGCAGCACGATTGAGCTTCAGAGAGAACCAATGAGGTTCATTCTTGTGTTACGCAGCACGATTGAGCTTCAGCAAGAACCAATGAGGTTCATTCTCGTGTTAAGCAGCACGATTGAGCTTCAGCAAGAACCAATGAGGTTCATTCTTGTGTTACCCAGCACGTTTGAGCTTCAGCAAGAACCAATGAGGTTCATTCTCGTGTTACGCAGCACGTTTGAGCTTCTGCAAGAACCAATGAGGTTCATTCTTGTGTTACGCAGCACGTTTGAGCTTCAGCAAGAACCAATGAGGTTCATTTTCGTGTTAAGCAGCACGATTGAGCTTCAGCAAGAACCAATGAGGTTCATTCTTGTGTTAAGCAGCACGATTGAGCTTCAGCAAGAACCAATGAGGTTCATTCTTGTGTTACGCAGCACGTTTGAGCTTCTGCAAGAACCAATGATGTTTATTCTTGTATTACGCAGCACGTTTGAGCTTCAGCAAGAACCAATGAGGTTCATTCTCGTGTTAAGCAGCATGTTTGAGCTTCTGCAAGAACCAGTGAGGTTCATTCTCGTGTTACGCAGCACGTTTGAGTTTCAGCAAGAACCAATGAGGTTCATTCTCGTGTTAAGCAGCACGATTGAGCTTCAGCAAGAACCAATGAGGTTCATTCTTGTATTACGCAGCACGTTTGAGCTTCAGCAAGAACCAATGAGGTTCATTCTCGTGTTAAGCAGCACGATTGAGCTTCAGCAAGAACCAATGAGGTTCATTCTCGTGTTACGCAGCATGTTTGAGCTTCTGCAAGAACCAGTGAGGTTCATTCTCGTGTTACGCAGCACGTTTGAGTTTCAGCAAGAACCAATGAGGTTCATTCTCGTGTTAAGCAGCACGATTGAGCTTCAGCAAGAACCAATGAGGTTCATTCTTGTATTACGCAGCACGTTTGAGCTTCAGCAAGAACCAATGAGGTTCATTCTCGTGTTAAGCAGCACGATTGAGCTTCAGCAAGAACCAATGAGGTTCATTCTCGTGTTACGCAGCATGTTTGAGCTTCTGCAAGAACCAGTGAGGTTCATTCTCGTGTTACGCAGCATGTTTGAGCTTCTGCAAGAACCAATGAGGTTCATTCTCGTGTTACGCAGCACGTTTGAGTTTCAGCAAGAACCAATGAGGTTCATTCTCGTGTTACGCAGCACGTTTGAGCTTCAGCAAGAACCAATGAGGTTCATTCTCGTGTTACGCAGCACGATTGAGCTTCAGCAAGAACCAATGAGGTTCATTCTCGTGTTACGCAGCACGATTGAGCTTCAGCAAGAACCAATGAGGTTCATTCTCGTGTTATGCAGCACGATTGAGCTTCAGCAAGAACCAATGAGGTTCATTCTCGTGTTACGCAGCACGATTGAGCTTCAGCAAGAACCAATGAGGTTCATTCTCGTGTTACGCAGCACGATTGAGCTTCAGCAAGAACCAATGAGGTTCATTCTCGTGTTACGCAGCACGATTGAGCTTCAGCAAGAACCAATGAGGTTCATTCTCGTGTTACGCAGCACGATTGAGCTTCAGCAAGAACCAATGATGTTCATTCTCGTGTTAAGCAGCACGTTTGAGCTTCCGCAAGAACCAATGAGGTTCATTCTCGTGTTACGCAGCACGTTTGAGCTTCCGCAAGAACCAATGAGGTTCATTCTCGTGTTACGCAGCACGATTGAGCTTCAGCAAGAACCAATGAGGTTCATTCTCGTGTTAAGCAGCACGTTTGAGCTTCCGCAAGAACCAATGAGGTTCATTCTCGTGTTACGCAGCACGTTTGAGCTTCCGCAAGAACCAATGAGGTTCATTCTCGTGTTACGCAGCACGATTGAGCTTCAGCAAGAACCAATGAGGTTCATTCTCGTGTTACGCAGCACGATTGAGCTTCAGCAAGAACCAATGATGTTCATTCTCGTGTTAAGCAGCACGTTTGAGCTTCCGCAAGAACCAATGAGGTTCATTCTCGTGTTAAGCAGCACGTTTGAGCTTCCGCAAGAACCAATGAGGTTCATTCTCGTGTTACACAGCACGTTTGAGTTTCAGCAAGAACCAATGAGGTTCATTCTCGTGTTACGCAGCACGATTGAGCTTCCGCAAGAACCAATGAGGTTCATTCTCGTGTTAAGCAGCATGTTTGAGCTTCCGCAAGAACCAATGAGGTTCATTCTCGTGTTAAGCAGCACGTTTGAGCTTCCGCAAGAACCAATGAGGTTCATTCTCGTGTTACGCAGCACGTTTGAGTTTCAGCAAGAACCAATGAGGTTCATTCTCGTGTTACGCAGCACGATTGAGCTTCCGCAAGAACCAATGAGGTTCATTCTCGTGTTACGCAGCACGATTGAGCTTCAGCAAGAACCAATGAGGTTCATTCTCGTGTTACGCAGCACGATTGAGCTTCAGCAAGAACCAATGAGGTTCATTCTCGTGTTACGCAGCACGATTGAGCTTCAGCAAGAACCAATGAGGTTCATTCTCGTGTTACGCAGCACGTTTGAGCTTCCGCAAGAACCAATGAGGTTCATTCTCGTGTTAAGCAGCACGATTGAGCTTCAGCAAGAACCAATGAGGTTCATTCTCGTGTTACGCAGCACGATTGAGCTTCAGCAAGAACCAATGAGGTTCATTCTCGTGTTACGCAGCATGTTTGAGCTTCCGCAAGAACCAATGAGGTTCATTCTCGTGTTACGCAGCACGTTTGAGCTTCAGCAAGAACCAATGAGGTTCATTCTCGTGTTAAGCAGCACAATTGAGCTTCAGCAAGAACCAATGAGGTTCATTCTCGTGTTACGCAGCACGTTTGAGCTTCAGCAAGAACCAATGAGGTTCATTCTCGTGTTACGCAGCACGTTTGAGCTTTCGGGAGAACCAGTGAGGTTCATTCTTGTGTTACGCAGCACATTTGAGCTTTCGGGAGAACCAATGAGGTTCATTCTCGTGTTACGCAGCACGTTTGAGCTTCAGCAAGAACCAATGAGGTTCATTCTTGTGTTACGCAGCACGTTTGAGCTTCAGCAAGAACCAATGAGGTTCATTCTCGTGTTACGCAGCACGTTTGAGCTTCAGCGAGAACCAATGAGGTTCATTCTCGTGTTACGCAGCACGTTTGAACTTCAGCGAGAACCAATGAGGTTCATTCTCGTGTTACGCAGCACGTTTGAGCTTCAGCAAGAACCAATGATGTTCATTCTCGTGTTACGCAGCACGTTTGAGCTTCAGCAAGAACCAATGATGTTCATTCTCGTGTTACGCAGCACATTTGAGCTTCAGCAAGAACCAATGAGGTTCATTCTTGTGTTACGCAGCACGTTTGAGCTTTCGGGAGAACCAATGGTGTTCATTCTCGTGTTACGCAGCACGTTTGAGCTTCAGCAAGAACCAATGGTGTTCATTCTCGTGTTACGCAGCACGTTTGAGCTTCAGCAAGAACCAATGAGGTTTATTCTTGTGTTACGCAGCACGTTTGAGCTTCAGCAAGAACCAATGAGGTTCATTCTTGTGTTACGCAGCACGTTTGAGCTTCCGCAAGAACCAATGAGGTTTATTCTTGTGTTACGCAGCGCGTTTGCGTTTCTGGATATGTTCACTGATCAATATGTGAATAAAAGCCTAAATTTAATCTGTCCATTATTTAAAGCGATTGCGTCAAACTTTAAAGCGTCTAAGTGTCAGTTGCGTAGCTGCAAATGGATGAATAGAAATCTCACAGATTTCATCAAAAAGATCTTCATTTGTGTTCCAAAGATGAATGAAAGTCTTACGGGTTTGGAACGACATGAAGGTGCGTAATTAATGACAGAATTTTCATTTTTGGGTGAACTAATCCTTTAAGCGGACAGTCTACTAATACTTTAATCACTGCTAGTTGACATGCAGTTACTTATGGTTAGCAGAAGCTCTGAAGTGGACTAACGAAATAAAGTGTAACCTACGCCTCTTCTATGATGAACGTGCTTTAAAAAAATTATTATAAATTTTAATTCAAAATTATTTATTGTGATATTTCTGGGGTTTAAAGTAAAACGTGTTATAATAAGTCGTCCTTAGCAACAAAGAAAGATTCTCACATTAAAAGCCTGGAATTCTTGAAAACAACTTTATTTAAATTCTTAACATAAGCCATACTGTATTAAAACATCATTGATATTTGGATAAAACATGTTTGTCATATTAAAGGCAAATAATTAGCCATATATGCCATTGAAGTTAGTCATGTGACAAGAACACAGTGAAACAGAGAATGATATCAGAGAGAATCAGACCCTCAGGACTGTGTGTCTCTCACAAATATCAGAGCATTTTTATGGCATGACAAGTTTAGTTGAGGTTGTCACTCATATGTTATTGTTGATCAATGGTTGCACCACTTGACATTTTTATAACTAAATACATTTTATAACTGCATCTTTAAAACCAACAAAAATATAAAGATGTCAAAACATGCGGCACAAGCATTTTAAAGTTTATTCTCACAGACATGTCTTATTTGTCATTGACCTGTATTAATTCTGTCTATTAACGGATTATAAGTCGGAAGATGATTTCCTAACATCAGACTAATACGCTGGATCCATACATCTTCCGTTTGGAGCCAGTTTTAATGGCACATGTGTGAAGTAGTGTATAGTGCATGTGTTAATCATGATGAAAGAGGTTCCCTGCCTCCGTCCAGGGGTCACATAAACACAGCTGTGTCTGGGGCCGCGCACACACGTCCATACGCCCGACTGTGTTTTCAATAAATCAGTGCATCTGAACTCACAGCCTGGCTTATCTGGGCTCAGATCGAGCTCTTTCGGGGTCTGTGATGTGTTTCAGTCTTAATCCCTGCTCTTCAGTGGATCCTTTATGTGCACGTATAATGTTTGAGCTTCTTATCAACTGCAGTATATCTGAACGTCTGCATTATCAGTATCTGGTCAAAGTACTTTGGTGGACAGTAACATGTATTTGATTATTCTTACGTTCAAATCATCTTGGTACATTTTTGCATAAAAAAAAACAGTCATGGTTAAACTTTGTTTTGATGGTGCACTACAGACTAAGTAACTACATGTCAACTAGCAGTCATTATAGTATTAGTAGACTGTTAGGAGAACTTTTTTCAGACAATACTTTGAATGATGCAGTCCACATTATATGATTTATGACTGAGGTAACACTTTATTATATGTAAATATCGCAGCTTAAGGAAATGAAGCCGAATGAGAAATCAGGAATAGCATGTGTGCGTTGGTGACTCACGTTACGCTGAAAACTGTCGGTGGTGTGTCTATTCACAGCCTTTTTGCATTGTTTCCGATACGCTTCTCGTGTTACTCTTGCCGTCGGTGGGAACGACGGGAGAAGCTAATTGCATTGTCGTATGCAGATGTCATTTTTGTTCAGATGGACTTGCAGAATAATTCATTTTTCTCCACTAGTGCCACAGCTTATTTTCACAGCGACCTGTTTAATATGAAATCCCACAGGCTCACACAAGGTGCATTCGTATCGCATGCAAAGACGTGATCCGCTCTTGACAGGGCCAAACAGCTGCGAACTGGAAGACAGCTTCATTATTGTCTTCGTGTTACAGATGGATGACACCACTGACAGACACGCTGAATAAATTGGCAGGGTTATGCAAAAGAAACGAGCTTACGTTTCGGCTTTCCAGGAGTCTCAAGGTGTATTTTTAGTCAAATGAGATGTTGCACAGCGGTGTGTGGCATATGATTTCATATGTTAAAAGCATCCCGTCGCCGTTCAGCAATCTTTGTTGAGGGTCTGAGGACATGATTGGAATGTCCGATGACAATTCAACAATCACACCTGAAAAGTTCTGTTGAAAAGAGAAAGGTCTTTTGTTTGGTGGACTGTTTTCGTTCAGAGACTGTCTACAGCTCTATTTCTTCACCAAGACATCTAATGTTGTAAAAATGTTTTGTTTAGCAAAGAAAAGTTTGTCCAATATCTCTCTCGGTTCCAAGATGAATCATCCGTGCCCTGATCCGGCTTTCAGGAATAAATCATGCTCTGACATTCCTGAAGAGAATTTAAAAGGTCATTTGTCATGAAACTCAAGCTTCATCACAGATACATACAACAGACAAACCGATCGATTAGGAGTTTACCCGAGTTAACCAGCTTAATGTCAGCATTTTACTGTTCAAAAACTTCACAATGCTACATTCAGCAATCCTTATCCATAGACCAACATTGTTGCTTATATTTGTTGCATCAGTGATCACAATTTACACACTTGTCTTGAAGTATTTCCATTGTTCTTCGATTGTAAGTGATTGATTGAAAATGGAATGTGAAATGTGACGGTTAAAGTACGTGCTGTCATTCATTAGATCAAGAGTCTGTATCTGTGGGTTTGTCAAATACTGCAGGATCTTTCTCTTCATTAACGTCACTTTTCTTCATCAAGTGGATGTATGAAGTCAGTCACGCCGCTGTAGAGAATCACATTAACTGGATACATCATCCACTAACCACAAACACACACAATGGTTTTCGTCATCATTTGTTTTATCATTTTGTTTTTTGTCAAATGTTTTGCTTGAAACTTATTCTTGTGCTGTCAGTCTTTAGGGCGCATTGTACATATTTAACTAAATTTGATATATGGATAAATGTTGCGGTGTTGATGGACATGCATATATTTTCATTGACTGCCTAAAGGCTGAACACACCTCTGTATTGTTCAAGAGTGATTAGATGGGCTTGTTTGCCCTTTTGCCTTCAGTTGCAACAATGACATCCCAAACAGTTTAGTGCTAGTTGACTTGCTCCTAATGGAGGGTGTGACAGGACGCTAAAGCCTCCTTCATGTGCGTCTGCACTCCGGATGAGCCGATCCTGAAAGATTTCACTGCATTATCAACAGGAGAAGGAGCTGAATGATTGGAACACGGAAAACATGAAACGTTGTCCTTTTAAGCTTCCGCAAATGTGAGGAAAATAATTTAAAAATGACTCGTAGCAACACACAAATAAGATGCTTTTGTCTTATTCACAGTATGTGGGTCAATCCTATAGTTTGGTGGATTTAAACAATAATACTTATTTTACATAAAATGTTGATAAACTTTCATGCCACATGGTTTTCCATGATGTACCCCAATCATTCCAAATTCACACAAAGTCACATTATGTCTGAGTTTGAGTTTTTCGTTGTTTCCTGTTTTCCCTTTGTTTGCATTAGTAACCATGGTTTTTCATTGTTTGATTAATTCAATGCACCTGTGTCTCATTTCCTCCCTTTGTTAATGTTTGTATATATAGGGCTTGTATTCAGGTATTCATTTGTTCTGATCTCGGGTATATATTCTGAAACCTGCAAGTGTTTGATATTTTGAGTTAGTGTTTAATAAAACAACTGCTGCGATTAGATCTTGCCTTTTTTTTGCTACACCTTGACTGAAGATCAGAACCTACACAAAAAATAGATCTAGAAGCAGTTCAGATCCTGCCCATCTCACAGGGAGATGTTTGTTCCCTCGAGGAACACACACAGGACTTTTTAGATCTGGTCTATTTCGTCCATTACAATGATGACAGCCTGTGTGTGTGTCAGCGTTTAAAGAGTTTGTGGACTGGGTGCTTTTTCAGGGTGGATCCCCCTTCACCATCAGTGAGAGTGAGGAAGATCATGATTTGCCACAGTCTACCCAGCACATGCTGCAAATCAGCCACGCCACAAGAGTAGGAACAAGAGCCCAGGTCTCCCATGTGTCAATCCCCTATCTCCACTTCAAGCCTCTGAGCCCCAGACTCCACCTCGTCCTGTCAACCCATTGCC
This sequence comes from Vimba vimba, assembly GCA_022828995.1. Classification (NCBI taxonomy): domain Eukaryota; kingdom Metazoa; phylum Chordata; class Actinopteri; order Cypriniformes; family Leuciscidae; genus Vimba; species Vimba vimba. The sequence continues at coordinate 38,670,215 of CM040829.1, read as the reverse complement.
TCCACCTTGGCTCTACGCTCCCTCGACTCCACTGTGGTCCTCCATCCCTCAGACTACACTGGGCTCCCTCATCCCTCTGGCTCCACTTTGGCTCAACGCTCCCTCGACTCCACTGTGGTCCATCTTCCCGGTGTAGTCTCTACACTCCCTTGACTCAACCGTGGTCCATCTTCCCTCAGACTACACCAGACTCCCTCATGCCTCTGGCTTCACCTTGGCTCTACACTCCCTTGACTCAACCGTGGTCCTCCATCCCTCAGACTACACTGGGCTCCCTCATCCCTCTGGCTCCACCTTGGCTCTACGCTCCCTCGACTCCACTGTGGTCCATCTTCCCGGTGTAGTCTCTACACTCCCTTGACTCAACTGTGGTCCATCTTCCCTCAGACTACACCAGACTCCCTCATGCCTCTGGCTTCACCTTGGCTCTACACTCCCTTGACTCAACCGTGGTCCTCCATCCCTCAGACTACACCGGACTCCCTCATGCCTCTGGCTACACCTTGGCTCTACACTCCCTTAACTCAACCGTGGTCCTCCATCCCTCAGACTACACCGGACTCCCTCATGCCTCTGGCTTCACCTTGGCTCTACACTCCCTTGACTCAATCGTGGTCCTCCATCCCTCAGACTACACCGGACTCCCTCATGCCTCTGGCTGCACCTTGGCTCTACACTCCCTTGACTCAACCGTGGTCCATCTTCCCTCAGACTACACCGGGCTCCCTCATCCCTCTGGCTACACCTTGGCTCTACACTCCCTTGACTCAACCGTGGTCTGTTTTCCCTCAGACTACACCGGGCTCCCTCATCCCTCTGGCTACACCTTGGCTCTACACTCCCTTAACTCAACCGTGGTCTGTTTTCCCTCAGACTACTCCAGGCTCCCTCATCCCTCTGGCGACACCTTGGCTCTACACTCCCTTAACTCAACCGTGGTCCGTTTTCCCTCAAACTACTCCAGGCTCCCTCATCCCTCTGGCTTCACCTTGGCTCTACACTCCCTTGATTCAACCGTGGTCCTCCATCCCTCAGACTACACCGGACTCCCTCATGCCTCTGGCTCCACCTTGGCTCTACGCTCCCTCGACTCCACTGTGGTCCATCTTCCCTCAGACTATACTGGGCTCCCTCATCCCTCTGGCTCCACCTTGGCTCTACACTCCCTCGACTCCACTGTGGTCCATCTTCCCGGTGTAGTCTCTACACTCCCTTGACTCAACTGTGGTCCATCTTCCCTCAGACTACACCAGACTCCCTCATGCCTCTGGCTTCACCTTGGCTCTACACTCCCTTGACTCAACCGTGGTCCTCCATCCCTCAGACTACACCGGACTCCCTCATGCCTCTGGCTCCACCTTGGCTCTACACTCCCTTGACTCAACCGTGGTCCATCTTCCCTCAGACTACACTGGGCTCCCTCATCCCTCTGGCTCCACCTTGGCTCTACGCTCCCTCGACTCCACTGTGGTCCATCTTCCCGGTGTAGTCTCTACACTCCCTTGACTCAACTGTGGTCCATCTTCCCTCAGACTACACCAGACTCCCTCATGCCTCTGGCTTCACCTTGGCTCTACACTCCCTTGACTCAACCGTGGTCCATCTTCCCTCAGACTACACCGGGCTCCCTCATCCCTCTGGCTACACCTTGGCTCTACACTCCCTTATCCGTTTTCCCTCAGACTACACCGGGCTCCCTCATCCCTCTGGCTACACCTTGGCTCTACACTCCCTTAACTCAACGTGGTCCGTTTTCCCTCAGACTACACCGTGCTCCCTCATCCCTCTGGCTACACCTTGGCTCTACACTCCCTTATCCGTTTTCCCTCAGACTACACCGGGCTCCCTCATCCCTCTGGCTACACCTTGGCTCTACACTACCTTAACTCAACCGTGGTCCGTTTTCCCTCAGACTACACCGGGCTCCCTCATCCCTCTGGCTTCACCTTGGCTCTACACTCCCTTGACTCAACCGTGGTCCTCCATCCCTCAGACTACACCGGACTCCCTCATGCCTCTGGCTGCACCTTGGCTCTACACTCCCTTGACTCAACCGTGGTCCATCTTCCCTCAGACTACACCGGGCTCCCTCATCCCTCTGGCTACACCTTGGCTCTACACTCCCTTGACTCAACCGTGGTCCGTCTTCTCTCAGACTACACCAGACTCCCTCATCCCTCTGGCTACACCTTGGCTCTACACTCCCTTGACTCAACCGTGGTCCTCCATCCCTCAGACTACACTGGACACCCTCATCAATCTGGCTCCACCTTGGCTCTACACTCCCTCGACTCCACTGTGGTCCTCCATCCCACAGACTACACCGGGCTCCCTCATCCCTCTGGCTTCACCTTGGCTCTACGCCTCATCCCTCAGACTACACCTTCACATTATGTGTGAAACCTCTGAGTGTTTGATACTTTAAGTTGGTGTTTAATAAAACACATGCTGCAGTTAGATCCTGGTCTTTTTCTTTGCTGCAATCATGCTGTGACAATAATGATTAGAGAATTTATGAAGATACTTTTTTTTTTTTTTTTAAATGTTCAAACAGTTTGGCTGCTGTACAGCCAAAACAAACTTTGCTGCTTTATTTTCCTGTTATCACTGTAAAGCTGCTTTGAAACAATCTGCATTGTAAAAATGCTATACATATAAAGGTTAAAAAACCCTTTAAATTAGTTTATGTCAATACAAACTCCTGTCCACCGTTACATTAGTGCTACTTGCCCTTTAAAGTCTTAAGCTTATGCCCTAAATCACACGACCTGCTGGAAGTGACATAATTTCCTTGGGAGGAAAGCAACTCCAAGATAAAAGTATCTGTCATAAACTTTTCTCTCATTTCATAATTTTAAGAAGACTTATTTACCAGTGTAAAACATAACATGCCCATCCTGTTGTGTAAATTTATACTGGACATGAAAATGTTTTATAGATACAGTATAATCATTCCTTCCTTCTTAAAACGTCCACCCTGTTACACATTGCATTGTAAAAATGGTGTCATGTAACAGGGTGGACAAATTTCCACATGTGAAATATTTGTTCAGGATTAATTGGTTATACTAGCCTGAGCTTGACCAAGTGTGTTTTTTTATAATAAACAGACTTTTTCTGTACCTGCTCAGTACAAAATCCAGCAAACTGTAGGAATGACCCATATACAGTCAATACAATGATAAAGTCTGATTAAAAGTTATTTGTATAAAAACCTTGTTTACATTATACCACAGGTATTTTCATATTTCATATTTGACACTTTATTTCGATAGTCCACTTTAGAAAATCTACTAACTACAGGTAACTTTGCAACTACATGTCAAAAAACTCTCATTAAAGAATAATTAGACTATGTTAGGGTTAGTAGAATAAGTTGATATGTAGTTACAAAGTTACTTATAGTCAGTAGAATGTCTGTTGAGGAGCATCAGAATAAAGAGTTAAATTAAGCAGACAGTCTTCTAATACTCTAATGAGAGTGAGTTGACATGTAGTTACTTGTAGTTAGTAGAATGTCTGAAGTGGACCATCGAAATAAAATGTAACCAAACATATTTTTGTTATCTGGGACTCTAGAATGCAGATGTATATGTTAAAAACACAGTCTAGTCCTGTAGTTCAGCTTATCATAAATGGCAGATAACACTGAGACATGCAAGATATAGTGGTTCTATTTGACTAAAATCCCTTGATATGAAGCATTCAGAGCTTCACGTAAGTTAACTGAAATGCACAACATCTGTTTGTTCAATCCCTTGTTCAAGCACTTCAACATTTAAAAGATATTACGACGATCTGTAATCCACAGCATAAGTCAATTATTCCAGTAGTGCAAGGCAAATGAAGGCTATTATATTGACCATTTATATACGTATAACTCAATGGACAGTTTAGTAATGTGTGCATCACTCAGGAGACGTCTCTGTCACAGTCAGAACAATTAAAGGTGGACAGGCCTGAGAAAAGAACTTCATGAACTTTAAAACGAATCTGTTTTGCAGCTAAGAAGAGACTCTCCCTTCTGTCTCCTGTTTTCTCAGACGAACGAGACGCCCACTGCGGTCACTCATTGTTCTCTCTGTGACGAGCAAACACTTGTCGACACACACACCTGGCTCAGACATGTTGGCGGAGAGAAGCTGAATGGAGAGATCCTCGGAAGTGGCGCTCCGGAGCGCAGTCAAAGCAAGAGCAGGCCTGAGGCGAATCTGACTTCAGGACAGGTCAGACCTGCAGAACAGCTATGTGTGTGTGTGTGTGTGTGTGTGTACAGGTTTATATGACATTGACCAAATGTCCCCACAAGGAAAGTAAAACCTGAGATCTCCTACACTGAGTAGCAGCCAGCGGTTCCCCACGAGGGAAATGGGTTAATAAACATACTAAATTATATTTTTTTGAAAATGTAAAAATGCAGAAAGTTGTGTGTGATGGGTAGGTTTAGGGGAGGGGTTAGTGTAGGTGTAACGGATGTGGACAGGGTATGAAGACAGACAACTCCAGCTGATGGGTTTTCTAAGATTTATTTGCTCTGCAGAAGACAATATCACATGGACTGCAGAGCCTCCGTTATTTACATTGCACAGAAACAACGCGAAAATGGCGCGAAAAGAAAAAGAGTTGAACAAAGCATCGTTAAAACCTATATTTAACCGTAAAAACGGCACAAAACAGCTAGTTAATATCGTATTAACTTTGAGGCAATAAATATTGAAGGGTCACAACACCATTTCCAAAGAAAACAATAAAATAGTGCAGCAGCATTTTACACACAACCTACCTCCGCAACACAAGACACTGCTGTGAGGAGGAGACGGAAACTACGGCAACTTAGGAGGTACAATAGAGGCGCAGTGCAGACATCTCCGCAAGTAAATATAGCAATATGATATAAGATAAAATTCACAAATACCCAACAAATCACTGAATGATAATTAAAATATGGTTAAAATTAAATTAAACATAAATTGGAAATTAGAATTAACAAAGTGCATTTTCAACTCATAGTTGAATATATACAACTGAATATACAGTTCATACAGTATAAAAACCATTACGTCTATGGAGAGTCCCCACAAAGATAGTGAACCAGACGTGTGTGTGTGTGTGTGTGTGTGCTGCAGGATATTTCCTCTTCATTAACACCACTCTTCCTCATGGTGTCTGAATCAGCTGGTGTTCTGCTGGTTTTCAGTGCATGTGTTTATCCTCTTTCATTCACACATTATATATACGCTCCTGTAATCAGGTCACATGAAGGGCTTCATCAGCAGAGGTGAATGAACTTGAAAAGTGATCTGGCTTACAGTTAAGGCCTGATGAATGCGCTTTTAAGACGTGGAAAAGAAAACACTGCAGTCTTTCTCTCCGACCGCACCTAGTTCAGTGAAAGACCTCCCGTAGAGTCTGCGCTCAGCTCAATCCCATAATCCCTGCGTTTGCACTTCAACTAAATTATGAGCTGACTTGCCAAACTGAACACAGCAAATTTCTCGATCTGCTTTATGTGTCGACATCTCGGCTTATATAGTCATGCATGCGCGATTGTGTCAAACAGCGAACTTTTTAGATATTAGATGCACACCTGCACCAAAGCAACATGTTTTTATTCCACACAAGTTTGACATGTTCATTTCAATCACCTTTCGAAACGGCAGAATAGCAAGTGTCTTTCACTTGATTGACAGCAATAAAAGAGGGGTAAAAACAAGCCAAATGTTATATCAAATTGCATTTGTTATCCGGAGCGGAGCCAAGCCTGACTGTCCCGCAGGGATCTGGGATAAATATACATGAGAGGTGTAGCTCCAGCTTTCCATCTAATTTGCGAGTGAAGGTGTGGAGGCGTGGGTAAGATGAGCCGCGGGTCTGTAATGGGGGCCGTCGTTCTAACAAGCTGTTTCTGAAGCAATCCCACCGGCTCCTCTTTACCTGTTACTCTCATTTGTGTTTTACATGCTTTACTCGCCCTCAAACACGTCAAGTTGCTGTCAGTCGTCGTCCAAATCTTTTGACATTCGCACATATTCTCATGCAGAAAGCCTGCGGTGTGTGTTTAGTGTAAATTGGGCGAGCGTGTCACGGTTTGGGGTTTTGTCAGTACTAAAGTAAACTCGCCTACCGTCCTGTTCTGAGGGCTTCAGCTCTTTGTTTCAGGAGGATCTGAGATCGTCTCACAGATTAAGATGATCATTAATCTCCACGTGAGATGACTTGATTTGTTTGATGAGCTCCGATTCAAACGGTTCTCGATACAAAGGTGAGATTATGCTTTGCATAAACCGTTAAATCCAACGATACAAGCTTCTCTGCAGACGTTCATCTCAACACCCCTAGATAGATCTATGGATAGACATCGAGATGGAAACATTTTATTACTGCAAAATAAAATCGCTAGGACACATTTCTCAATATTTAGGTCATTTTTTCAAAACTCTTCACACAGTTCTCCTAACCAACTTTCAGCTTCACATCAGTTCATTTCACACTCAAAATGCACTAAAATACTTCATTTGTGTCTCAAATCAAGCCATTCTTCCAGAACACTAGCAAAGATTTCACTCAACAAACACACTTTATCACTCATAACACAATGACAAACAAAACAGGAGCATTATACAATATTTTCTTCTGTCAAATTTCTGTACACACAAGATTGACACTCACTATAGTTTATAATTCACTGCAGTTGATATTACTATAGAAATGTTGCAGATTTCTGTCTTTTTCAGTTTTGTATTATATTTGGTTTTGAACTGACGTTTAACGGTTTTGAAAAGAGTCTATAATCGTGGTGTTTGTGTTTGAGTGTGAAATGAATTCATGTCGTTTTAAAGATGTCGTCATTGAATGTATTCAGTGCCAAAGCTTCGGTTTCTCCCACACAGATGATGCTCTGAATTGAGAAACTGGTCCTAGTGATTGTAAAGAACTGTAATCTCTCAGGTATAACATGCAAATGAGAAGCGACCTGCAGAACGTCAGCGTTAACGCAGAATAAGCCTCAGTCGGTTACGCATGAATGTCAAGTAGCAGAAAAGCCACCAGGCACAAGTTTAGATTTACATGAGGCTAAAAACAAACACATTGTTTCATGGCAACAGTGTTTCCCATGTCTCCAGTCCAGTGCACATGCATGTGGCTGGTGTTTGTTCGTCTGACTGGACAGGACAAACAGAAAGACACGCATACAGACGCAATCACATTTATTTACACACAGACATAAAACACACATTTGTCAGCGGGAGGTTTGCTAGCATGAGAAAGTAAATGAAAGGGGAAGGGCATTTGTTGAATGGGTGGGCATGTTCACACACAACACCAGAGCTCAGAGATCTTCTGTTCCTCGACACGTCTGAACACTGGCAGATCTTCATCTTCACTGACAGTCCAACACTAACACACGACTACAGGACGGAGAACTTCCAACTCTCGAACTCATTACTGATCAGATTCACAAAACTTTCATGGTCCCCAGAATATTAAGTTGTATCAAAAGAAAGAGCAAACGAACAAAAACATTTTATTCTAGCTTCATGCATTCTTTTTTATCAACACTTGAATGTGGGAAAACAAACAACATTTCGTATATAAAGCTGGGAAAATGGTGTTCCGAAACCCTTCGTCCGAATGGGATTCAGAACGATGATCAAACACAGATGGAGTAGATCGAGTCCATCAACACCTCAAAGCTTCACAGTCCTGAAGCTCATCCTGGGTCGACATTTCATTCAGTAACTTTAGGCTGTTTGATTTATATGCTGATTAATGATGGTGATCAAGTTATTTTACATGTGCGTCAGCAATGCTTCTGTCGCTTGTTTCTGCTCCTTCAGGGCTGCGTCTCACTCCACTTTCAGACACACACTCGTGGACTTCCCTAAGCTCGTCCGCCCCGCCGATATTTTGAAGAGTGTTCAACTTATGCAAGTAAGCGAGGGAAGATTGTTTGGACAGACCCTTGAGAGAGCGAGTCTACTCAACATGTACACTTCAGGCAGATCCGCAGACCACAATGCAACACGGCTGTGACGTCACAGCAGCAACTCCCAAAGCAGATTCAAGTGTTTAGTGCGTTTCATTTAAACGCACTTCAAGGTTTCCGCCAGTAGAGGCGCTCGTGCAACGCAAGCAATGAAGTCCGGGGAAGTTAGCGAGGACTAAACGTGGACATGCTGCATCTCAATTCGCCTACTTATACTACGCCCCAAAAGTATGTACTCTTTTTTTTTGTGAAGAAGAAGTAGATACTTTTGAGTGTGTAGCAAAAAGAAGACAGGCTTTGGGACATACTACCACGTCATACAATTGCGTCTTTAACGGTTGCTCTCTGTCGCATCCTGACACAGTAAACTGGCCTGTCAATCATCTTGTCACAGTAAACTGGCCTGTCAATCATCTTGGTCGCACATATCCTCCCTTGTTTGTAGTTCCTCCTTCAAAGCGCAGTGGATTGTGGGTAATATTACCATTATAGTGAGAACGGATCCACACTTCGAAAATCCACCGAGAATAGTAGACGATCCTGGGACTTCTAGCGGGGAAAGAGTGTTTGTGGAAGTGAATCTTCACTTAATTAATTTAAAGGTGATTGGTGGATGTTTAAATACATTGGCCATCTGCAGATGATTTCCCAAAAACCTGCAAACACAGAGTTGCTATCGAAACATTGTGTGTGTTTGATTTAGTTTTTGATTAATTCGAACAATTCATAGAATCGAATAAAAGCGTGATGCATGCATTGCATGCCGTTCCTCCCGCACTCATTCAGCAGCGGTTGAGATCTCAGCAACGACAATACTGCATTCACCAGACCGTGAGGTTTCAAAGCCCACACCTTAACCCAACACACAAAAAACAACATCCTACATCTTTGCAAATGTCATCAGCCTGAGACTTCAACTTCAACAAAGTGTGATGAATGTAGTGTTTTTGTAGTGGTGAAAGGCACATGTTGAGTCAGGCTGTGATGCGCTGTGGATCTGTCCGTCACGTGTTTAGTTTACTACTGAATTAATATGAAGGATATCTGACAGGTAATGAGGCATGGCTGCTTTCAGGACAAGATCTTGTCAACAGCTATTGTAAGTCACAACCATTTAAAACACGAGTCTTCTGCCAGTGATCATTGCTTAATTTCATAAACTGTAAATGGCTACAAATTACAGAGGGAAAAAAACTGCCAAAACAACACGGAAGAAACCTGTAGACTTTGAAAATATGTCGCATTTTTGTCCGTCTACAAATATTAAGCTCCAATTATCTCACAGACATAGCAGTGAAAATAATGCAGTATATCTCCAGTTTACTTCTAATCATCATCATGAAACTTGATAAAACATCTGGGTCGATGTCGTCTCAGAAAACTGACATTTATGGTTGAACATCAGAATAAAGGAGTTATTATACTGTGGGTACAGGTGGGAACATGGTTTCTACAGCAGATTTAGTTCACTTTGTGAAAAAGATTTAGACTTTCACATACCGAGCATTGGCTGAAAATCTGATTTAAAAAACGACAGCATTAAATAATAATTATGAATAACGCTATATATAAATAAATTGGATTTTATAGATGGATTCATGAAAACTCATGAATATGTATGCTTCCCTACTATACAGTAGGCAAAACACATACGTGAAAAGAACAGTATGTCTGAATTCACAGCATAAAACATTAAGTGAACTGAGATTCTGAAGTGCACATACTAAGGACACTTTATTTATATTTATTTCATACTACACTATCCCAGGAGGCCGCTGGTAGGTCACGTGACAGATACTACACACATTCATACTATATAGAACATACTGTTTTTAAGTACTTTCTTATTGCTCCTGATCAGACAGTTTGCCAAGTGTTTTTTGGCTTAAGGGTTTTTTAGATACACCACATTTTTATCAGATTTGACCTGACTATTTTTAGGAGGCCATTTGTCCTCATGCAAGAACACAAAATTCAGTCTTTGGCATGAAGGCCTGTATGCAAGTTTTTCTGTTTCTGATTAGTGATTAGATCTGGTTTGATGTAGGCCTGATCACTGTTCTCATTACAGTCATGTATAGCTGTCTAACACATGTCTCCATGCTATAAACTGACACAGAAACAGCGGAGCGAATGAAAAGTCTCTGTCCTCCGGTCCTCAAGCACGTCTGATTCTGGAAACCCTTGTTTTCCACTCAGGCTGAAGTGAATGAGACCAATGGTGTTTAAGATTGGCGGGAGGAATGATCTGTGGCAGCTTTATGGAGATGGAGACACACATATATTGAGTTTGTGTGGAGATAACAGTAGCGCTTCCATGAGGAGCACAGAAGACTGGTACGATGATAGGTGTGTTGGACATCGGCTGCGGCTGGATGTAACCGATCGGCGAGAGTAGCCGTGTGCTGGCGGGGAGGAGCTGCAGACGGAGATGTGAAGTCGGACACTTTCTGGTTCCCGTAGTGACCGCTCACGTGGTGTTTGCATACTTTACCACAGCTGAAGTGAAATGAATGCAGTATTTGCCAAATAATACACAGATGTTTCAGAGACATTTTCATTCAATACTTTATGTACTGCTTCATACAGTGTCTGTTTGAACAAGAATACAGTTCAACATAAGCTACTATCAATGAAGTGGAGTCTACATTTTTTAATCAGTTTTAATTTGATAAACATGACACAATATAACATCGCAACTACATGAAAAGACACGCCCACAGACATGCCCACAGACACACCCACTGACCCACTGACACGCCCACAGACACACCCACAGACACACCCACATACAGGCCCACAGACAAGCCCAAAGACACGCCGACAGACACGCCGACAGACACACCCTTATACATGCCCACAGACACGCCGACAGACACACCCTTATACATGCCCACAGACACGCCCACAGACACCCTTATACATGCCCACAGATGCCCACAGACACGCCCAGACACACCCACTGACACGCCCAAAGACACGCCAACAGACATGCCCACAAACATGCCCACTGACATACCCTTATACACACCCACTGACATAGATACGCCCACAGGCACACCCACAGACACACCCTTATACACGCCCACAGACACACCCACTGACATGCCCACAGATACACCCACAGACACGCCCACAGACACACCCACTGACACACCCACTGACATGCCCACAGATACACCCACAGACACGCCCACAGACTAGCCCAAAGACACACCAACAGACACGCCCACAGACACACCCTTATACACACCCACAGACACGCCCCTCACTCACATGAGCACATATATCTTAATCCCAGGTGTGAACGGGACACCATTAATAATTAAACCATTGAGATCCTTCACCATCGCATCTTTAGATGTAATGATATGATGGTCTTCTGATCGTACGGCTCCGTCAGCTGTTAGTTCTGATCTCCGTTTGCACTCACATGTGTCTCTCCTTGCATGTGAAAACCATCTTGCTTTCCATGACAAACCTGTCATGGCTTGCAGAGCTGAGATGCTCAGAGTAAGTGGTGAAACCTCAAACAGAACCGAAGAACCACAGATATGAGTCACGTTCAGTTTACAGAAACGTTTCTCTCATTCACACACAAACCTGCTGAACCTGCATGAGCTGCTGTAAAGTGTACTCAAGTTCAAGTATACTTAATGTAGAAACTATACTTATATCAATGTACTAGAAGTATATTTGTAGTGTACTATCTAAACTGGCTCACTTTTTAGTGTATAAAAGTATACTTTAAGTGTAAGTAGTAAACTTTGAGTACACAACTAGTTTACAACTAAGTTTTTCATTTGTACTGCCACTATACTAACAAGTGAACTTATAGATATACTGATAGTTTAGTCAAATACTTATAGCTCATTTTTTAGTTTGTGAAAGTACACTTTGAACTATACTCTCAGTAAACAAGAAGTTTAGTAGTTTTATACTGAGTTTTCAGACTTATAGTTTACTATTTATATATTATTTTTGCACTTCAAGTATACTTCAATGTTCCTATTTAGATATTAATTTTTATACTTCAAATATACCTTTAACTGTAGGCTACTTTAACTTTTTGTTAAGTTGCCAGCCAGAGCCAGCACATTTGATCATTTCCAGAAAACTTTCATGGCCCCCAGAAAAAGAAAGAACAGAGTGTCTGCTTTTAATCAAAACCAAGAGCCCCTAAAATATGTATTCTAGCTTCATGAATTCTGTTTCATCAACACTTGAATGTGGGTAAACTGTATAAAAAAAAGCAATATTTTGAACAAAACGCTGTGAAAATTGCATTGTTTTCCAAAGACCACAACATGTGCGTTAGCAATGCTTTTATCGCTTGTTTCTGCTTCTTCTTCTCCTGTGTTTCGATCCGCAGATTCTGTCCTCTTTCAGAAGACGTGTGACAGCCGCAGGTTTATTAGGCTGCTGACACTTAAACTGTTTATGTTCAAATGTAAAGACATAACTGACTGCGTTTGATTGAAAACTCACCAAAACAGGCATTTTGACATATTTTTGTGTGTATTTGTCCATTTAAGCGCTCGCCCGAAGCCTAAAGAAGCCTGTTCTTGTCCATGTTTCTCTCCGTCCCGTCTGGGGAACATATCTGCAGACTGATAGACTGATCTGGAGGTTACGTATGAAGGTTGACAGCGCACCGCTTTAAAGGAAAAGCAATGTGTTTTCATAATCGTTGGAAGCCAAAATCAAAAACAAAAGAAAAATTCTGTTAATCACTCAGCCCTGGGCATTAAATCATCTTTGAGAACAAGACGGCAAAATAATACAACAGACCTTCTAGTTAGCGGTTCAGTGTGTGTGTTTGCTTAGATCATGAAAGGGTCCGAAAGAAGACTTTAAAATCCAACAGAACGTGAGATTCTCAAAGCTTTATTCCAGCACAATCTGAGACACACACACACACACACACACACACACACACACACACACACACACACACACACACACACACACACACACACACACACACACACACACACACACACACACACACACACACACACACACACACACACAGAAGGGTTTAAGAAGAACATGAATACATGTGTGTAAAGACTAATAGAGCTGCAGGATTACTTTGACACTGCAACTGTTTCATTCTGTTAGGGTTAGAGTTGATTTTTACAGACTGGAATATAAGCATCTCTCACACACACACACACACACACACACACACACACACACACACACACACACACACACACTCTTACTCAAACTAACCCGGTTTACCAGGAATCGTGTGCTTCTCAAGAGTGAAAGCTCAAAGCACTGGAGTATGGAGGACCAAACCTGCAGAAATTAAACACAGATATATATCATCATATCACCCAGCCCTAAAACTTGTTAAAGCACGAAGGCATTACAAACATAACATTATAACTTTCTGTAAAGCTGCTGTTTCTGTACACTGGACATGATGTGCGAAACGCTATGATGTGACGCTTGGTTGAACTTCAAGATTGTCGAAAACATCAATGGATATTCTGGTTGTTTCAATATATGTTGTAGAAGCTTTTAAAGTTATCTGGATCCCTGTCAGCTGTTACCATCAGAATTTATTTAAGAACTCATTTGTTCTCCTATTTATTTATCTATCTAAACTTGTTTTGTAAGGAAAACTGGTTTGCCTATCATTATCCAGACATCCCTCTTTGTAGAACAAAGGCTCATCATTATGGATGTTTTTTAATAAATGGATACAGTTACACAGAATATAAGATGGTAAAAATATTTAATTGACGAATTGTCAATATAATATATGAACTAGGGTATGATTTTACCCCAAAATTCAACATATCTGACACTAAACGGTAACTGTTTTCTCCACGTTCGCTGCCTGGATTCTAGTTGTTTCTGTGAATCGCAGATCCATTTGCTTCTCTGTTCCATAGCTTTCGGCAGTCTGTGAAAATATACCTCAGATTTCTTGTTGAATCTATTTGTAAAGTCGATCGCAAAGCTCTGTCCCGTTTTAGATGTGTCTAAAACTGCCACTCAGTGGGTGTGGCCACAGTGACTCCGCCTCCTGTGACATCACACACACCAGCCAATCAATTCCCCACTGACACAATCAAGCCCTGCCCACATTTGTTCTCATTCCAGAAGCGTTTCCCTCGGATATACGACACAGCAGAGAAGACCAGCGCAACTTCAGTTTCACGATGACTTTAAAATATAACAAGTTAAATTGATCATTGTATACCACATATAGAAACTGTAAAACCCGAATATACTGCACATTTTCAGGCTACAGCTGTTTTCAATAATCGTAGTTTTATATTTTGCTTTGAACATTTTAGATGTGCCTGAAATGATATTTGTCCGTACAGTAATGGTCTGACCGGGTGTTTCAGTGCATTCATAAAGACTTCCTATTTAAAACGTGCCATAAAACGGCCCTGATTGAATAATTAGAGGAATCGTCTAATCCCGGGTCTTTCCACAGAGCGTGACCTCTAATTGAACTGAGCCTGTTTTACACCTCCAGATTACACATAATGGATCTGCTACTTTGTCTAATTGACATTCAGGCATTAGTTAAATGACTGTTTGCGAAGGTAGACTGAGCACATTTCTCTCTCAGTAGGTGTTAAGCCTTTCCTCCGCTTCAGAGCTGGAGTGAACGTCGGCGCGCAGTTAGCATGCTATTACAGGGAAGAAACAGGCCTGAAGATGGATAAAGGTGTGATCATTTAAGAGTCAACCACTGAAAAACACGTGGATCGATCACTAATCTGACTATTGGAGGAGATTTGCACTTTTTAATGGCTGATAGAGGCTTTAGTTAGCGGAAGTTAGAGTAACTTCTTGAGTAAATCAGGGCCTTGAATCGCATTCAGACTCGTGTATGTTACGTGTTCACGAGTGTTCACTTAACCGGTGTCGCTCACTACAAGGGTTTCTCAATTCTACATATAAACCCATACACAAACTAATCACACAAGTCTTTACATATATTATTCTATGTCTGAGCCTGATTTATGACACAACCATCTGAAACAAGCTTCTCTCATTCTTAGTACGTATCTGATGAAAACAATTATGATCAGATGGCAACTTATGTTTTTGTACATTAACTCATCAAAATAATTGAACCCTCATGTTGTGTTCGTGTCATTTTGGGCCGGAGAGGATTTTCCCGAACCCGAGTTCATGTTATTGCATTGGACTAAAGTTTACTGACTTTACTCACCCAGAGTCTTACAACTTCCCTAAATATTTTGATACTTTTTGTAAGTTTTTCCCCACATTGTAACACTTGTGATGTTCCTGGTCAAAAATGACCAGCCTACAAAAATAGCTTATAAATCTCTGATTATGCTACATCATCACATCATCACTAAATATTGGATTCAATTTTTTGTCAGCTTGTTTTCTTTAAATTAGGAACGGCTTTATATTTCTTTTTGGAACTGATCGATCGTAGGCCTTATTTATCCGAGCTTACATACCTCAAGTTTTTGAGTGAAAAAAGTTAATTATTTGTGGATAATTTGGTCAATTTTACATAAAACATGGAAGAAATGCACTGTTTATTACACTAGGGTGCTTGTTTAACAAGGAAATTTATTTTGAAATGCTTTTATTTTGTACAAAATAGCACAAAGTCACACTTATGATGTTCACGGTCAAAAATTATCGGCCTACACAAAAATAGCTTATAAATATCTTGTTATGCCATTTTATAAACAAACATAGGATTCAATCTTTTTGTCAACTTGTTTTCTTTAAATTAGGACAGGTTTTGTATTTATTTTGGAAACTGATTGATCATAGGCCTTTAAAACCATTTCAAAACTAATTTCCTGGTTAAAAATGAAAGCACACTAGTGGGATAAACACTGCATTTTTTTTGTATACATATTTTACGTAAAATTGACAAAATTATCCACAAATAACATTTTTTCACTCAAAAACTGAGATACGTAAGCTCATGAGGCCTACGATCGATCAGTTCCAAAATAAATGAAATACAAAACCGGCCCTAATTGAAAGAAAACAAGTTGACAAAAAGATTGAATCTAATATTTGGTGATGATGCAGCATAACAGATTTATAAGTCAGATTAATATATTGTGTTGATTTGACTGAGCTTCAGTCTTTCAGCTGAAATAGGGGCATTTTTGCAGTGTACTTGTTGCATTTGTTTCTTTATTGTATTGCATGTGTTTATTTTTCCTTCATGTAATCTTTCATGTACAAAAGAATAATTCTCTATATTAACATTTTTTGTTTGTTTAATTACAGAACATTTGTGTTTGAATGCAACTAATTTTAAGCACTACCAATTTGAGGGTTTCAGTGAGAAAAGGGAATAAATATCACAGTAACCCATTTAAATGATTAAAGTTATACATGCAGTACATAGACACACTGCTGTTGTGAAATATTAATGTTAATAGAGCAGTTTACAGACACATTTAAACTCATGAAATGATTCTCTCCTCTACATTTAATACCGAATATTCAAATATACATATAAAGTGTTGCATATACTTGTGTAGATTTTCTATTTTACATTGTTATCTACTGGAAAGCCAATATGATATGCGATAGACTCTCACTAAACTCTAAGTGGTGTTTTCCTCCGTTTCTGTAGCCCACACGTCTGGATCTCATTACACGACAAACGTCTGTGCCGGAAGAACAAAACTGGCTTGTTGGACCCTGAAATCTCTGATATTAATTCTAATGACCATGCATGTGTGTGTGTACATGTACAAGTATTGTATAAAAACATGACCAACTTCTTCTACTGCGTTTGCAACAACAGCGGTGAGCTGATCCACTGAGTTACTCATGAGTGAACACAAGACCAAACTTGAGTTCTGAAATAAACTTGACCAGCCTTAAACCCCAGTCATGCTCTCTTCATCACTCTTCATCATCTGATCACCTGACCATTATATCCAGTGGACATCAGCTCTTTCACACTCGAGTCTGAACTCGATGAACTGCACCGCCACAAATCTGCTGATGTTATGACCGATCAATCAAAACTTTACTAACTATTAATAAGAATAACAACAACAGTTAGTAACAGATAACAGCTACTAGAAGAGCTGTTACAAAGGTCAATGATCATAATCCATTAATGTGTTAGTAACACATTTATTATCTTTGTTCATGTTAGTTCAATCGAAATGTTCATTATTATGCATTTACTAATGTTAACAGATACAACTTTTGATTTTAATAATGCATTTGTAAATGTTGAAATTCTCATTAAAGTGAGATTAATAAATGTTAACTAACTGCGTTCACGTGTGTGTGACTGAAGCTAACTCGTTCTCCGAGCCTCGGCAGTTTCTCAGGAGCTGATCGCCGTTCTGCGATTATAATAAGACTCATAATCCCCGTGTGGATCTGACCTCTGCTCCTCTGTTTCAGGCTGTGTGGGGGGAGTTATAAACGGGCCTGGATTAGCTGTGTTCGGGCCGAGGAAACACGGACAAGGAACTGGAAAACCAATCGCATCTGTCCCAAACACACTTCACATATTCAGAGTCGCTTAGGAAAATAGTGGTAGCATTTTATTTTACAGTCCGGCTCTGCATATACACACTATATACTTACTAACCGAACCTTAACATGTAAAAGTGATCAGATGACTTAACTTTAAAAAATTGAGCAAACCCCTTTCCTTAAAATTATTATGTAAATAAACTTAATGCTTAATTGAAAAATTTAAGTTGTGTAAACTTGACAATTCCACTTTACTTAATTTTTCTGATTAAGCATGATGTTTATGTACTTAATAATTTTAAGGCCAAGGGGTTTCCTCAATTTTTTTTAAAGTTAAGTCATCTGATCACTTTTTACAGTAAGAACGCTGTAAGTGCAGATACTGTAAAATAAAGGGCAACCAAACTATCTGTAGTATTTTCTTGTTATTGTGTGGTTGGCCTGAACGATGTCCGATCTGAAATGCGATGCACACACACTGATTCCATTTATTCATGATTCAGGCCCTTTATGAATATGAACTGGAAAGAGTTTCTGAGGAGAGAAGCAGCTGTCGCCCCCTGTTGGCCATCAGATTCACCGGCATCAAAACTGCAGAAACCAGATGCTAGAATAAAGTGCTGATGCTATTAAAGCAACAGTTTGCCTCCTAACACACATATAAAACAGAATACTTCCAAAACTATAATAGCAGAAGCATGATGCTAAGAGAAGTTTCAGGCCGTCCCTCTCTGAGGTAAACATGCAGATGTGAGGCTCAGATGTTGATTCACAGATGTTGATTTACAGGCCCCGGGGTCGAGGTCGATGCATTAGGGCCCAAACACACCAGCGCTGTAGAGGAGACGCGTCGGCCCTCGTAACACACACACTCCATCTCAGCGCTGACCTCTGGCTCCCGCGACACACACCATTCATATACGACATATTCAGGTCAAATATATCTACACTCCAACGGACATTCATCTGGATATTTTCTAGGCTGATCCTGGTATCATAATGAGTCTCATTAAAAGGAAAAACACGTTAAATATAGCATTGTGACAGGCTTATATTATTACACTCTCAGAGAAACGGTTCAGTGGTTCTTGACTCGACTGTAAAGAACTCTTTATGCCTAAAAGGTTCTTGAAATGGCTGAAATTGACCTTCATGTTTCGTTTATTTCATAGAGATAAAGTATGAGCTGCTTAATTTATAAAATTTCATTAAAATGAAAAAATTAATTAAAACTAAACACTAACCCTTAAGGCTCCATTTCGAACCTTTTCTTCTAAGAATGTAGCCTACTTACTTTTATTAAAATTGTTAACAACATGGCCTCACTGATTATTCATTTGAAATCATATTTAATGTGTGTGCCAAACCACAGTCGTGTGCATAAACAGGTAAAGATGTGCCAGAAACATCACGATTGTGTCCAGATCAACGACTCTCTGAAACTAGTAACGAGGTATATTTACTTCCTTATTGTACTGTAATTAAGTACATTTCTCAAGTATCTGTAGTTTCTCAAGTATCAACTTTATCAGAGTATTTTTATTTTGGGAAGCTTTTACTTTTACTTCTACATTCCAAAGCATAAAATTCTACTTTTTACTTCACTACATTTCATAAAACGAGACGTTCCTCGTTATTTTAGAACGGAAGAAATCGTCACGTGCTCCGAGAACGAGCCGATCTTTCCGATGAACCGGAAACCGCTTCATTCTTGAATCGGACCGATCCGGTTCTCTGTTCTGATCCCAATGATCCGGCCAGATCGAGTCAACAGTTCACGATTCACTGGTTTCACAAGTAAAAGACTCACAGTGGGGGAACGGAAGATCCTCGGAGCGACTGATGGAGAAGTAAAATTACTAAAGCCGAATTTTAGGATTTATTATTGTAAATGAAAATCATATTTAGGTCAGTTGTTTGTGAACTAAATCTGCTTTAAAAGTGCGAGCTGTTTAAGCCAATTGATATGTTCGAATTAGGACTTAAACGAGGTCGAAAACTAAACAATACGTTACAATAATGTAAATTAATGCAGATTCAAATGATGTAAAACTAGCGTTCTTATCTTATCTTATCTTATCTTATCTTATCTTATCTTATCTTATCTTATCTTATCCCATCCCATGTTAGCTATTTGTCAACACATTTAGGCTACAAACATTTTGTTTTTTCAAGTTTTTATACAATATATATTTTGTTATTGAATTATCAGTATTATCAGTAGTAGTTATCAAGTTATAGTAATAAAATAAACGTTTTCTTGCTTGCAGATCAATACATTTTAAGTGTCTGCATAATCTTCCTTATAGTGCTGGCTATTTGACAATTCATAATAATTCATAATGATGTATTGTAACCTGTTTAAGCTCTGTGTGTCTACATTATAGGATGGAGTATAGAATTATACATACATAAACATTCATCGATCAGTACTTTTTACTTTTAATACTTTAGTACATTAAAAATCAAGTACTTTTGTACTTTTGCTTTGAGTAAAATTGAAAAGGAACACTTAATAATTTTACTCAATTCTACTCCTGTAGTCTAGTAGAAAAAAGTAAGGTTTAAAAGTAGCCTAGCGTTGCCATAATGTTTGTAGAACGATACAATGGAATGTTCTCTTAATATTTGCATAACCAAGAAAAATGTTTTTAAAAACTGGACATTTTGAACATCCAGAAATAACATTTTCACAACTTAATGGGAACATTACCAAAACATTCTCACAACACGTGAATTCAAGGTGTACGGAAAACATATTATACTCTTCACTCAGTGTTACGGCACTCAAGTCATTCAGTTAAAACTTTCCTTAAAAGTTTTCTAAACCATGTGTTTTATTCTTTATAGAAGACACGCTTTTTTTGTCATTGACCCTTTAATCAGCATTTGTTAAATATAAATCAGCATTTGTTTGTTAAAAGCTGAATGTGGAGTTAAGAAGCTTTTAGTGAGCGTAACGACGTGCGGCTCGACGCTGTTTATACGAGCTTCACGACTCTGGACATCGTCTGACGTCCCAGAAACATCTACAGATGAGGTGCACATCAAAGACCCCACACTTCACACACACACACACACACACACACACACACACACGCTCACACACACACACACACACACACACACACACACACACACACACACACACACACACACACACACACACACACACACACACACACAGAGAGAGAGAGGGAGAGAGAGAGAGAGAGAGAGAGAGAGAGGGGGGGGGGGAGAGAGAGAGAGAGAGAGAGAGAGAGAGAGGGGGGGGGGGGAGAGAGAGAGAGAGAGAGAGAGAGAGAGAGGGGGGGGGGGGGGGAGAGAGAGAGAGAGAGAGAGAGGGGGGGGGGGGAGAGAGAGAGAGAGAGAGAGAGAGAGAGAGAGGGGGGGGGGGGGGGGAGAGAGAGAGAGAGAGAGAGAGAGAGAGAGAGGGGGGGGGGGGGGGGGAGAGAGAGAGAGAGAGAGAGAGAGAGAGAGAGGGGGGGGGGGGGGGAGAGACCACACATGTGAGATCTCTTCTTCTGTATCTGTATAGTGAGGTGGAGGTCATTAGCATTGTTCCACTTGCATTAATACCTTTTACATTTCTGAAAAACCCTCCTATAATAAATGTTCAGGAAGTGTCCCACTTTCCACATATTCACGGAACAGGATCATCAATAACCACGGATGGAAACAGAGCTGTATTGTGATCAGGCACTGAACATCTGTGAAGAAAACCTTTCCGCTTAAACTCTGCTTTTCCTCATTTGCTTCTGTATCCTTTTTTGATTTACACTCACATTTATTTATATTCGTTACATTTGATTAATATTCACTGGAACCTCAAGGCAAACAGGCTGTCATTTTTTCCAGCTCACTTTATCTTCCAGAAAGCTTTATGACATTTGAAAGCTCCTTACAGGGTTCTTATGGCTTTAATCAGTGATTGGCTTGTAAGAGCTATAAGCGTATAATTGCTTTAGTAATTACTATTCATTTTACATTTTTGCATTTCCTTTTTCTGTTTGAAGTTTATGTGCATTGTTATGGAGTTTCTTTTTTTCTTTTTTTAAAACATTTTGTTTGTACAATCACCGCAGGAATTCATGCAAATGCCCCTCTTGATTGTGTTTAAGTGTCCAGCGAACAGGGAACGTTGAGTCAACATCTTCAGGAACAAACGTTCTAACATTAACAGAACGATCATTCAAAGTTATCTGGTCTTTAATAATGTTCTCAAAATATCGGCACAAAAACATTATTTATAATTTTTTTCTGAAACGTTTTACAGGTCTCAAGTTTTGAAGACAGAAAAGAGTTACATCCCCCCCCCCAAAAAAAAGGGGAATGGGGGTGTTTTATTAATAATATTATTATTATTATTAGTGTTTTTGTTGTTGTTATTAATAATTGCTCATATACCAAATACAAAGTATTTATTCAGTTTCTGCGTGTGCGTGTGCGTGTGTGTGAGAGAGAGAGGGAGAGAGAGAGAGAGAGAGAGAGAGAGAGAGAGAGAGAGAGAGAGAGGGAGAGAGAGAGAGAGAGAGAGAGAGAGAGAGAGAGAGAGAGAGATTATGACTGGTGTTGTTTATTGTAAGTGTTTGTTGGCTTTTTGCACTTGTTGTCTTCCACCTGCACCGTCTCCTCCTCTAATGCACCGTCTCCTCCTCTAATGGGCCTACCCCCTTTCACCTCCTCCTCTGGGCCAGCATCCTCTAGCCTGGCCTTTATAGGACACTCTCCTCTCAGGGCGAATGAGAGGATGCTTAATTGCTTTTTACCTGACATCTTTGAAAGAGAAAGACAGATGCAGTGATTAATGCATCCATGGCCAGGATATAATTATAAAATAAGACATGATTTTAAAAGTGACCTATAACATCGACTATGCAATACACTTTAATTTATTTAGTGCTAATAAAATTATTAAGCCTATTTGGAGAGAGAGATGTTTATAATGTGACAATATGTCAGTCATCGTGTGATAACGAAAATATGACTAGGCCTAGACTACTTGTTCTGAGCAAGTGTTGTCAGTGAACAGGCTGTAAAACTGATGGCTAAGTTACAGACACTCATGAAAAACTGATGCTAATTATCTGGGAAACATTCTCTAACAGCAGTCAAGTTGTCACTGTTTGTGTCAAACAAGTTGTGAATTTGTTGTAACATTAAAACAGGAGATCATGACTTACTCTTAGTGATTTCCTCTATGGTTGAAGGAAACTTTCGGGCAGAATCATGTGAACAACTCCAGGATATGCTTTTTTTTTCATTGGTTGTTGCGTTAAATCTTACCCAGGCTGCGTTCAGCCCCGACAAAACGTTGCACAACGTTTTTTAAACAGAAACGGTGATGCGTTGAACACACTGTTCTGATGACGCAAGAGTTGCCACTATGGCAGCTGAGAAGGCCATTCTTTGTGTTCTTTGTGAAGAATTTTCTGAGCCTGATGAAGTCGGTATAAATATGTGTTTAATACTACAAAAGATGCCCGATGTTACAGTTACTGCACTTGCCGCCCAGAACACAAGAGAACATCCCAATCGAGTGAAGGGATTGCTGAAACTGAAGCACACATCTTACCTAATTCAGACTAAAACACATCTATTTAGCCTCACATACTGACTTTATTTGTAGTTCATACTGTTTTACACTGTATTTTCTTTCTCATTTTTAGGAAAAGCACTTAATTACCATTGTTTATTTCTATACCAAATGTCATACACTTGCAATGAAGCTAAAAATATAAGCAACTACATCATTATGTTGATATCCTATATTTTTACAACAAAACAAACATGTCTTCTGATATCCTCAGTTGTTGCGTATACCGAGCTGCATCAACACATTTGTAAATTACTTTCCTTGAACCCATTGTGCGAGTTCACTTTAATACCGCGTGCTTTATATACATGTTGCTGCTGATTGGACTGCAGTTCTGACACACCCACCAAACAAGAGAAAACGCATCTCAAACCCCGTTGCACACCGGTGCACGCCGCTTCCAGGAAACATGACGTTCAACCCGGAAACCGTAGCAAAACGTTGCGCACCGTTTTGAACTTGAACGTGCCCCCAGATACAATAGTGCTATTTTCTGATTGGCTATTTCTTTTTTTTTGATTGGCTGATAAGTGGCAGGCTCGACTAAGAACTCCAGGGGAGACGCGCTTGATTCCTGCCGGTTCCACAGTGAGAGCGGCGCGGCCAGAGAAGTGTTGGGCGCTGCGGCATATTAAATATATTATAAATAGTTTTTCCGCGTGAGAAATACAATGTGTGGCGGGAGTGCGTGACAAAAGACCGAAATGAGTGATTGTCACGCTCAATGCGTGACACTTGAGAGCCCTGGTTTTAGTTGGATGTTCATCTAACGTTTATTTTAAATGTTTCAGAATGTTCAGAGAACATTCAATAGTAACGTTCCCATAATGTTTGAAGAATTATAAAATTAAATGTTCCCTTAATGTTCACAAAACCAAGAAAAAACTAGGGATGCAGATATATCGGCCACCATATCAGCCGCGGTATCTGCCGATGTTTGATCATTTTCAATGTTATCGTTATCGGCCTGAAAAGAAAAATTGGCTGACATATTAAAGCCAATAAATAATGTATTATAAAATATCTGCAAAATTTTCTTTTCAGGCCGATAACAATAACATTAAAAATGAACAAATATCGGCAGATACCGATATATTTGGCCGATATGCTGATATAATAAAGCTGATAAATAATGTATTATTTCCTCCAGCTGAGACACTTCAGATGCGCACTGTTCATCATGATGGTCGTGAATGGCTTGAAATATGATTGAAATCACTTCAAAAAAGGAAAATACAGTTCAGTGCAACATGTCTGTCATATAGCGCACATACAATTATAATGAGAACATAATAATTGAGTTTGGGACATGGCTTTTAATGGTGAGACTTTAGTTTTTGTAATCAGGCTCAAAAATTATATACAAATTTGGATTTAGATTTATCAGCCAATATATCGGTTATCGGTCAAAATGTTCATATTGGTGCATCCCTAGAAAAAAACATTTTATAACATTTAAAAAACTGGACATTTTGAATGTCAGAAAACATTCAGAAATAACATTTTCATAACTTGCTTAATACTAATAGCAAAACGCTCTCAGAACATATTTCTGTTAGCTGGTTATGATCCTAAAAAGCAGACATGATATAGATTTAATCTCTGTGTGAGTGAGAATATTGTTTATGATGTGATTTTAACAGTGTTCCAAAAATAATCAATGCAAAACTGACACTTTATTAAAATTCTAATGTTTGATCCTGCTATAGATTATATAATACTCCCCTAAAGGAGCACAAAACATTATTCTGTGTGGAAGATATTGCTATTAAAAAAAAGCTTTATAATTCGATCAGTCAATATAAGTTGCACTGATGTTTTCCACCGCGCGAGACGAGTCGGTCATGTCTTCGTGAGCTAGCATGGCTTCGGCCCGGTCACATGACCTCCAGCACACATTATGAAAAGCTTTAGTTATCGGTGAATATGAAGGCCTCAAACACGTGTTCCTAATAGAAGCTTCCGGATCCAGACTCGTGAATGGTGTTGTGCATCTTGTGATTGCAGAGGTGGAGAATGAAACAGATCTTTTACAGACGATCATTGAGAGGAATCAACCTTAACTAGCGAACTCAAGACGCTACAATTCAGAGCAGCTGGACTCTCTAATCCATTAACTACTGCGGATTACTGCAGGACATATCGAGTGAAATCGAGCATTAATCATACACAATATCATTTTCAGCTAGACTCGCTGGTCCGTGATTGCGGCGTGATTCGATCGACTCGCGACCCTTTGTTTAATGCTCTTGATTAGCGAGCGCACATTTGTGTCTGATCATTGTTATTATAGTTAAGCCAATGAGACTGTGTGCAGTTTTACAGGCTTTAGCGCGTCTGCTCTCCATTACCCATTCAATAAAGGTACAGAACTAACAGAAATAGCAGGACCACCTGAAAATGTACAGCTTTAAAAACTCCAGTGTGGGTGGAGTCTCTCTGTAAATTCATTGCACTCACAACTAAATCAATCAAAATATCACAACCAATCAGAAGAGAGTGTGGGCGGAGTCTCTCTGTAAATTCATTGCACTCACAACTAAATCAATCAAAATATCACAACCAACCAGAAGAGAGTGTGGGCGGAGTCTCTCTGTAAATTCATTGCACTCACAACTAAATCAATCAAAATATCACAACCAATCAGAAGAGAGTGTGGGCGGAGTCTCTCTGTAAATTCATTGCACTCACAACTAAATCAATCAAAATATCACAACCAACCAGAAGAGAGTGTGGGTGGAGTCTCTCAGTAAGTTCACTGCACTCACAACTAAATCAATCAAAAATCACAACCAATCAGAAGAGCATGTGGGTGGAGTCTCTCTGTAAAGTTCACTGCACTCACAACTAAATCAATCAAAATATCACAACCAATCAGAAGAGAGTATGGGCGGAGTCTCTCTTTAAGTTCACTGCACTCACAACTAAATCAATTGATTTGATTTAACTTATATAATTTCATGTTGTTTTATCATATATATTACTTTTATCCTATTGTGTTCATCTTTTTATCCTATTGTGTCTTTTATTGTTGTGGTGTACAGCACTTTGGAAACCTTGTGTTTATTTAAATTGTGCTATAAAAAAAAAAAAAAAAAAAAAAAAAAAACAATCAGAAGAGAGTGTGGGCGGAGTCTCTCTTTAAGTTCACTGCACTCACAACTAAATCAATCAAAATATCACAACCAATCAGAAGAGAGTGTGGGCGGAGTCTCTCAGTAAGTTCACTGCACTCACAACTACATCAGTCAGAAATCACAGCCAATCAGAAGAGAGTATGGGTGGAGTCTCTCTGTAAAGTTCACTGCACTCACAACTAAATCAATCAAAATATCACAACCAATCAGAAGAGAGTATGGGCGGAGTCTTTCTTTAAGTTCACTGCACTCACAACTAAATCAATCAAAATATCACAACCAATCAGAAGAGAGTGTGGGCGGAGTCTCTCAGTAAGTTCACTGCACTCACGACTAAATCAATCAAAATATCACAACCAATCAGAAGAGAGTGTGGGCGGAGTCTCTCAGTAAGTTCACTGCACTCACAACTACATCAGTCAGAAATCACAGCCAATCAGAAGAGCATTTGGGTGGAGTCTCTCTGTAAAGTTCACTGCACTCACAACTAAATCAATCAAAATATCACAACCAATCAGAAGAGAGTATGGGCGGAGTCTTTCTTTAAGTTCACTGCACTCACAACTAAATCAATCAAAATATCACAACCAATCAGAAGAGCGTGTGGGCGGAGTCTCTCAGTAAGTTCACTGCACTCACGACTAAATCAATCAAAATATCACAACCAATCAGAAGAGAGTGTGGGCGGAGTCTCTCAGTAAGTTCACTGCACTCACAACTACATCAGTCAGAAATCACAACCAATCAGAAGAGAGTGTGGGCGGAGTCTCTCAGTAAGTTCACTGCACTCACAACTACATCAGTCAGAAATCACAGCCAATCAGAAGAGCGTGTGGGCGGAGTCTCTCAGTAAGTTCACTGCACTCACAACTAAATCAATCAAAATATCACAACCAATCAGAAGAGAGTATGGGCGGAGTCTTTCTTTAAGTTCACTGCACTCACAACTAAATCAATCAAAATATCACAACCAATCAGAAGAGAGTGTGGGCGGAGTCTCTCAGTAAGTTCACTGCACTCACGACTAAATCAATCAAAATATCACAAGCAATCAGAAGAGAGTGTGGGCGGAGTCTCTCAGTAAGTTCACTGCACTCACAACTACATCAGTCAGAAATCACAACCAATCAGAAGAGAGTGTGGGCGGAGTCTCTCTTTAAGTTCACTGCACTCACAACTACATCAGTCAGAAATCACAACCAATCAGAAGAGAGTGTGGGCGGAGTCTCTCAGTAAGTTCACTGCACTCACGACTAAATCAATCAAAATATCACAACCAATCAGAAGAGAGTGTGGGCGGAGTCTCTCAGTAAGTTCACTGCACTCACAACTACATCAGTCAGAAATCACAACCAATCAGAAGAGCATGTGGGTGGAGTCTCTCTGTAAAGTTCACTGCACTCACAACTAAATCAAAATATCACAACCAATCAGAAGAGAGTGTGGGCGGAGTCTCTCTGTAAATTCATTGCACTCACAACTAAATCAATCAAAATATCACAACCAATCAGAAAAGAGTGTGGGAGGAGTCTCTCTGTAAATTCATTGCAATCACGACTAAATCAATCAAAATATCACAACCAATCAGAAGAGAGTGTGGGCGGAGTCTCTCTTTAAGTTCACTGCACTCACAACTAAATCAATCAAAATATCACAACCAATCAGAAGAGAGTGTGGGCGGAGTCTCTCAGTAAGTTCACTGCACTCACAACTACATCAATCAGAAATCACAGCCAGTCAGAAGAGAGTGTGGGCGGAGTCTCTCAGTAAGTTCACTGCACTCACAATTAAATCAATCAGATATCACAGCCAATCAGAAGAGCGTGTGGGCGGAGTCTCTCTGTAAGTTCACTGCACTCACAACTACATCAATCAGAAATCACAGCCAATCAGAAGAGAGTGTGGGCGGAGTCTCTCTGTAAGTTCACTGCACTCACAACTACATCAATCAGAAATCACAGCCAATCAGAAGAGAGTGCGGGCGGAGTCTCTCAGTAAGTTCACTGCACTCACAACTACATCAATCAGAAATCACAGCCAGTCAGAAGAGAGTGTGGGCGGAGTCTCTTAGTAAGTTCACTGCACTCACAACTAAATCAATCAGATATCACAGCCAATCAGAAGAGCGTGTGGGCGGAGTCTCTCTGTAAGTTCACTGCACTCACAACTACATCAATCAGAAATCACAGCCAATCAGAAGAGAGTGCGGGCGGAGTCTCTCAGTAAGTTCACTGCACTCACAACTACATCAATCAGAAATCACAGCCAATCAGAAGAGAGTGTGGGCGGAGTCTCTCAGTAAGTTCACTGCACTCACAACTACATCAATCAGATATCACAGCCAATCAGAAGAGAGTGTGGGCGGAGTCTCTCAGTAAGTTCACTGCACTCACAACTACATCAATCAGAAATCACAGCCAATCAGAAGAGAGTGTGGGCGGAGTCTCTCAGTAAGTTCACTGCACTCACAACTACATCAATCAGAAATCACAGCCAATCAGAAGAGAGTGCGGGCGGAGTCTCTCAGTAAGTTCACTGCACTCACAACTAAATCAATCAAAATATCACAACCAATCAGAAGAGAGTGTGGGCGGAGTCTCTCAGTAAGTTCACTGCACTCACAACTACATCAATCAGAAATCACAGCCAATCAGAAGAGAGTGTGGGCGGAGTCTCTCAGTAAGTTCACTGCACTCACAACTACATCAATCAGAAATCACAGCCAATCAGAAGAGAGTGTGGGCGGAGTCTCTCAGTAAGTTCACTGCACTCACAACTAAATCAATCAGATATCACAGCCAATCAGAAAAGTGTGTGGGCGGAGTCTCTCAGTAAGTTCACTGCACTCACAACTAAATCAATCACAAACCACAGCCAATCAGAAGAGAGTGTGGGCGGAGTCTCTCTGTAAGTTCACTGCACTCACAACTAAATCAATCAGAAATCACAGCCAATCAGAAGAGCGTGTGGGCGGAGTCTTTCTGTGCAAGTTCACTGCACTCACAACTATATCAATCAGATATCACAGCCAATCAGAAGAGAGTGTGGGCGGAGTCTCTCAGTAAGTTCACTGCACTCACAACTACATCAATCAGATATCATAGCCAATCAGAAGAGCGTGTGGGCGGAGTCTCTCAGTAAGTTCACTGCACTCACAACTAAATCAATCAAAATATCACAACCAATCAGAAGAGAGTGTGGGCGGAGTCTCTCAGTAAGTTCACTGCACTTACAACTACATCAGTCAGAAATCACAGCCAATGAGAAGAGAGTGTGGGTGGAGTCTCTCTGCAAGCGCACTGCCAAATGGATAAAAACATAATCAATGATGAAATTGTTTCATTTTCATAACTTAATGGGAACGTTAGCAAAATGTTTTTAGATCGTATTTTTTGTTAGCTGGATTTACACTGAACAAATGTAAACAAATACTTATTGACATATTCTCTTTGTCTGTTACACTATATTGGATTCTGCTCATAATTCTAATAAACATTGCATTTATTTGTCTACTCAATACAGTTAGATGTGCAACAGTATTTAAACGGACAAACAACATTTCAAACAAATAGGATTTGACTATAAATGAACAAATGCCCTTCTAAATCGGCCGAGATCAGCTTATCTGGTCATGTTTTAATTCAGCATACTTTCACAAGATCGGTTCGTGATTTCCAGAAAGAACATCCCACTCCAGACTGTCAACTTTGACTGAAATCTTTAGTTCTGTTGATCTGAATCCTGTCTTTATCCTCTAGTCTCCGTACTGAAGCTCGCTGGAGATTTATGCTGGAGAGAAGGGAGTATACGCTGAACTCAAGTATATGTGTTTGACCCCGTTCCCTCCTCCATCTGAGTGTTTCTCTCACACGCTGAACCTCCATTTCAGTCTAATGCTGTTAGTGTGACTGTGGATTATTTACCTTGTGCATTTAGATGGACTGTATTGTAATTTAAATTCATCACTGACTGAAAAACAAATATTGCCAGTATTTCAGTTGTAGAGTCATAAAGCAGGACATGGATCAATTACAGCAAACAGTCAAGGCCATGTCAGAAAGATATTTCATTAGAAAGGAAAGACTACTGCTGAGAGCTTAGGCCGAAAGAAGCCGAACTGCCTTTATTATGGAGTCCTAATGGCAGCGGGTGATGAATTCCATAATAATAAAATAAATAAATAAAGCACTACATGAATTCAACCCAATCAAGGTACCTTTCATCTCACAATTCTGACTTTTTTTCTCTTGCAGTTGTGAGTTTACATCTCAGAATTCTTATAGTCACTTCCAGTGCATATATGATGTTTTAATATGTTGTCATATAATAACTACATAACATTTCTCTTTTAAAAATGCATTGATTGCGAATGTTTTAGAGTTGAATGTTAATGTTAATGTTAAGGTTGATGTTATATGTTTTATTCCCTTGATGCTACTACCTAAAACAGGACATCAGAAACATCTAATGATTGTTAAAGAGGGAAATGACTGAACAGAACAGACTCATTCTGAATGGCTCGGTTTGCTGTTAATTACATGGCAAGACAGAGAAGAACGCCTGTAACTGTGTAGCCCAAAACATTTCAATAGTCCAAATCATCAGTTCTTTCATAAAACAGCTCCAGTCTGAAATCTGCTCTGCTCTGAATTACCAAGCATAAAACAAGCAGACAAGCAAGACCAGGAGCCAGAGAGAAACACTGGCTCCTTCCACTGTACTGTAGACCATGTTGATTATTATATTAAACACAATGTAATCCCCCTCTGTCTCAAGCTTTAAAATGGCATTAGCTAGATTAGCTTTGACTGATGAAATGCACAGGACACATCATTACAGACTCGCTCGCTCAATAAGAGAAAACATCTTTTAATCGCCCGGAAAAAAAACATACATGCAAAACCATTATATAGAAGAATCAGACAACTTGTATGCAGCACTGACTTGCACAGAAATACATATATGCACACACTATAATGCCAGGTTCATTAGACAACTAGATTAGGAAGCAAGACGAGAAAGTTCCTCTAAAAGAGAAAATGATATGCTTTTTTTAAGTTGCATTTTTCCTCCAACAAACCGACAGCTTTAGGAAATTCTCTAATCTGCAAAACCAATGGGACTTGAACTCCACCATACGGTCCTAACAATACAAACTTCATGACTAGTCTCAGGAATGATCAATGAAAATCAACTATCTATTCTTCTGTGTAACAACAATGACTTCTACATGAAAAAAAGCAAAACCATAAGCCGGGTATAGTTCAGGAGAAGAAGTGATCTGAAACATGTGATCTTAAACTGGACGGATCTCCACTAGACTCTGGACAAGACACTGTCAGAACATGGAAATGCCATCCATTGCTGTTTCTTCTACACAAGACGAATGACGTTTAAGTTGGTCACATCTGCATTACGCCATCGCAGTGTTTGGAGAAGCTGCATCAGGGATCAGACGCCATTGTGACAGTAATCCATGGAAGCCGAAGACAACTTGAGAACTGCAGCGTGGTCTCGGGTTTCAGACTGATTCTGCTGGATATCGCTGGGATTATAGGCGGTAGCCGCTCAGTCTAGACAACGTTTCAGTAGTGTTAGACACAGACAATGATTAGACAGGCTCACTGACTGTGAAAGACGTTTGAAGGCTGGAAAAGTGTGCATTACTGTTGTTTCATTTCTCCTTATGTTCCTGTACAGTGAAAGCGAAGTACTTTTTAAAGGAACTAGTTCATGTTTAGCAGTCAGAGTGTATATGAGCCATTATAAATAGGCATTAATCACCATAGACTTTCAGACTATATACATTGCGCGGCTGCTTTTGACTCCATCCCTCAGATGACGATCTACAAGCTCATATTCTCCTAAGCTTTTAATTTCCCTCCATTGTTCCTGTGCGCTCTGAACACCCATGGCTCTGTTTCTGCATACCTCGTTCAAGATGAAGGCAGATTCCCAGTGCTTTAGCTATAGCTGAAGACCAGATATGATGAACCTGTATATCTTACATTTAACAACAGAATCAATCTGTTCAGCAATAGCCTCAAAATACATTAAAGAGGACCTGTTATCATTTTCTCCATCTTCATCTGTGTTTAGTGTGTGATGTTGCTGTTTGAGCATGAAGAAGCTCCAGTTCTTCTCTATATCAGAGTCAGTGTTTCTGAACTCCTGAAACGCCTCCACTGTAGTCTTGAGTTTCTTCCGGGAACGAACACGTCACAATATTCCTCATAATAATTAATACGCAGAATAAAGGGGCGGGGCCTGGTTGAGTTAGTTAGTAGTGTGTTGACCAATCGCTCGACCAGTCACAACACACTGCACTAGCCGACCAATCAGAGCACAGTGTGCTTTTCAGAAGGAGGGGCTTCATAGAGACAGGAAGTAAACAGAGCGTTACTGACAGACTGGGAAGAGAGGAGCCGCAACAGTGGAGAATATGAGGAGAATAATCAACATTCAAGCAGGAAAACCTGCTCTAGTAGAGCCTGAAAACAACAACAAGCTAGACACTGGGGTGCCACAAGGTTCAGTGCTTGGTCCTCTTCTCTTCTCCATTTACACTATCATTGAGGCATCAGATGGCTTCTTATACTATACTACTGCTATGTAGATGACACTCAGCTCTGCGGTTTCAGACTGATGGTCCCACCTGCCTTTCAGACATCTTGGCCATCTTTAGCTCAATCATTCGTAGACAGACTTTTTGTAAACCCAGCCAACTCATCAGTCGAACAGAACATGACTGTAAACTTGAGTTCAGAACAGAACAGAAACCAGGACAGCTTTGTGTTGGTGGGCATTTGTTTTTCATCAACAGCCGGTTTTCAGGTTGAAAATAGCTCCTCTTCCAAGCTTTTCAAACAGTTTTGTTCTTCTTTTGCCTTGCACACTAAATTAAATCATCAAATAATGTGACTAAATTAAGTGTTCTACTAATCAGTTCTAATTATAGGTTGAGAAAGTCACTATTTCCTGAAACATGTTGTTCTTTTGTTTACATCCCACGACGCTTGCTTTAGGTGTTTTTATTTAAACACCAGCTCCGAAAAACTGTTCAGCATAAACGCATGCTGCCACTTGTTATGTTGAATTTATTCTCAGCGTTATAAGCAATCTTTCCTCCCTGATGTCACTGCGTTATTCTATAAACCATAAGATGATCTTCATTAACTTATTCCAGCGGTGTAGCCAATGATGAGCCTGATTTCCGGCACCAGTTCCAGCCCGGAGGAAGCAAAAGAAAGCATTCCTGCGAAACGCATGAGCTCAGAGGAGTCTGCTACAAACACACACACACACACACACACACACACACACACACACACACACACACACACACACACACACACACACACACACACAGGTGGAGTCACACTAATGGATGAGCGCCTTGTTAGAGACAGAGCTTTTGACGTAGCAAATCCTGAAAGGTCCCCAGGCAAATGTACATACAGCCCTTTTGTTTGTCTAGCTGTGTGTGTGTGTGTGTGTGTGGGTGTGTCTGCTTGTATGTTTGACAGGACTGACGGGATAATGATAAGGGGGTCTGGTCCCATGAGTGTGTGTGAGGTTGATCTCGAGGTGTTGGGCCTCTTAATGAAGGACACCGACAGTCACACAATTACATTCGACACAATGCTGTGGACTCTCCGGATTAGCCGAGGTCATCCTGATCCTGCAAATCCCTCGGCAGACGGGCGGCATCATGTGTGGCAAAGGCAAAGTGTCAAAGCTCGAAACCACAGAGAAGCAGCGCTCACCTCATTATGACAGCTCATAAGAGTGATGGAATCTACTTTCACAGAATCTAGCTTTCAATCACCTGGTTTCTTTTCATCCTAAAAATAGTCCACGTCTTAAACGCCCTTGGCTCTGTGTGAGGAACAGGCCTAAATGAGATGTTTTCCATGGCAAATCTTCCCTCTGCTGCAGTTCTCAAATGTAAATCTGCGTGTTCAGACTTGCCGTGTGAAGATGCATCGCTTCCCCTGTTCTCTGAACAGTCAGTCGTGCTGTTTAACCATTTGCAGATAACCAGGAAAAGCTGACGGGCCTGGCTTTATCAGTGGATGTGACCTTTTGATCTGGCCTAGAGATTAACCCTGGACTGACAGACAGGCTCACCTCCAGACCCTCACAGCCCAATAAAAGCCCAGGACCAGCCTTTGACTGCTCAAGATCCTGCAGCAGGGTAAAAGTCTACCGCATTCTGTCCGGATGAAGCGTCACAGACGTGAAATATCACCATCACGCCACCATTCTGCAGGCGGAAATGTGTGTAATTGAGAGCCTGTTTTTTATGGCTTGCTTTTGGTACAAAATTCAGTTACAGTTGCATTCAGTGTGGGTGAAATTATACTAGTGTTTAACACGACACGTGAGCAAAATGCTATGATTTCTGTGATCTCCTGCAGGTTTGTAGAGAAATAAGCCTAACAACAAAAACATAGCATGACAATTAATGGGGTCTAAAGACATGGGAAAAGGAAGACCATGACCGCAACTGTGAAAATGTAAGAAAATGTCAAGCTCCTGTGAAATAAAAATGGACAATTCTCATTTTTTATGGAATATTGCAGTGTTTATTGTAAATGATTTATCGGTGCACATCATTACTGCTTTAATAATGTTGAATCAGAATCAGTTCCTCTTGCAGCATCTCTTCTCTTCTCTGATGACGAGGGCGGGGCTATAACCTGTCACTCACATGAGATCAGCCAATAGCAAACCACAACCATCCAATCAATTCCCTACAGACACAATCAAGCCCCGCCCACATTCGTTCTTGTTCCAGAAGCATTTCACTTGAAAATACGGCACAATAGGGAAGAGAAGACAATTGCTAGCCCTTGTAAAAATTAACCATGGTTTTACTACGATAAACCCCCAAAAAAACATGGTCATTGTAGTTATTCCATGGTAACCACAAATTAACCATGGTTTTGCTTCAAAAAGCATAGTTTAACCATGTTTTTCTTTTTTGTGGTTATAGAAATGGCAGTCAAAATGCCAAAAATCATGGTTTTACTACAATAAAACCATGGTTCATTTTCGTAAGTTAGTGGCCGCTAGTATGGAAAATTTAAGAAATTTGGTGGTGTGTATCTTCAATGTGTCCATGTGTACCAAGTTTTGTGATGTTTGCACGCTGCACTCACAACATACAGGCCAAAAAGTTATACATGCAGAAAATATATATACTGGCTCATATCTACCAATTAAACCACAACTCTTTTGATAACTTCTCTATGCATGCTACACAAACATGGTTTCCAGCACATGCAAAATGGAAGATTAATTATATGCTGTTGAAAAAAAGACAAATTGTGTTACCTCTATATTCAGGCATATACTCAGGGAAAATAGGTCCGATCGTAGCCTGAAATTTAAACAAAAGCGGCCAATTATTGCAATTTGGACATAGGTCCAACACAACCCTATATGGCTTCATATATACTGGAGGAGGGTCAGGATCAGAGCAGAGTGTTTGTATAGAGACCATGTGTGTATGGGATCCCACAGGAGCCAAAATCCCAAGCTCCCACCGGCTTAGTGAGAGAACCACAGGATCAAATCTGCTGGACACATTTGGACTCGGCGTAGAGAGCGAAGGTGTGAGGAGAGATGTGTGTCTCCTGGGCTTCAGCTGAACAGAACGAGCCCTAATAGGGATCTGCATTATTATTCAACCCCAAGAACCAGACAATCGGGGTCACCAGGATAAGCATATATTGGTTTATCAGTAAGGTTCTGTTCTACAACTGGTATTATATAAACTGGGAAGTTATAAAAATGACCATTTCCCCCCAAAATTCTCGAGTGGCCAAAGTTTTGCCGAAAGGAGATCGAGAGTTATTAGGCATCCTACCCAGGGGCGTAGTTTGTGGGGGGGTTGGGGGGGAGATAACCCCTCCAATATTGAAATCTATGCATTACAACCCCCCCAATATTTATACCATGATCACAATATCAGGAGGCATACCCAAACTTCAACCCCCCCAATGTTCAAACCAAATCTACGCCCTTGATCCTACCTAACATTCATGAGTACGGCCTCAGATTTAAACCTTATACAAGGGAATATAGAAAGAAGTGCATTCATAACACATGAGGATTTCTCCTGTTTGTATTCGATTACTCACTAAGTCACATTTGAGCATCTCTAAGTATACTGCGTCGACATTCTTCACGAGTACGAGTGATCAACAACCAGATTCACTACTGAGGCCGTGTGCATCCACTCCAAATGACAGATATATTACGCTCCTTTCATGTGCACTCGCATGATCTTTCAGGACTGGATGTTTTCCCTCCCTGATCCCGCAGTTGTTTGTTTTAATTTCACGTAGCCCTCTTCCCCCGCCGGGCTTACTTTGTACATGCGAGGAATAAAGCATCATCTGCCGGAGCTCTGGGAAAGAGCGGTGCCTACAGATGCTTTGAGTTTACTGAGATTTCCCAGCGAGGAGTAGAGGAGAGAGCTGCCCGTATTTCCTGAGGATTAGTCCTCAGATGGTGCCCTTCGAGGAGGTCTGCGGATCCGCTGGGAAACTGACCCGGCACTGACTGCCAATGACCCCGGGATAAGAGCTCGCCGGAGAGCCAGAGCACTGCTGGACACCACCACGCATGAGAACTCACTCGGATAACACCAGGTATAAGGAAATAAACAAACCTTCATCACTTCCTTTGTCTGTATTATGAATGCAAGATGCTCTGATTACAACACTGGACAAAGGGCTCCCTCTGCTGGCAGCAGCCGCACATTACACAAGCCGTGCAGTCAGTCATCAATGCTCATATATACAGCAGTCAACATTTGTGACACTGTCACAAAACCAGTCACATGGGTTATTTTTTTTAAAATTGAGATTCATACATCATCTGAAAGCTGAATAAATAAGCTTTCCATTGATGTATGGTTTGTTAGGATAGGACAATATTTGGCAACTATTTGTAAATCTGGAATCTGAGGGTGCAAAAAAATCGAAACATTGAGAAAATCTCCTTTAAAGTTGTGCATTTATGTTCACGATTGTGCTGCGTTCACTCACAAAAATACATGTTTTATATATTTACGGTAGGAAATTTACAAAGTATCTCCATGGAACATGATCTTTACTTAAAGGGATACTCCACTTTAAAATGAAAATTCTGTCATCATTTACTCACCCTCATGTTGTTTCAAACCTGTATGAATTTCTTCTGCTGAACAGAAAGGAAGATATTTAGAAGAATGTCAGTAACCAGACAGTTTTTGGTACCATTGACTTCCATAGTATATTTTTTTCCTACTATGGAAGTCAATGGTACCAAAAACTGTCTGGTTCAAATTCAAATTCATACAGGTTTGAAACAACATGAGGGTGAGTGTATGATGACAGAATTTTCATTTTAAAGTGGAGTATCCCTTTAATATCCTAATGAGTTTTGGCATAAAAGAAAATTCGATAATTTTGACCCATACACTGTATTGTTGGCTATTGCCACAGATAAACCTGTGCGACTCGTGACTGGTTTTGTGATGCAGGGTCACATATGAAGTGGATCAAAAAAGTTCATCATAGTTGTCCTAAGACAAGAACGGATATTGTTCAAAATACATGTATAACTTTGATGAAAGGTTTTGATCCATTTCAAATGTTGACTAGTGTAATTCAATAATGCAGTTTTTATATATTTACTCATAAATAATTCAGTTCATATATAGATCATTTTTTCAATTATTTCATATACACTTATGCATATTAACATTTGTGATACACACCATACAACAAAAGGCAAAATGAATGTCTATGCAACAAACCCTCTGTTAAAAATTAAGAGTAAATCAAAGACTTCCAAACACCTGGAATGCAACAACCGTACGGTCATGATAAAGTACCAAAACTTTAATCTTTTATCTTTTATTAAAGATTTTTTATTAAAAAAAACTTTTAAAGTTTTATCACCACCACCCAAATGAATTATCCCTCTATAGAATTTTTAATCAACAGAAATTTCTACTTCAATTGGCGTCTAGTTTGGCCATTTCCTGCACGTAGATGCCGATGCTCTCGCTGTCGAACAGCACGAAGAACACGGTCTTGATGGAGGAGGACATGGTGGTGACGAAGTAGCTGGAGATGGCCTTCAGGATGAGCTGAGCCGCCGTCTGCTTCGGGAACCCGTTTCTACACAGAAACACACCAATGACGGAACGCCATTCAGGAAATACAGCATAGTCTTTACATAGCAGTCATACAGCATTTAGCAATTAGTAATGAATGCTATCTCAAATGGATCAGAAAACAAATCAGTCCTTTAGTGAACTGAAAATGATCTTTCTTTTCTCTGAACAAATATCTCTCTATAAAACACTTTGAAATATCTATTATTACTGTTGATATAAAAGACACAAGATATATTTATATTTATCATGTGCACAGTAAAACACCAGGGTTTTACCACACAATGAAATTCTTATTTTGCAAGTCTCCCTTACACAAAAGTATATATAAATACAAACAGTGAAAAAAGTGTAAATGTGCACTGTGCAACAATCAAGTTATTTCAGGTTTGCACAGTGGGCTCATTTTCTACAGTCTTAACGACACAATAAGATCTTTTGTATTGTGACATACATCCGAGAAAAGGTGATTATGACACACAGGGTTTTGTTCAATTGTGGATCAGGGATGGAGGCGGATCTGAACGTGAGCTTGGATTGGACTGAAGGAAAGGGGCGGAGCTTAAGCACACAGTGTGATTGGAGGAGACCAGCATACATCATCAGTGTCATCAGAAGATCCAGTTATGACATTCTGATTAAACATTACCAGATCAAATTAAGAAAAACACACATGGATTGGACTTCAGGCTGACCCGTTTAATCCCAAATGTTTCCCAGACATGAAAATATCCAAATGAGGTGTCATTAGTTATTATTTTTATTTATTTTTATGGAAAAGTGTGCTTTAAATTCTTACATAGCCTATATCCCCCCAGTTATTTAACACATTATTAAACTCTTTCATGTAATTTTAGGGTTACTATTAAACATAAAAACCTTTATACAACACTTAAAATTGTATTTTCCCACCGGTCACTATTGTTGCCATCAACATCTTCACTCATTCTATGACCACACTCAACAAAACTGAATAATTGTGAATTCATATATTAATACTAGACTCCTTAAAGATAATGTGTACCATCTTTGTCATGTCTTTATGTTAACATACTTTACTAATCTTTTGTGTTGGAGCTTTGATGCTGCGTCATCTACTCAATTAAACTGCTCTGGTCATGTGACCATGTGAAACAACACACATTTAATCGAGACCCTTTATTCTCTCCATATTTGCCGGAAATGCACTAAAACAGCGGTCAATACAATTTTTAGAGCTTAATAAATGAACTCTATTGTGACCGGTGGCATTGAATGTGTTAATTGAAGATTCGTGCAGATTTCAGTGTGTGTTCAGGGCTGGAGCTGTACCTGCCGCTGCCGATAGAAGGGAAGGCCACAGACTTGAGCTTCTTCTCATCAGCGAGAGCCAGGCAGTTCTTCACAGTCTTATCCAGCATCTCCTCACACTTATCCGAGCCCCAGCCGGGACTGTTGCAGTGGATGACAAACTTTGCAGGAAGACCGAATCCCGAGGTCAGGGCCGCTGAGGAGAGCCAAGATTCACAGATCATCAGATCATACACTGCAATCTATACACAGTTACATCGTTTGAGTGCTCTGAATAAAAGAGGGAATTCATCAAAACGAAGCTCTTCACAGCTATAACAACACAGATTTACTCAACCAGAAATTCATCAAACGTATCCTTCCTTCCAGATGATTTCAGATGGTGGAAACTGAGCATGAATGTGTTTATAACTTCAGAAAGTTCATGGTTCAGTTTGAGTTATGGTTTATCTACAGCATCTGTGGCATATATGCATGACCTTGTAATTTATCCATTAACCTATTTATTTATTTTGTTTTGGGAATATCTTCTACATGTGAGCCTGTTTGTCAGATTGTTTTCTCTGAATGTGTTTTTCAGTGTAAACTGCAGTACCTCCTGCCACCTCCAGAGGGCCATTCTTCTTGCGCAGCTCCAGAACCGCCTCTCCAAACTCCTTTCCCCCGATCTTCTCCAGAGCATTCCCTGTGGGAGACACGCCACTGTGAGTCTCAGACCTGCACTCGTTTAAAGAGACGGCGTGAGTCTCTGACCGGCACTCGTTTAAAGCGACGGCGTGAGTCTCCGACCGGCACTCGTTTAAAGCGACGGCGTGAGTCTCCGACCGGCACTCGTTTAAAGCGACGGCGTGAGTCTCCGACCGGCACTCGTTTAAAGCGACGGCGTGAGTCTCTGACCGGCACTCGTTTAAAGCGACGGCGTGAGTCTTCGACCGGCACTCGTTTAAAGAGACGGCGTGAGTCTCCGACCGGCACTCGTTTAAAGAGACGGCGTGAGTCTCTGACCGGCACTCGTTTAAAGCGACGGCGTGAGTCTTCGACCGGCACTCGTTTAAAGAGACGGCGGGAGTCTCCGACCGGCACGCGTTTAAAGAGACGGCGTGAGACTCTGACCGGCACTCGTTTAAAGAGACGGCGTGAGTCTTCGACCGGCACTCGTTTAAAGAGACGGCGTGAGTCTCTGACCGGCACTCGTTTAAAGCGACGCCGTGAGTCTTTGACCGGCACTCGTTTAAAGCGACGGCGTGAGTCTCCGACCGGCACTCGTTTAAAGCGACGGCGTGAGTCTCTGACCGGCACTCGTTTAAAGCGACGACGTGAGTCTTCGACCGGCACTCGTTTAAAGCGACGGCGTGAGTCTCCGACCGGCACTCGTTTAAAGCGACGGCGTGAGTCTCCGACCGGCACTCGTTTAAAGCGACGCCGTGAGTCTTCGACCGGCACTCGTTTAAAGCGACGGCGTGAGTCTTCGACCGGCACTCGTTTAAAGCGACGGCGGGAGTCTCCGACCGGCACGCGTTTAAAGAGACGGCGTGAGTCTCTGACCGGCACTCGTTTAAAGAGACGGTGTGAGACTCTGACCGGCACTCGT
The DNA here is from genome assembly GCA_022828995.1 of Vimba vimba. Lineage (NCBI taxonomy): Eukaryota > Metazoa > Chordata > Actinopteri > Cypriniformes > Leuciscidae > Vimba > Vimba vimba. The sequence continues at coordinate 38,628,956 of CM040829.1, read as the reverse complement.
TTAAAGCGACGGCGTGAGTCTCTGACCGGCACTCGTTTAAAGCGACGGCGTGAGTCTCTGACCGGCACTCGTTTAAAGCGACGGCGTGAGTCTCCGACCGGCACTCGTTTAAAGCGACGGCGTGAGTCTCTGACCGGCACTCGTTTAAAGAGACGGCGTGAGTCTCCGACCGGCACTCGTTTGAAGCGACGGCGTGAGTCTCTGACCGGCACTCGTTTAAAGAGACGGCGTGAGTCTCCGACCGGCACTCGTTTAAAGAGACGGCGTGAGTCTCTGACCAGCACTCGTTTAAAGCGACGGCGTGAGTCTCTGACCGGCACTCGTTTAAAGCGACGGCGTGAGTCTCTGACCAGCACTCGTTTAAAGAGACGGCGTGAGTCTCTGACCGGCACTCGTTTAAAGAGACGGCGTGAGTCTCTGACCGGCACTCGTTTAAAGAGACGGCGTGAGTCTCCGACCGGCACTCGTTTAAAGAGACGGCGTGAGTCTCTGACCGGCACTCGTTTAAAGCGACGGCGTGAGTCTCTGACCGGCACTCGTTTAAAGCGACGGCGTGAGTCTCTGACCGGCACTCGTTTAAAGCGACGGCGTGAGTCTCCGACCGGCACTCGTTTAAAGAGACGGCGTGAGTCTCCGACCGGCACTCGTTTAAAGAGACGGCGTGAGTCTCTGACCGGCACTCGTTTAAAGAGACGGCGTGAGTCTCTGACCGGCACTCGTTTAAAGCGACGGCGTGAGTCTCTGACCGGCACTCGTTTAAAGCGACGGCGTGAGTCTCCGACCGGCACTCGTTTAAAGCGACGGCGTGAGTCTCCGACCGGCACTCGTTTAAAGCGACGGCGTGAGTCTCTGACCGGCACTCGTTTAAAGAGACGGCGTGAGTCTCCGACCGGCACTCGTTTAAAGAGATGGCGTGAGACTCTGACCGGCACTCGTTTAAAGAGACGGCGTGAGTCTCCGACCGGCACTCGTTTAAAGAGACGGCGTGAGTCTCCGACCGGCACTCGTTTAAAGCGACGGCGTGAGACTCCGACCGGCACTCGTTTAAAGCGACGGCGTGAGTCTACGACCGGCGCTCGTTTAAAGCGACGGCGTGAGTCTTCGACCGGCACTCGTTTAAAGCGACGGCGTGAGTCTTTGACCGGCGCTCGTTTAAAGCGACGGCGTGAGACTCCGACCGGCACTCGTTTAAAGCGACGGCGTGAGTCTTTGACCGGCGCTCGTTTAAAGCGACGGTGTGAGACTCTGACCGGCACTCGTTTAAAGCGACGGCGTGAGACTCCGACCGGCACTCGTTTAAAGCGACGGCGTGAGTCTACGACCGGCGCTCGTTTAAAGCGACGGCGTGAGTCTTCGACCGGCACTCGTTTAAAGCGACGGCGTGAGTCTCTGATTGGCACTCGTTTAAAGAGACGGCGTGAGTCTCTGACCGGCACTCGTTTAAAGAGACGGCGTGAGTCTCTGACCGGCACTTGTTTAAAGAGACGGCGTGAGTCTCCGACCGGCACTCGTTTAAAGAGATGGCGTGAGACTCTGACCGGCACTCGTTTAAAGAGACGGCGTGAGTCTCTGACCGGCACTCGTTTAAAGAGACGGCGTGAGTCTCCGACCGGCACTCGTTTAAAGCGACGGCGTGAGTCTCCGACCGGCACTCGTTTAAAGACACGGCGTGAGTCTCCGACCGGCACTCGTTTAAAGAGATGGCGTGAGTCTCCGACCGGCACTCGTTTAAAGACACGGCGTGAGTCTCCGACCGGCACTCGTTTAAAGAGATGGCGTGAGTCTCCGACCGGCACTCGTTTAAAGAGACGGCGTGAGTCTCCGACCGGCACTCGTTTAAAGAGACGGCGCGAGTCTCCGACCGGCACTCGTTTAAAGAGACGGCGTGAGTCTCTGACCGGCACTCGTTTAAAGCGACGGCGTGAGTCTCCGACCGGCACTCGTTTAAAGCGACGGCGCGAGTCTCCGACCGGCACTCGTTTAAAGACACGGCGTGAGTCTCCGACCGGCACTCGTTTAAAGAGACGGCGTGAGTCTTCGACCGGCACTCGTTTAAAGAGACGGCGTGAGTCTTCTACCGGCACTCGTTTATAGACACGGCGTGAGTCTTCGACCGGCACTCGTTTAAAGAGATGGCGTGAGTCTCTGACCGGCACTTGTTTAAAGAGATGGCGTGAGTCTCTGACCGGCACTCGTTTAAAGAGACGGCGTGAGTCTCCGACCGGCACTCGTTTAAAGAGATGGCGTGAGTCTCTGATTGGCACTCGTTTAAAGCGACGGCGTGAGTCTCCGACCGGCACTCGTTTAAAGCGACGGCGTGAGTCTCTGACCGGCACTCGTTTAAAGCGACGGCGTGAGTCTACGACCGGCGCTCGTTTAAAGCGACGGCGTGAGTCTTTGACCGGCACTCGTTTAAAGCGACGGCGTGAGTCTTTGACCGGCACTCGTTTAAAGCGACGGCGTGAGTCTCCGACCGGCACTCGTTTAAAGCGACGGCGTGAGTCTTTGACCGGCGCTCGTTTAAAGCGACGGCGTGAGACTCCGACCGGCACTCGTTTAAAGCGACGGCGTGAGTCTTTGACCGGCGCTCGTTTAAAGCGACGGTGTGAGACTCTGACCGGCACTCGTTTAAAGCGACGGCGTGAGACTCCGACCGGCACTCGTTTAAAGCGACGGCGTGAGTCTACGACCGGCGCTCGTTTAAAGCGACGGCGTGAGTCTTCGACCGGCACTCGTTTAAAGCGACGGCGTGAGTCTCTGATTGGCACTCGTTTAAAGAGACGGCGTGAGTCTCTGACCGGCACTCGTTTAAAGAGACGGCGTGAGTCTCTGACCGGCACTCGTTTAAAGCGACGGCGTGAGTCTCTGACCGGCACTCGTTTAAAGCGACGGCGTGAGTCTCTGACCGGCACTCGTTTAAAGCGACGGCGTGAGTCTCCGACCGGCACTCGTTTAAAGCGACGGCGTGAGTCTCTGACCGGCACTCGTTTAAAGAGACGGCGTGAGTCTCCGACCGGCACTCGTTTGAAGCGACGGCGTGAGTCTCTGACCGGCACTCGTTTAAAGAGACGGCGTGAGTCTCCAACCGGCACTCGTTTAAAGAGACGGCGTGAGTCTCTGACCGGCACTCGTTTAAAGCGACGGCGTGAGTCTCTGACCGGCACTCGTTTAAAGAGACGGCGTGAGTCTCTGACCGGCACTCGTTTAAAGAGACGGCGTGAGTCTCTGACCGGCACTCGTTTAAAGAGACGGCGTGAGTCTCCGACCGGCACTCGTTTAAAGAGACGGCGTGAGTCTCTGACCGGCACTCGTTTAAAGCGACGGCGTGAGACTCTGACCGGCACTCGTTTAAAGCGACGGCGTGAGTCTCCGACCGGCACTCGTTTAAAGCGACGGCGTGAGTCTTCGACCGGCACTCGTTTAAAGCGACGGCGGGAGTCTCCGACCGGCACGCGTTTAAAGAGACGGCGTGAGTCTCTGACCGGCACTCGTTTAAAGCGACGGCGTGAGACTCTGACCGGCACTCGTTTAAAGCGACGGCGTGAGTCTCCGACCGGCACTCGTTTAAAGCGACGGCGTGAGTCTCTGATTGGCACTCGTTTAAAGCGACGGCGTGAGTCTCTGATTGGCACTCGTTTAAAGAGACGGCGTGAGTCTCCGACCGGCACTCGTTTAAAGCGACGGCGTGAGTCTCTGATTGGCACTCGTTTAAAGCGACGGCGTGAGTCTCTGATTGGCACTCGTTTAAAGAGACGGCGTGAGTCTCCGACCGGCACTCGTTTAAAGAGACGGCGTGAGACTCCGACCGGCACTCGTTTAAAGAGACGGCGTGAGTCTTCGACCGGCACTCGTTTAAAGAGACGGCATGAGTCTCCGACCGGCACTCGTTTAAAGCGACGGCGTGAGTCTCTGATTGGCACTCGTTTAAAGAGACGGCGTGAGTCTCCGACCGGCACTCGTTTAAAGAGACGCCGTGAGTCTCCGACCGGCACTCGTTTAAAGAGACGGCGTGAGTCTCCGACCGGCACTCGTTTAAAGAGACGGCGTGAGTCTCCGACCGGCACTCGTTTAAAGCGACGGCGTGAGTCTCTGACCGGCACTCGTTTAAAGCGACGGTGTGAGACTCTGACCGGCACTCGTTTAAAACGACGGTGTGAGACTCTGACCGGCACTCGTTTAAAGCGACGGCGTGAGTCTCTGACCGGCACTCGTTTAAAGCGACGGCGTGAGTCTACGACCGGCACTCGTTTAAAGCGACGGCGTGAGTCTCTGACCGGCACTCGTTTAAAGCGATGGCGTGAGTCTCTGATTGGCACTCGTTTAAAGCGACGGCGTGAGTCTCCGACCGGCACTCGTTTAAAGCGACGGCGTGAGTCTCTGACCGGCACTCGTTTAAAGCGACGGCGTGAGTCTACGACCGGCGCTCGTTTAAAGCGACGGCGTGAGTCTTTGACCGGCACTCGTTTAAAGCGACGGCGTGAGTCTCCGACCGGCACTCGTTTAAAGCGACGGCGTGAGTCTTTGACCGGCGCTCGTTTAAAGCGACGGCGTGAGTCTTTGACCGGCACTCGTTTAAATCGACGGCGTGAGACTCCAACCGGCACTCGTTTAAAGCGACGGCGTGAGTCTTTGACCGGTGCTCGTTTAAAGCGACGGTGTGAGACTCTGACCGGCACTCGTTTAAAGCGACGGCGTGAGACTCCGACCGGCACTCGTTTAAAGCGACGGCGTGAGTCTACGACCGGCGCTCGTTTAAAGCGACGGCGTGAGTCTTCGACCGGCACTCGTTTAAAGCGACGGCGTGAGTCTCTGATTGGCACTCGTTTAAAGAGACGGCGTGAGTCTCTGACCGGCACTCGTTTAAAGAGACGGCGTGAGTCTCTGACCGGCACTCGTTTAAAGCGACGGCGTGAGTCTCTGACCGGCACTCGTTTAAAGCGACGGCGTGAGTCTCTGACCGGCACTCGTTTAAAGCGACGGCGTGAGTCTCCGACCGGCACTCGTTTAAAGCGACGGCGTGAGTCTCTGACCGGCACTCGTTTAAAGAGACGGCGTGAGTCTCCGACCGGCACTCGTTTGAAGCGACGGCGTGAGTCTCTGACCGGCACTCGTTTAAAGAGACGGCGTGAGTCTCCGACCGGCACTCGTTTAAAGAGACGGCGTGAGTCTCTGACCAGCACTCGTTTAAAGCGACGGCGTGAGTCTCTGACCGGCACTCGTTTAAAGAGACGGCGTGAGTCTCTGACCGGCACTCGTTTAAAGAGACGGCGTGAGTCTCTGACCGGCACTCGTTTAAAGAGACGGCGTGAGTCTCCGACCGGCACTCGTTTAAAGAGACGGCGTGAGTCTCTGACCGGCACTCGTTTAAAGACACGGCGTGAGTCTCCGACCGGCACTCGTTTAAAGAGATGGCGTGAGTCTCCGACCGGCACTCGTTTAAAGCGACGGCGTGAGTCTCCGACCGGCACTCGTTTAAAGACACGGCGTGAGTCTCCGACCGGCACTCGTTTAAAGAGATGGCGTGAGTCTCCGACCGGCACTCGTTTAAAGACACGGCGTGAGTCTCCGACCGGCACTCGTTTAAAGAGATGGCGTGAGTCTCCGACCGGCACTCGTTTAAAGAGACGGCGTGAGTCTCCGACCGGCACTCGTTTAAAGAGACGGCGCGAGTCTCCGACCGGCACTCGTTTAAAGAGACGGCGTGAGTCTCTGACCGGCACTCGTTTAAAGCGACGGCGTGAGTCTCCGACCGGCACTCGTTTAAAGCGACGGCGCGAGTCTCCGACCGGCACTCGTTTAAAGACACGGCGTGAGTCTCCGACCGGCACTCGTTTAAAGAGACGGCGTGAGTCTTCGACCGGCACTCGTTTAAAGAGACGGCGTGAGTCTTCTACCGGCACTCGTTTATAGACACGGCGTGAGTCTTCGACCGGCACTCGTTTAAAGAGATGGCGTGAGTCTCTGACCGGCACTTGTTTAAAGAGATGGCGTGAGTCTCTGACCGGCACTCGTTTAAAGAGACGGCGTGAGTCTCCGACCGGCACTCGTTTAAAGAGATGGCGTGAGTCTCTGATTGGCACTCGTTTAAAGCGACGGCGTGAGTCTCCGACCGGCACTCGTTTAAAGCGACGGCGTGAGTCTCTGACCGGCACTCGTTTAAAGCGACGGCGTGAGTCTACGACCGGCGCTCGTTTAAAGCGACGGCGTGAGTCTTTGACCGGCACTCGTTTAAAGCGACGGCGTGAGTCTTTGACCGGCACTCGTTTAAAGCGACGGCGTGAGTCTCCGACCGGCACTCGTTTAAAGCGACGGCGTGAGTCTTTGACCGGCGCTCGTTTAAAGCGACGGCGTGAGACTCCGACCGGCACTCGTTTAAAGCGACGGCGTGAGTCTTTGACCGGCGCTCGTTTAAAGCGACGGTGTGAGACTCTGACCGGCACTCGTTTAAAGCGACGGCGTGAGACTCCGACCGGCACTCGTTTAAAGCGACGGCGTGAGTCTACGACCGGCGCTCGTTTAAAGCGACGGCGTGAGTCTTCGACCGGCACTCGTTTAAAGCGACGGCGTGAGTCTCTGATTGGCACTCGTTTAAAGAGACGGCGTGAGTCTCTGACCGGCACTCGTTTAAAGAGACGGCGTGAGTCTCTGACCGGCACTCGTTTAAAGCGACGGCGTGAGTCTCTGACCGGCACTCGTTTAAAGCGACGGCGTGAGTCTCTGACCGGCACTCGTTTAAAGCGACGGCGTGAGTCTCCGACCGGCACTCGTTTAAAGCGACGGCGTGAGTCTCTGACCGGCACTCGTTTAAAGAGACGGCGTGAGTCTCCGACCGGCACTCGTTTGAAGCGACGGCGTGAGTCTCTGACCGGCACTCGTTTAAAGAGACGGCGTGAGTCTCCAACCGGCACTCGTTTAAAGAGACGGCGTGAGTCTCTGACCGGCACTCGTTTAAAGCGACGGCGTGAGTCTCTGACCGGCACTCGTTTAAAGAGACGGCGTGAGTCTCTGACCGGCACTCGTTTAAAGAGACGGCGTGAGTCTCTGACCGGCACTCGTTTAAAGAGACGGCGTGAGTCTCCGACCGGCACTCGTTTAAAGAGACGGCGTGAGTCTCTGACCGGCACTCGTTTAAAGCGACGGCGTGAGACTCTGACCGGCACTCGTTTAAAGCGACGGCGTGAGTCTCCGACCGGCACTCGTTTAAAGCGACGGCGTGAGTCTTCGACCGGCACTCGTTTAAAGCGACGGCGTGAGTCTCTGACCGGCACTCGTTTAAAGAGACGGCGTGAGTCTCTGACCGGCACTCGTTTAAAGAGACGGCGTGAGTCTCCGACCGGCACTCGTTTAAAGAGACGGCGTGAGTCTCTGACCGGCACTCGTTTAAAGCGACGGCGTGAGACTCTGACCGGCACTCGTTTAAAGCGACGGCGTGAGTCTCCGACCGGCACTCGTTTAAAGCGACGGCGTGAGTCTTCGACCGGCACTCGTTTAAAGCGACGGCGGGAGTCTCCGACCGGCACGCGTTTAAAGAGACGGCGTGAGTCTCTGACCGGCACTCGTTTAAAGCGACGGCGTGAGACTCTGACCGGCACTCGTTTAAAGCGACGGCGTGAGTCTCCGACCGGCACTCGTTTAAAGCGACGGCGTGAGTCTCTGATTGGCACTCGTTTAAAGCGACGGCGTGAGTCTCTGATTGGCACTCGTTTAAAGAGACGGCGTGAGTCTCCGACCGGCACTCGTTTAAAGCGACGGCGTGAGACTCCGACCGGCACTCGTTTAAAGCGACGGCGTGAGTCTACGACCGGCGCTCGTTTAAAGCGACGGCGTGAGTCTTCGACCGGCACTCGTTTAAAGCGACGGCGTGAGTCTCTGATTGGCACTCGTTTAAAGAGACGGCGTGAGTCTCTGACCGGCACTCGTTTAAAGAGACGGCGTGAGTCTCTGACCGGCACTCGTTTAAAGCGACGGCGTGAGTCTCTGACCGGCACTCGTTTAAAGCGACGGCGTGAGTCTCTGACCGGCACTCGTTTAAAGCGACGGCGTGAGTCTCCGACCGGCACTCGTTTAAAGCGACGGCGTGAGTCTCTGACCGGCACTCGTTTAAAGAGACGGCGTGAGTCTCCGACCGGCACTCGTTTGAAGCGACGGCGTGAGTCTCTGACCGGCACTCGTTTAAAGAGACGGCGTGAGTCTCCGACCGGCACTCGTTTAAAGAGACGGCGTGAGTCTCTGACCAGCACTCGTTTAAAGCGACGGCGTGAGTCTCTGACCGGCACTCGTTTAAAGAGACGGCGTGAGTCTCTGACCGGCACTCGTTTAAAGAGACGGCGTGAGTCTCCGACCGGCACTCGTTTAAAGAGACGGCGTGAGTCTCTGACCGGCACTCGTTTAAAGCGACGGCGTGAGTCTCTGACCGGCACTCGTTTAAAGCGACGGCGTGAGTCTCTGACCGGCACTCGTTTAAAGCGACGGCGTGAGTCTCCGACCGGCACTCGTTTAAAGAGACGGCGTGAGTCTCCGACCGGCACTCGTTTAAAGAGACGGCGTGAGTCTCTGACCGGCACTCGTTTAAAGCGACGGCGTGAGTCTCTGACCGGCACTCGTTTAAAGCGACGGCGTGAGTCTCTGACCGGCACTCGTTTAAAGCGACGGCGTGAGTCTCCGACCGGCACTCGTTTAAAGCGACGGCGTGAGTCTCCGACCGGCACTCGTTTAAAGCGACGGCGTGAGTCTCTGACCGGCACTCGTTTAAAGCGACGGCGTGAGTCTCTGACCGGCACTCGTTTAAAGAGACGGCGTGAGTCTCCGACCGGCACTCGTTTAAAGAGATGGCGTGAGACTCTGACCGGCACTCGTTTAAAGAGACGGCGTGAGTCTCTGACCGGCACTCGTTTAAAGAGACGGCGTGAGTCTCCGACCGGCACTCGTTTAAAGAGACGGCGTGAGTCTCTGACCGGCACTTGTTTAAAGAGACGGCGTGAGTCTCCGACCGGCACTCGTTTAAAGAGACGGCGTGAGTCTCTGACCGGCACTCGTTTAAAGCGACGGCGTGAGTCTCTGACCGGCACTCGTTTAAAGAGATGGCGTGAGACTCTGACCGGCACTCGTTTAAAGAGACGGCGTGAGTCTCTGACCGGCACTCGTTTAAAGAGACGGCGTGAGTCTCTGACCGGCACTTGTTTAAAGAGACGGCGTGAGTCTCCGACCGGCACTCGTTTAAAGAGATGGCGTGAGACTCTGACCGGCACTCGTTTAAAGAGACGGCGTGAGTCTCTGACCGGCACTCGTTTAAAGAGACGGCGTGAGTCTCCGACCGGCACTCGTTTAAAGCGACGGCGTGAGTCTCCGACCGGCACTCGTTTAAAGACACGGCGTGAGTCTCCGACCGGCACTCGTTTAAAGAGATGGCGTGAGTCTCCGACCGGCACTCGTTTAAAGACACGGCGTGAGTCTCCGACCGGCACTCGTTTAAAGAGATGGCGTGAGTCTCCGACCGGCACTCGTTTAAAGAGACGGCGTGAGTCTCCGACCGGCACTCGTTTAAAGAGACGGCGCGAGTCTCCGACCGGCACTCGTTTAAAGAGACGGCGTGAGTCTCTGACCGGCACTCGTTTAAAGCGACGGCGTGAGTCTCCGACCGGCACTCGTTTAAAGCGACGGCGCGAGTCTCCGACCGGCACTCGTTTAAAGACACGGCGTGAGTCTCCGACCGGCACTCGTTTAAAGAGACGGCGTGAGTCTTCGACCGGCACTCGTTTAAAGAGACGGCGTGAGTCTTCTACCGGCACTCGTTTATAGACACGGCGTGAGTCTTCGACCGGCACTCGTTTAAAGAGATGGCGTGAGTCTCTGACCGGCACTTGTTTAAAGAGATGGCGTGAGTCTCTGACCGGCACTCGTTTAAAGAGACGGCGTGAGTCTCCGACCGGCACTCGTTTAAAGAGATGGCGTGAGTCTCTGATTGGCACTCGTTTAAAGCGACGGCGTGAGTCTCCGACCGGCACTCGTTTAAAGCGACGGCGTGAGTCTCTGACCGGCACTCGTTTAAAGCGACGGCGTGAGTCTACGACCGGCGCTCGTTTAAAGCGACGGCGTGAGTCTTTGACCGGCACTCGTTTAAAGCGACGGCGTGAGTCTTTGACCGGCACTCGTTTAAAGCGACGGCGTGAGTCTCCGACCGGCACTCGTTTAAAGCGACGGCGTGAGTCTTTGACCGGCGCTCGTTTAAAGCGACGGCGTGAGACTCCGACCGGCACTCGTTTAAAGCGACGGCGTGAGTCTTTGACCGGCGCTCGTTTAAAGCGACGGTGTGAGACTCTGACCGGCACTCGTTTAAAGCGACGGCGTGAGACTCCGACCGGCACTCGTTTAAAGCGACGGCGTGAGTCTACGACCGGCGCTCGTTTAAAGCGACGGCGTGAGTCTTCGACCGGCACTCGTTTAAAGCGACGGCGTGAGTCTCTGATTGGCACTCGTTTAAAGAGACGGCGTGAGTCTCTGACCGGCACTCGTTTAAAGAGACGGCGTGAGTCTCTGACCGGCACTCGTTTAAAGCGACGGCGTGAGTCTCTGACCGGCACTCGTTTAAAGCGACGGCGTGAGTCTCTGACCGGCACTCGTTTAAAGCGACGGCGTGAGTCTCCGACCGGCACTCGTTTAAAGCGACGGCGTGAGTCTCTGACCGGCACTCGTTTAAAGAGACGGCGTGAGTCTCCGACCGGCACTCGTTTGAAGCGACGGCGTGAGTCTCTGACCGGCACTCGTTTAAAGAGACGGCGTGAGTCTCCAACCGGCACTCGTTTAAAGAGACGGCGTGAGTCTCTGACCGGCACTCGTTTAAAGCGACGGCGTGAGTCTCTGACCGGCACTCGTTTAAAGAGACGGCGTGAGTCTCTGACCGGCACTCGTTTAAAGAGACGGCGTGAGTCTCTGACCGGCACTCGTTTAAAGAGACGGCGTGAGTCTCCGACCGGCACTCGTTTAAAGAGACGGCGTGAGTCTCTGACCGGCACTCGTTTAAAGCGACGGCGTGAGACTCTGACCGGCACTCGTTTAAAGCGACGGCGTGAGTCTCCGACCGGCACTCGTTTAAAGCGACGGCGTGAGTCTTCGACCGGCACTCGTTTAAAGCGACGGCGGGAGTCTCCGACCGGCACGCGTTTAAAGAGACGGCGTGAGTCTCTGACCGGCACTCGTTTAAAGCGACGGCGTGAGACTCTGACCGGCACTCGTTTAAAGCGACGGCGTGAGTCTCCGACCGGCACTCGTTTAAAGCGACGGCGTGAGTCTCTGATTGGCACTCGTTTAAAGCGACGGCGTGAGTCTCTGATTGGCACTCGTTTAAAGAGACGGCGTGAGTCTCCGACCGGCACTCGTTTAAAGCGACGGCGTGAGTCTCTGATTGGCACTCGTTTAAAGCGACGGCGTGAGTCTCTGATTGGCACTCGTTTAAAGAGACGGCGTGAGTCTCCGACCGGCACTCGTTTAAAGAGACGGCGTGAGACTCCGACCGGCACTCGTTTAAAGAGACGGCGTGAGTCTTCGACCGGCACTCGTTTAAAGAGACGGCGTGAGTCTCCGACCGGCACTCGTTTAAAGCGACGGCGTGAGTCTCTGATTGGCACTCGTTTAAAGAGACGGCGTGAGTCTCCGACCGGCACTCGTTTAAAGAGACGCCGTGAGTCTCCGACCGGCACTCGTTTAAAGAGACGGCGTGAGTCTCCGACCGGCACTCGTTTAAAGAGACGGCGTGAGTCTCCGACCGGCACTCGTTTAAAGCGACGGCGTGAGTCTCTGACCGGCACTCGTTTAAAGCGACGGTGTGAGACTCTGACCGGCACTCGTTTAAAACGACGGTGTGAGACTCTGACCGGCACTCGTTTAAAGCGACGGCGTGAGTCTCTGACCGGCACTCGTTTAAAGCGACGGCGTGAGTCTACGACCGGCACTCGTTTAAAGCGACGGCGTGAGTCTCTGACCGGCACTCGTTTAAAGCGATGGCGTGAGTCTCTGATTGGCACTCGTTTAAAGCGACGGCGTGAGTCTCCGACCGGCACTCGTTTAAAGCGACGGCGTGAGTCTTTGACCGGCACTCGTTTAAAGCGACGGCGTGAGTCTCCGACCGGCACTCGTTTAAAGCGACGGCGTGAGTCTTTGACCGGCGCTCGTTTAAAGCGACGGCGTGAGACTCCGACCGGCACTCGTTTAAAGCGACGGCGTGAGTCTTTGACCGGCGCTCGTTTAAAGCGACGGTGTGAGACTCTGACCGGCACTCGTTTAAAGCGACGGCGTGAGACTCCGACCGGCACTCGTTTAAAGCGACGGCGTGAGTCTACGACCGGCGCTCGTTTAAAGCGACGGCGTGAGTCTTCGACCGGCACTCGTTTAAAGCGACGGCGTGAGTCTCTGATTGGCACTCGTTTAAAGAGACGGCGTGAGTCTCTGACCGGCACTCGTTTAAAGAGACGGCGTGAGTCTCTGACCGGCACTCGTTTAAAGCGACGGCGTGAGTCTCTGACCGGCACTCGTTTAAAGCGACGGCGTGAGTCTCTGACCGGCACTCGTTTAAAGCGACGGCGTGAGTCTCCGACCGGCACTCGTTTAAAGCGACGGCGTGAGTCTCTGACCGGCACTCGTTTAAAGAGACGGCGTGAGTCTCCGACCGGCACTCGTTTGAAGCGACGGCGTGAGTCTCTGACCGGCACTCGTTTAAAGAGACGGCGTGAGTCTCCAACCGGCACTCGTTTAAAGAGACGGCGTGAGTCTCTGACCGGCACTCGTTTAAAGCGACGGCGTGAGTCTCTGACCGGCACTCGTTTAAAGAGACGGCGTGAGTCTCTGACCGGCACTCGTTTAAAGAGACGGCGTGAGTCTCTGACCGGCACTCGTTTAAAGAGACGGCGTGAGTCTCCGACCGGCACTCGTTTAAAGAGACGGCGTGAGTCTCTGACCGGCACTCGTTTAAAGCGACGGCGTGAGACTCTGACCGGCACTCGTTTAAAGCGACGGCGTGAGTCTCCGACCGGCACTCGTTTAAAGCGACGGCGTGAGTCTTCGACCGGCACTCGTTTAAAGCGACGGCGGGAGTCTCCGACCGGCACGCGTTTAAAGAGACGGCGTGAGTCTCTGACCGGCACTCGTTTAAAGCGACGGCGTGAGACTCTGACCGGCACTCGTTTAAAGCGACGGCGTGAGTCTCCGACCGGCACTCGTTTAAAGCGACGGCGTGAGTCTCTGATTGGCACTCGTTTAAAGCGACGGCGTGAGTCTCTGATTGGCACTCGTTTAAAGAGACGGCGTGAGTCTCCGACCGGCACTCGTTTAAAGCGACGGCGTGAGTCTCTGATTGGCACTCGTTTAAAGCGACGGCGTGAGTCTCTGATTGGCACTCGTTTAAAGAGACGGCGTGAGTCTCCGACCGGCACTCGTTTAAAGAGACGGCGTGAGACTCCGACCGGCACTCGTTTAAAGAGACGGCGTGAGTCTTCGACCGGCACTCGTTTAAAGAGACGGCGTGAGTCTCCGACCGGCACTCGTTTAAAGCGACGGCGTGAGTCTCTGATTGGCACTCGTTTAAAGAGACGGCGTGAGTCTCCGACCGGCACTCGTTTAAAGAGACGCCGTGAGTCTCCGACCGGCACTCGTTTAAAGAGACGGCGTGAGTCTCCGACCGGCACTCGTTTAAAGAGACGGCGTGAGTCTCCGACCGGCACTCGTTTAAAGCGACGGCGTGAGTCTCTGACCGGCACTCGTTTAAAGCGACGGTGTGAGACTCTGACCGGCACTCGTTTAAAACGACGGTGTGAGACTCTGACCGGCACTCGTTTAAAGCGACGGCGTGAGTCTCTGACCGGCACTCGTTTAAAGCGACGGCGTGAGTCTACGACCGGCACTCGTTTAAAGCGACGGCGTGAGTCTCTGACCGGCACTCGTTTAAAGCGATGGCGTGAGTCTCTGATTGGCACTCGTTTAAAGCGACGGCGTGAGTCTCCGACCGGCACTCGTTTAAAGCGACGGCGTGAGTCTCTGACCGGCACTCGTTTAAAGCGACGGCGTGAGTCTACGACCGGCGCTCGTTTAAAGCGACGGCGTGAGTCTTTGACCGGCACTCGTTTAAAGCGACGGCGTGAGTCTTTGACCGGCACTCGTTTAAAGCGACGGCGTGAGTCTCCGACCGGCACTCGTTTAAAGCGACGGCGTGAGTCTTTGACCGGCGCTCGTTTAAAGCGACGGCGTGAGTCTTTGACCGGCACTCGTTTAAATCGACGGCGTGAGACTCCAACCGGCACTCGTTTAAAGCGACGGCGTGAGTCTTTGACCGGTGCTCGTTTAAAGCGACGGTGTGAGACTCTGACCGGCACTCGTTTAAAGCGACGGCGTGAGACTCCGACCGGCACTCGTTTAAAGCGACGGCGTGAGTCTACGACCGGCGCTCGTTTAAAGCGACGGCGTGAGTCTTCGACCGGCACTCGTTTAAAGCGACGGCGTGAGTCTCTGATTGGCACTCGTTTAAAGAGACGGCGTGAGTCTCTGACCGGCACTCGTTTAAAGAGACGGCGTGAGTCTCTGACCGGCACTCGTTTAAAGCGACGGCGTGAGTCTCTGACCGGCACTCGTTTAAAGCGACGGCGTGAGTCTCTGACCGGCACTCGTTTAAAGCGACGGCGTGAGTCTCCGACCGGCACTCGTTTAAAGCGACGGCGTGAGTCTCTGACCGGCACTCGTTTAAAGAGACGGCGTGAGTCTCCGACCGGCACTCGTTTGAAGCGACGGCGTGAGTCTCTGACCGGCACTCGTTTAAAGAGACGGCGTGAGTCTCCGACCGGCACTCGTTTAAAGAGACGGCGTGAGTCTCTGACCAGCACTCGTTTAAAGCGACGGCGTGAGTCTCTGACCGGCACTCGTTTAAAGAGACGGCGTGAGTCTCTGACCGGCACTCGTTTAAAGAGACGGCGTGAGTCTCTGACCGGCACTCGTTTAAAGAGACGGCGTGAGTCTCCGACCGGCACTCGTTTAAAGAGACGGCGTGAGTCTCTGACCGGCACTCGTTTAAAGCGACGGCGTGAGTCTCTGACCGGCACTCGTTTAAAGCGACGGCGTGAGTCTCCGACCGGCACTCGTTTAAAGAGACGGCGTGAGTCTCTGACCGGCACTCGTTTAAAGACACGGCGTGAGTCTCCGACCGGCACTCGTTTAAAGAGATGGCGTGAGTCTCCGACCGGCACTCGTTTAAAGCGACGGCGTGAGTCTCCGACCGGCACTCGTTTAAAGACACGGCGTGAGTCTCCGACCGGCACTCGTTTAAAGAGACGGCGTGAGTCTCCGACCGGCACTCGTTTAAAGAGACGGCGTGAGTCTCCGACCGGCACTCGTTTAAAGAGACGGCGTGAGTCTCTGACCGGCACTCGTTTAAAGAGATGGCGTGAGTCTCCGACCGGCACTCGTTTAAAGAGACGGCGTGAGTCTCTGACCGGCACTTGTTTAAAGAGACGGCGTGAGTCTCCGACCGGCACTCGTTTAAAGAGACGGCGTGAGTCTCTGACCGGCACTCGTTTAAAGCGACGGCGTGAGTCTCTGACCGGCACATGTTTAAAGCGACGGCGTGAGTCTCCGACCGGCACTCGTTTAAAGTGACGGCGTGAGTCTTCGACCGGCACTCGTTTAAAGAGACGGCGTGAGTCTCTGACCGGCACTCGTTTAAAGCGACGGCGTGAGTCTCTGACCGGCACTCGTTTAAAGCGACGGCGTGAGTCTCCGACCGGCACTCGTTTAAAGCGACGGCGTGAGTCTCCGACCGGCACTCGTTTAAAGCGACGGCGTGAGTCTCCGACCGGCACTCGTTTAAAGAGACGGCGTGAGTCTCTGACCGGCACTTGTTTAAAGAGACGGCGTGAGTCTCCGACCGGCACTCGTTTAAAGAGACGGCGTGAGTCTCTGACCGGCACTCGTTTAAAGCGACGGCGTGAGTCTCTGACCGGCACTCGTTTAAAGAGATGGCGTGAGACTCTGACCGGCACTCGTTTAAAGAGACGGCGTGAGTCTCTGACCGGCACTCGTTTAAAGAGACGGCGTGAGTCTCTGACCGGCACTTGTTTAAAGAGACGGCGTGAGTCTCCGACCGGCACTCGTTTAAAGAGATGGCGTGAGACTCTGACCGGCACTCGTTTAAAGAGACGGCGTGAGTCTCTGACCGGCACTCGTTTAAAGAGACGGCGTGAGTCTCCGACCGGCACTCGTTTAAAGAGACGGCGTGAGTCTCCGACCGGCACTCGTTTAAAGAGACGGCGTGAGTCTCTGACCGGCACTCGTTTAAAGAGATGGCGTGAGTCTCCGACCGGCACTCGTTTAAAGAGACGGCGTGAGTCTCTGACCGGCACTTGTTTAAAGAGACGGCGTGAGTCTCCGACCGGCACTCGTTTAAAGAGACGGCGTGAGTCTCTGACCGGCACTCGTTTAAAGCGACGGCGTGAGTCTCTGACCGGCACATGTTTAAAGCGACGGCGTGAGTCTCCGACCGGCACTCGTTTAAAGTGACGGCGTGAGTCTTCGACCGGCACTCGTTTAAAGAGACGGCGTGAGTCTTCGACCGGCACTCGTTTAAAGAGATGGCGTGAGTCTCTGACCGGCACTTGTTTAAAGAGATGGCGTGAGTCTCTGACCGGCACTCGTTTAAAGAGACGGCGTGAGTCTCCGACCGGCACTCGTTTAAAGAGATGGCGTGAGTCTCCGACCGGCACTTGTTTAAAGAGACGGCGTGAGTCTCCGACCGGCACTCGTTTAAAGAGACGGCGTGAGTCTCCGACCGGCACTCGTTTAAAGAGACGGCGTGAGTCTCCGACCGGCACTCGTTTAAAGAGACGGCGTGAGTCTCCGACCGGCACTCGTTTAAAGAGACGGCGTGAGACTCCGACCGGCACTCGTTTAAAGAGACGGCGTGAGTCTCTGACCGGCACTCGTTTAAAGACACGGCGTGAGTCTCCGACCGGCACTCGTTTAAAGAGATGGCGTGAGTCTCCGACCGGCACTCGTTTAAAGCGACGGCGTGAGTCTCCGACCGGCACTCGTTTAAAGACACGGCGTGAGTCTCCGACCGGCACTCGTTTAAAGAGATGGCGTGAGTCTCCGACCGGCACTCGTTTAAAGACACGGCGTGAGTCTCCGACCGGCACTCGTTTAAAGAGATGGCGTGAGTCTCCGACCGGCACTCGTTTAAAGAGACGGCGTGAGTCTCCGACCGGCACTCGTTTAAAGAGACGGCGCGAGTCTCCGACCGGCACTCGTTTAAAGAGACGGCGTGAGTCTCTGACCGGCACTCGTTTAAAGCGACGGCGTGAGTCTCCGACCGGCACTCGTTTAAAGCGACGGCGCGAGTCTCCGACCGGCACTCGTTTAAAGACACGGCGTGAGTCTCCGACCGGCACTCGTTTAAAGAGACGGCGTGAGTCTTCGACCGGCACTCGTTTAAAGAGACGGCGTGAGTCTTCTACCGGCACTCGTTTATAGACACGGCGTGAGTCTTCGACCGGCACTCGTTTAAAGAGATGGCGTGAGTCTCTGACCGGCACTTGTTTAAAGAGATGGCGTGAGTCTCTGACCGGCACTCGTTTAAAGAGACGGCGTGAGTCTCCGACCGGCACTCGTTTAAAGAGATGGCGTGAGTCTCTGATTGGCACTCGTTTAAAGCGACGGCGTGAGTCTCCGACCGGCACTCGTTTAAAGCGACGGCGTGAGTCTCTGACCGGCACTCGTTTAAAGCGACGGCGTGAGTCTACGACCGGCGCTCGTTTAAAGCGACGGCGTGAGTCTTTGACCGGCACTCGTTTAAAGCGACGGCGTGAGTCTTTGACCGGCACTCGTTTAAAGCGACGGCGTGAGTCTCCGACCGGCACTCGTTTAAAGCGACGGCGTGAGTCTTTGACCGGCGCTCGTTTAAAGCGACGGCGTGAGACTCCGACCGGCACTCGTTTAAAGCGACGGCGTGAGTCTTTGACCGGCGCTCGTTTAAAGCGACGGTGTGAGACTCTGACCGGCACTCGTTTAAAGCGACGGCGTGAGACTCCGACCGGCACTCGTTTAAAGCGACGGCGTGAGTCTACGACCGGCGCTCGTTTAAAGCGACGGCGTGAGTCTTCGACCGGCACTCGTTTAAAGCGACGGCGTGAGTCTCTGATTGGCACTCGTTTAAAGAGACGGCGTGAGTCTCTGACCGGCACTCGTTTAAAGAGACGGCGTGAGTCTCTGACCGGCACTCGTTTAAAGCGACGGCGTGAGTCTCTGACCGGCACTCGTTTAAAGCGACGGCGTGAGTCTCTGACCGGCACTCGTTTAAAGCGACGGCGTGAGTCTCCGACCGGCACTCGTTTAAAGCGACGGCGTGAGTCTCTGACCGGCACTCGTTTAAAGAGACGGCGTGAGTCTCCGACCGGCACTCGTTTGAAGCGACGGCGTGAGTCTCTGACCGGCACTCGTTTAAAGAGACGGCGTGAGTCTCCGACCGGCACTCGTTTAAAGAGACGGCGTGAGTCTCTGACCGGCACTCGTTTAAAGCGACGGCGTGAGTCTCTGACCGGCACTCGTTTAAAGAGACGGCGTGAGTCTCTGACCGGCACTCGTTTAAAGAGACGGCGTGAGTCTCTGACCGGCACTCGTTTAAAGAGACGGCGTGAGTCTCCGACCGGCACTCGTTTAAAGAGACGGCGTGAGTCTCTGACCGGCACTCGTTTAAAGCGACGGCGTGAGACTCTGACCGGCACTCGTTTAAAGCGACGGCGTGAGTCTTTGACCGGCACTCGTTTAAAGCGACGGCGTGAGTCTTTGACCGGCACTCGTTTAAAGCGACGGCGTGAGTCTCCGACCGGCACTCGTTTAAAGCGACGGCGTGAGTCTTTGACCGGCGCTCGTTTAAAGCGACGGCGTGAGACTCCGACCGGCACTCGTTTAAAGCGACGGCGTGAGTCTTTGACCGGCGCTCGTTTAAAGCGACGGTGTGAGACTCCGACCGGCACTCGTTTAAAGCGACGGCGTGAGTCTACGACCGGCGCTCGTTTAAAGCGACGGCGTGAGTCTTCGACCGGCACTCGTTTAAAGCGACGGCGTGAGTCTCTGATTGGCACTCGTTTAAAGAGACGGCGTGAGTCTCTGACCGGCACTCGTTTAAAGAGACGGCGTGAGTCTCTGACCGGCACTCGTTTAAAGCGACGGCGTGAGTCTCTGACCGGCACTCGTTTAAAGCGACGGCGTGAGTCTCTGACCGGCACTCGTTTAAAGCGACGGCGTGAGTCTCCGACCGGCACTCGTTTAAAGCGACGGCGTGAGTCTCTGACCGGCACTCGTTTAAAGAGACGGCGTGAGTCTCCGACCGGCACTCGTTTGAAGCGACGGCGTGAGTCTCTGACCGGCACTCGTTTAAAGAGACGGCGTGAGTCTCCGACCGGCACTCGTTTAAAGAGACGGCGTGAGTCTCTGACCGGCACTCGTTTAAAGCGACGGCGTGAGTCTCTGACCGGCACTCGTTTAAAGAGACGGCGTGAGTCTCTGACCGGCACTCGTTTAAAGCGACGGCGTGAGTCTACGACCGGCGCTCGTTTAAAGCGACGGCGTGAGTCTTTGACCGGCACTCGTTTAAAGCGACGGCGTGAGTCTTTGACCGGCACTCGTTTAAAGCGACGGCGTGAGTCTCTGATTGGCACTCGTTTAAAGCGACGGCGTGAGTCTCTGATTGGCACTCGTTTAAAGAGACGGCGTGAGTCTCCGACCGGCACTCGTTTAAAGCGACGGCGTGAGTCCTCTGATTGGCACTCGTTTAAAGCGACGGCGTGAGTCTCTGATTGGCACTCGTTTAAAGAGACGGCGTGAGTCTCCGACCGGCACTCGTTTAAAGAGACGGCGTGAGACTCCGACCGGCACTCGTTTAAAGAGACGGCGTGAGTCTTCGACCGGCACTCGTTTAAAGAGACGGCGTGAGTCTCCGACCGGCACTCGTTTAAAGCGACGGCGTGAGTCTCTGATTGGCACTCGTTTAAAGAGACGGCGTGAGTCTCCGACCGGCACTCGTTTAAAGAGACGCCGTGAGTCTCCGACCGGCACTCGTTTAAAGCGACGCCGTGAGTCTTCGACCGGCACTCGTTTAAAGAGACGGCGTGAGTCTCCGACCGGCACTCGTTTAAAGAGACGGCGTGAGTCTCCGACCGGCACTCGTTTAAAGCGACGGCGTGAGTCTCTGACCGGCACTCGTTTAAAGCGACGGTGTGAGACTCTGACCGGCACTCGTTTAAAACGACGGTGTGAGACTCTGACCGGCACTCGTTTAAAGCGACGGCGTGAGTCTCTGACCGGCACTCGTTTAAAGCGACGGCGTGAGTCTACGACCGGCACTCGTTTAAAGCGACGGCGTGAGTCTCTGATCGGCACTCGTTTAAAGCGATGGCGTGAGTCTCTGATTGACACTCGTTTAAAGCGACGGCGTGAGTCTCCGACCGGCACTCGTTTAAAGCGACGGCGTGAGTCTCTGACCGGCACTCGTTTAAAGCGACGGCGTGAGTCTACGACCGGCGCTCGTTTAAAGCGACGGCGTGAGTCTTTGACCGGCACTCGTTTAAAGCGACGGCGTGAGTCTTTGACCGGCACTCGTTTAAAGCGACGGCGTGAGTCTCCGACCGGCACTCGTTTAAAGCGACGGCGTGAGTCTTTGACCGGCGCTCGTTTAAAGCGACGGCGTGAGTCTTTGACCGGCACTCGTTTAAATCGACGGCGTGAGACTCCAACCGGCACTCGTTTAAAGCGACGGCGTGAGTCTTTGACCGGTGCTCGTTTAAAGCGACGGTGTGAGACTCTGACCGGCACTCGTTTAAAGCGACGGCGTGAGACTCCGACCGGCACTCGTTTAAAGCGACGGCGTGAGTCTACGACCGGCGCTCGTTTAAAGCGACGGCGTGAGTCTTCGACCGGCACTCGTTTAAAGCGACGGCGTGAGTCTCTGATTGGCACTCGTTTAAAGAGACGGCGTGAGTCTCTGACCGGCACTCGTTTAAAGAGACGGCGTGAGTCTCTGACCGGCACTCGTTTAAAGCGACGGCGTGAGTCTCTGACCGGCACTCGTTTAAAGCGACGGCGTGAGTCTCTGACCGGCACTCGTTTAAAGCGACGGCGTGAGTCTCCGACCGGCACTCGTTTAAAGCGACGGCGTGAGTCTCTGACCGGCACTCGTTTAAAGAGACGGCGTGAGTCTCCGACCGGCACTCGTTTGAAGCGACGGCGTGAGTCTCTGACCGGCACTCGTTTAAAGAGACGGCGTGAGTCTCCGACCGGCACTCGTTTAAAGAGACGGCGTGAGTCTCTGACCAGCACTCGTTTAAAGCGACGGCGTGAGTCTCTGACCGGCACTCGTTTAAAGAGACGGCGTGAGTCTCTGACCGGCACTCGTTTAAAGAGACGGCGTGAGTCTCTGACCGGCACTCGTTTAAAGAGACGGCGTGAGTCTCCGACCGGCACTCGTTTAAAGAGACGGCGTGAGTCTCTGACCGGCACTCGTTTAAAGCGACGGCGTGAGTCTCTGACCGGCACTCGTTTAAAGCGACGGCGTGAGTCTCTGACCGGCACTCGTTTAAAGCGACGGCGTGAGTCTCTGACCGGCACTCGTTTAAAGAGACGGCGTGAGTCTCCGACCGGCACTCGTTTAAAGAGACGGCGTGAGTCTCCGACCGGCACTCGTTTAAAGAGACGGCGTGAGTCTCTGACCGGCACTCGTTTAAAGCGACGGCGTGAGTCTCTGACCGGCACTCGTTTAAAGCGACGGCGTGAGTCTCCGACCGGCACTCGTTTAAAGCGACGGCGTGAGTCTCCGACCGGCACTCGTTTAAAGCGACGGCGTGAGTCTCCGACCGGCACTCGTTTAAAGCGACGGCGTGAGTCTCTGACCGGCACTCGTTTAAAGCGACGGCGTGAGTCTCTGACCGGCACTCGTTTAAAGAGACGGCGTGAGTCTCCGACCGGCACTCGTTTAAAGAGATGGCGTGAGACTCTGACCGGCACTCGTTTAAAGAGACGGCGTGAGTCTCTGACCGGCACTCGTTTAAAGAGACGGCGTGAGTCTCCGACCGGCACTCGTTTAAAGAGACGGCGTGAGTCTCTGACCGGCACTTGTTTAAAGAGACGGCGTGAGTCTCCGACCGGCACTCGTTTAAAGAGACGGCGTGAGTCTCTGACCGGCACTCGTTTAAAGCGACGGCGTGAGTCTCTGACCGGCACTCGTTTAAAGAGATGGCGTGAGACTCTGACCGGCACTCGTTTAAAGAGACGGCGTGAGTCTCTGACCGGCACTCGTTTAAAGAGACGGCGTGAGTCTCTGACCGGCACTTGTTTAAAGAGACGGCGTGAGTCTCCGACCGGCACTCGTTTAAAGAGATGGCGTGAGACTCTGACCGGCACTCGTTTAAAGAGACGGCGTGAGTCTCTGACCGGCACTCGTTTAAAGAGACGGCGTGAGTCTCTGACCGGCACTCGTTTAAAGCGACGGCGTGAGTCTCTGACCGGCACTCGTTTAAAGAGATGGCGTGAGACTCTGACCGGCACTCGTTTAAAGAGACGGCGTGAGTCTCTGACCGGCACTCGTTTAAAGAGACGGCGTGAGTCTCCGACCGGCACTCGTTTAAAGAGACGGCGTGAGTCTCCGACCGGCACTCGTTTAAAGAGACGGCGTGAGTCTCTGACCGGCACTCGTTTAAAGAGATGGCGTGAGTCTCCGACCGGCACTCGTTTAAAGAGACGGCGTGAGTCTCTGACCGGCACTTGTTTAAAGAGACGGCGTGAGTCTCCGACCGGCACTCGTTTAAAGAGACGGCGTGAGTCTCTGACCGGCACTCGTTTAAAGCGACGGCGTGAGTCTCTGACCGGCACATGTTTAAAGCGACGGCGTGAGTCTCCGACCGGCACTCGTTTAAAGTGACGGCGTGAGTCTTCGACCGGCACTCGTTTAAAGAGACGGCGTGAGTCTTCGACCGGCACTCGTTTAAAGAGATGGCGTGAGTCTCTGACCGGCACTTGTTTAAAGAGATGGCGTGAGTCTCTGACCGGCACTCGTTTAAAGAGACGGCGTGAGTCTCCGACCGGCACTCGTTTAAAGCGACGGCGTGAGTCTCCGACCGGCACTCGTTTAAAGAGATGGCGTGAGTCTCCGACCGGCACTCGTTTAAAGAGACGGCGTGAGTCTCCGACCGGCACTCGTTTAAAGAGACGGCGTGAGTCTTCGACCGGCACTCGTTTAAAGCGACGGCGTGAGTCTCCGACCGGCACTCGTTTAAAGAGATGGCGTGAGTCTCCGACCGGCACTCGTTTAAAGAGACGGCGTGAGTCTCCGACCGGCACTCGTTTAAAGAGACGGCGTGAGTCTCCGACCGGCACTCGTTTAAAGAGACGGCGTGAGTCTCCGACCGGCACTCGTTTAAAGAGACGGCGTGAGTCTCCGACCGGCACTCGTTTAAAGAGACGGCGTGAGACTCCGACCGGCACTCGTTTAAAGAGACGGCGTGAGTCTCTGACCGGCACTCGTTTAAAGACACGGCGTGAGTCTCCGACCGGCACTCGTTTAAAGAGATGGCGTGAGTCTCCGACCGGCACTCGTTTAAAGCGACGGCGTGAGTCTCTGACCGGCACTCGTTTAAAGACACGGCGTGAGTCTCCGACCGGCACTCGTTTAAAGAGATGGCGTGAGTCTCCGACCGGCACTCGTTTAAAGACACGGCGTGAGTCTCCGACCGGCACTCGTTTAAAGAGACGGCGTGAGTCTCCGACCGGCACTCGTTTAAAGAGACGGCGTGAGTCTCCGACCGGCACTCGTTTAAAGAGACGGCGCGAGTCTCCGACCGGCACTCGTTTAAAGAGACGGCGTGAGTCTCTGACCGGCACTCGTTTAAAGCGACGGCGTGAGTCTCCGACCGGCACTCGTTTAAAGCGACGGCGCGAGTCTCCGACCGGCACTCGTTTAAAGACACGGCGTGAGTCTCCGACCGGCACTCGTTTAAAGAGACGGCGTGAGTCTTCGACCGGCACTCGTTTAAAGAGACGGCGTGAGTCTTCTACCGGCACTCGTTTATAGACACGGCGTGAGTCTTCGACCGGCACTCGTTTAAAGAGATGGCGTGAGTCTCTGACCGGCACTTGTTTAAAGAGATGGCGTGAGACTCTGACCGGCACTCGTTTAAAGAGACGGCGTGAGTCTCCGACCGGCACTCGTTTAAAGCGACGGCGCGAGTCTCCGACCGGCACTCGTTTAAAGACACGGCGTGAGTCTCCGACCGGCACTCGTTTAAAGAGACGGCGTGAGTCTTCGACCGGCACTCGTTTAAAGAGACGGCGTGAGTCTTCTACCGGCACTCGTTTATAGACACGGCGTGAGTCTTCGACCGGCACTCGTTTAAAGAGATGGCGTGAGTCTCTGACCGGCACTTGTTTAAAGAGATGGCGTGAGTCTCTGACCGGCACTCGTTTAAAGAGACGGCGTGAGTCTCCGACCGGCACTCGTTTAAAGAGATGGCGTGAGTCTCCGACCGGCACTTGTTTAAAGAGACGGCGTGAGTCTCCGACCGGCACTCGTTTAAAGAGACGGCGTGAGTCTCCGACCGGCACTCGTTTAAAGAGACGGCGTGAGTCTCCGACCGGCACTCGTTTAAAGCGACGGCGTGAGTCTCCGACCGGCACTCGTTTAAAGACACGGCGTGAGTCTCCGACCGGCACTCGTTTAAAGAGATGGCGTGAGTCTCCGACCGGCACTCGTTTAAAGACACGGCGTGAGTCTCCGACCGGCACTCGTTTAAAGAGATGGCGTGAGTCTCCGACCGGCACTCGTTTAAAGAGACGGCGTGAGTCTCCGACCGGCACTCGTTTAAAGAGACGGCGCGAGTCTCCGACCGGCACTCGTTTAAAGAGACGGCGTGAGTCTCTGACCGGCACTCGTTTAAAGCGACGGCGTGAGTCTCCGACCGGCACTCGTTTAAAGCGACGGCGTGAGTCTCCGACCGGCACTCGTTTAAAGACACGGCGTGAGTCTCCGACCGGCACTCGTTTAAAGAGACGGCGTGAGTCTTCGACCGGCACTCGTTTAAAGAGACGGCGTGAGTCTTCTACCGGCACTCGTTTATAGACACGGCGTGAGTCTTCGACCGGCACTCGTTTAAAGAGATGGCGTGAGTCTCTGACCGGCACTTGTTTAAAGAGATGGCGTGAGTCTCCGACCGGCACTCGTTTAAAGAGACGGCGTGAGTCTCCGACCGGCACTCGTTTAAAGAGACGGCGTGAGTCTCTGACCGGCACTCGTTTAAAGCGACGGCGTGAGTCTCCGACCGGCACTCGTTTAAAGCGACGGCGTGAGTCTCCGACCGGCACTTGTTTAAAGCGACGGCGTGAGTCTTCGACCGGCACTCGTTTAAAGCGACGGCGTGAGTCTCTGACCGGCACTCGTTTAAAGCGACGGTGTGAGTCTCCGACCGGCACTCGTTTAAAGAGACGGCGTGAGACTCTGACCGGCACTCGTTTAAAGCGACGGCGTGAGTCTCCGACCGGCACTCGTTTAAAGCGACGGCGTGAGTCTCCGACCGGCACTTGTTTAAAGCGACGGCGTGAGTCTTCGACCGGCACTCGTTTAAAGCGACGGCGTGAGTCTCTGACCGGCACTCGTTTAAAGCGACGGTGTGAGTCTCTGACCGGCACTCGTTTAAAGAGACGGTGTGAGTCTCTGACCGGCACTCGTTTAAAGCGACGGCGTGAGTCTCTGATTGGTTTTCAGAACCAATGATATTTGCCAGACCTGCTGTGACGCGCATCGAGGAGCTTTATTTGAGTTTATGTGAGTGTGTTTCGGGAAAAGAAGTTTCGTCTTCTGTATTTCCTCATCAGAAAAACATCATATGGGTTCGGAAGGAGATGCGTGTGAGTAAATGATGACAGAACCGTAAACATGCTTCTTGTTCTGATCCCTTACCCAGCAAACGTTCTCTCAATGTTATGAACAAATGGTCTTCCAGTAACGTTAATAGAACATTCGTTCAGAGCTATCTGGTGTCTAATAATGTTCTCAAAACATCAGCACAAAAATATGATTTTTTTCTTGAACATTTTGGTTGGACTAAATTAAAAAATGTTAAATATTTTTAAAAACTGGATGTTTTTTATGTTCAGAAAACATTCAGAAATACGTTTTCAGTAAAACATGATTATTAATATTAAAAAGTTGGGTTACAAATTAAACTGAATGTTTGTTTGGGCACAAGAATCAGTGAAGACATGGGAAAACAAGAATATGAAAAAAGAGAATTCAAAGTTTAGACACAAAAAGCAAGATGACAGAACTCACAATATTAGCATGAAATAATTGCCACAGCAATCCAAATAGAAAGTAAAGCATTACCCAAATGTACTCAACCACAGCCATGAAACTCCAGCACTAGATCAGTTAACTCCAGATCCAAGCATGAACACAGTGTGCCGTTTCAGACACCTTCTGCATTCATTGTCACTGAGCAAATACTGTTATGAGAAAGTGCTTTTGTTATTAGTATGTGTGTGCGGTCAGTGTCAGAGCTGTGGTTTCGACTGGATCTGCTACGGGAGACAATGGCTCCTTTACCTACTTCACCACCCATGTAGAAGGTGGAGTTGGTCGGGTGAACAACGGCTTCACTTTCGATGGTGGCAATGTCAGCTTGCACAACTTGCAGCTAAAACAACAGGCAAACAAATATAGTGAGAGACAAATGCTGTGGACAATGTGGTGAAACCATGACGAGGAGACAAAAACTGCTCGGAATATAGAAGAGAATAGTAAAGAGGGAGACACTGCCATCTATTGAGAAGCTGGATGGAGGCGAGCACCACACACACACACACACACACACACACACACACACACACACACACACACACACACACACACACACACACACACACACACACACACACACACACACACACACACACACAGGACTGATGGAAAGGCTGACCGAATCCTGACACATCTGACACGTGGCTCGATCTACAGTGTTTGAAAGAACATGAGCCTCCATGGCAGCTCGACTAACAGCTCACCTAAGTCATCTGTAAGGTCAGAGGTCAGCATTGGTCGGGTTGAAGGCAGCCAGGTTAGTGATCTGACAGTGAATGAGATTGAGCTGTAGAGAGATGCAGCAGGGTTGAAGAGTAAAGCAGAAGTTAACAACAGCCGGCCGTACTCTACACACTGAGCTCAGGAAAACTAAATCTCAGTGCAGATCGCAGGAGAGAGGCATGGAAGAAAACACTGGAAGGATGAGGACACGGTTTTCTCCAGAGCCGCTTTTAGCTGATTCAACTTTGTTTCATAATTGATGAATTGATCTGAATAATAACTCTATTATCTTCAGTAGAGCTGCTGTACAGCTGAACTGAACTTGTTTCAAACTTGATGAACTTTACACTTTTATTGACCTGAACTGAATTATGACTACAGTTTTTTAGAACTGCTTTATGGAAGAATTTGTCTTGTGTTTAATGAAGTTTGCATAATTGATTCTGTTATTTTCCTGTTTATCACTGTAAAGCTGCGTTGAAATAATCTGTACTGTATAAGGCACTGTAGAAATAAAGCGGACTGGACTTGAATGTGTTTTGCTGAACCATAAGAAGGAAAACTAAATATCCTGTTTCCCTGTTTTTTTCCTGTTAATTTGGAGGTTTACAAATCTGCCTAAATTAAAGTTACCAAAACATGTCTGAATACTTTCATTTGTGTGATTTCGTTCTTAGAAACATACAAAAACATACAATTTAACATTTGTGGAATTAAAGTAGTGTATATATGTTAATATAATTGTCACTCCCGAACCTCAACAGGCTTGTCTGTGATTGGCTACAGTTCTCTGTAATGCTGCTGTAAATAGAAACCTTTGACACTCTTCATTAATGCATACAGGAGCACATCACAAAGTGCCCCGTGGATCTTCAGACAGGGGAATCTGGGCAAGCCTTGGAAGATGAGATACCAAGAAAACCTCAACTAGTTCTTCTCATCTGTTTAAAACAACAGCCGTTGACCAATTAGCTGTACAGTTTATAAATCACAAGACATGGCAAATACACAATACAAAACAAAACCTCCAAGGAGGGTTAAATGCCTGACAAAGGAAGCATGATTTTAGCTTACATTTAAAATCAATAGTTGTTGGTGTGATTCTAATAAAAAAAGGAAAACTGTTCCACAGTTTCAGGGGTGCAACAGCAAAAGCACGATCGCGTCTAGTTTAGATCTGGGAACAGGTCATCTAGAGATTTAACATTTACATTTATGCATTTGGCAGACGCTTTTATCCAAAGCGACTTACATTGCATTTCAAGGTACACATTTACATTCTTATCAGTTCTTACTTTCCCTGGGAATCGAACCCATGACCTTGGCGTTGCAAGCGCCAAAGCTCTACTGTTTGAGCTACAGGAAAGCCCATTTAAAAACAAAAAGTAAAACTTCAATCCTGTCCTATACAGGGAGCCAATGAAGAGAGAGGAAAATCTGCGCCATGTGTTCTCGTTTACCTGTACCTGAACCAACTGCAACCTTACCACTGAAGAATGGTTCATACATATATACAGAGAATTACAGTAATCTACTCCATTGGAAATAAATACATGAATAACCTTCTCCAGCTCCTTGCCAGACTTGATATTCAATAAAAACAAAACAAACTCAGTTTTAGTTTCAATTATAAGCTTAAATTTTTTTTTAAAAACATCCACACTTTTAGATCCTCTAGACAGGCCAACAGAGATTTGACTGCATTTCCCTGATTCTTCTTCAATAGTAAATAAACCTGGGTATCATCAGCATAACAATGAAAGGATATCCCATGCTTCTAAAGTACACTACCTAACGGAAGCATACACAAGGAAAACAGTAGAGAAGCCAATATAGATCCCTGGGGAACGCCACTGTCAAAATGGGCTGAA
Source organism: Vimba vimba (assembly GCA_022828995.1). Classification (NCBI taxonomy): domain Eukaryota; kingdom Metazoa; phylum Chordata; class Actinopteri; order Cypriniformes; family Leuciscidae; genus Vimba; species Vimba vimba. Next base: position 38,599,991 of record CM040829.1, on the reverse strand, counting down.
TCAACGCAGATGAGAACTCGCAAACAGCGAAATTTAGAAACCAGTTTAAAGCACTTCCATCGATGCCTGAAAACCTGAGTCCTGTTGTCAGATCAGCTTGAGTGAGTCTGACCTCTTGATTCCACACGCAGTCCGAGCGAGGCGACCAGGATTTGGAGCAGATTCACAGCTGTCTGGCTTGCAACGATCCCGCGTCCTGGAGCCAGCAGCTCACCTGAGCAGACTACGCCCACAATACACTCCCTGTGTTAGCAATGCCACGTCCCCTTTCCAGTGTTCTGTTGGTTACCAGCCATCTCTTTTTACTGCACAGGAACCTGATGCCTCTGTTCCCACTGCCCTCGCCTCGCCTGTGTCTATTAAAGCTTTAACAAAATCGCAACGCAACATTCAGATCTACGTTGGCACTGCCGCTGACCAAAGAAAGCAGTTATCACGTATCAACCACACAGTATCGTTGTTTCTGTGAAACAAATATTCTTATTAACACAGTACTGCGATAAAAGTTTATAGTTCAGATATAATCACCGATGTCTACGGAAGCGATTCAAATAGAGAAAATCACCTTTTGAAAGTAATTTGGTGCTTTAAATAACAATTATATCAATTACATCGTTACACCAGTAGGTGGCGACACGTGACTGTTAAAAATGTATTTGTCATTGAATCATTCATGCAAATGAAAAATTTTCTTTTTAAAAATAATTCAGATTAAACATTTTAAATAGACTGCAGCAATTAGCAATTTTGTCAGAACCTTTAGTAAATTATATAATTTAGCTTAGTTGTCTGTTCAGAAAAATTGTAATCTCTGTTTGAAAAAAATGTGATAATCAATTTATCCAGAATTGGTATCTATTTCAGTTGGTATCAGTATCTATTTATTGATGCATTTTAATTTCTGAATGATATTTAAACATAAAAATACCTATTGTGTTAAGTACTGTCGTATTTTGATGGAAACTTATTTTTTACCGTTAGTAATGTGAGGCAAAAGAAATTACATAAGTGAAGGCCTCTATTGAAGTGTATGACCCACTAGCTGCGTTCTGCCTTAAGAACAAATGGTGCACCCGAATAGACTTAGTTACAAACTAGCTAGTAGTGACTACACCTCTAGTGTGGACTTTACGTTCCAGTTTAAGAAAGATATTATAATTGGCTGGTGCGGTCCTACCCTGCCTCTTACGGTACCGGTTCTGTGGACTCTTCCTTAATCAAGGACTTCCACTGGCGCCACCTACCTCGCTGGAATCCTTCCCGACTGTGGCCTCACCATTCCCTCTTTTCTTTCTTTTTCTAGATTTCTCTTTTGCCTGCCTGATATTATCCTGTCACAATACAAATAGCAATGGGAGAAGATTTTGTAAATGTACACTTTCTCAACAGGCCTGGTGAAGGAAGAGATCACTAGAACAATGGGTCGAATCCATGGGGAGAGCCAGCTGAAACCGTTGATGACGACTAAACCCTCGCCACTGTCTGCTCCTCTCCAGTTCAGGCTTCAGTAATTACCAAGGTTCGAAACAGTATGACACTGAAACTTAAAATTCTGAGTTTACTGCTAGATGGCGTTATCTGGAGAACACATGAATGAAAGTCTGATGGTTTTAACTGATCTTGGGTCAGTTTCATAATGTAGGTGTAACGTGAATGCTGCGTTTAGTAGTTTTCGGTTCTCCCCTGTGACCTAGCTTTGCTACTGTGTCTAATTAGTCATTATGTTCACCTGTTCTGTCAATCATCTGGTTAGTTCTCCTGATTATTTAAACCCTGTGTTCTCCCTCGTTCTCCGTCCGTTCTCGTCAATGTTTGTGTTGATGTCAGTGCTGTTTCTCCTGAATATCTCCTGCATGTTCTCATTAAAGGTTATTCTGTGTATTCATCGTCTTCGTGAGCTTTGATACCACGTTACGTGACAGTAGGTTATTTTTTCATTCAATTTATGAAAATTAATGCTAAAGCGTGTAGATTTAATAGATTACACTTTCATGAAAAAATGTGAAATTGGTATGCTTGAGTTTAGACTAGCATGTGCCACCAGCGTGGTGTGTAGAGCGCTTTGAAACAGTGAATCCTTTTACGAAGCAATTGGTGAAACTGATTCAGAGCTTCATTTCTCCTATCACTAGTAGACATAGACAGGCGCTACATAAAATTAGTTAATATTATTATTAGGTCAGAAAGCAGAGAGGGGCTCTTCACATTGTGAGGGTCATTTGAGAGGGTGTGGTTTAGGGTTGCAAAGGGGCGGAAAATTTCCAGTAAATTTCCGGAAAGTTTCCAGTAAATTTCCATGGGAAGTTAACCTGGGGAATTTTGGAAATATTCATTACCACGGCAACCGCTTGCGCGTCCACTCTGAAAGTAACTGTACACATAAGAGACGGATAGATACATTATTTAAGGTTATTTCTATTCATTAGAATATTGATATATGAACTTGTTGTCACGTAAGCCCCGTTGCGAGCATGTGCATCTCTCTAAACTTTCAGTGTGCTGCACTGCTCTAGTTGACTTCTGCGCCTTCCCCCCGAAAATATCACGTTAATTTTGAAAACGTAATTCCTTTTGTGGATCCTCTTGGTCTTTCTTCATGTTTCTTTGACAAATATCAGTGTCTCAGTCTCACGCACGCTGCACGTGAGTTAACCACGCCTACATATTTACATGTCGCGGTATACACGGAATAAAAAAAATCTGTTACGGTTGACATTTTCTTCCACGGTAACGATATATACTGTCATACCGCCCAGCCCTACTTATGTGGTAAATAAAGTTATGCTAGCTTATTTAGCATCTAACTTATCAGCTTGCTATCTACTAGATGAATACATTTGTATGTGATATTTGCAATTTAAACATTTAATAAATATATTTCCCCATAATATCATCAAAACTTACTTCACTTTTTTTTAGTCCACAGGCTCAAATGTGTGCCTTCAATAGTCTTGTGCTTTGGGCTTCTGTACATGTGATGGAGGCGTGCACAGTGCCAGTAGGGGGTGTGGTCTCAATAGCCATGCAGTAAGCAGTGCATGTGACTGAGGAATGGCATGGATATTCAAGTGTATTTGAATGGCATCTGTTTGTTTTAGTCAAGATTATGCTAAAATATACTTTCCTCAACTAATTAAGTTCCCTATAAGAGCCAACCTTCAACTTTGAAAATTCCCAGTTTATTCCCAGTTTATTCCGTTTATTCCCATAAATTCCTGTTAATTCCCTTAAATTCCCATTAATTCCCATGGAAAGTTTCCATCTTTGAAAATTCCCAGAATTTTGCAACCCTAGTGTGGTTACAGGGTTGTATGACAATTGTAATTTTGTACAAGTACAGTCAGTTAACAGAACTGGACAGTAATGTGTGCACTATTTATTGAAAGTGCCATTTGTCACCCCCTACTTTCCTGACTCCCTGCACTACACTGTCCTATAAATATAAAGGCAAATAGTCCATCTCCCTAAACAGGGTCTGATAACAGCAACATCTACTCATTAACATTTAAAATCACTTCATTGTGATAATGTGAAAGGAATGTTTAAATTGCGAGTATAAGACTTCTTTATATATATTATAGATACATAACAGCTGTAACTGAAGTAAAATAGGATCCCGTTACAGTATGAGGATTATGTTTCTATGATAACGTCTAACGAGGCCTGAGCAGCTCTGGAGTAAAAATGCATGTGCAATAGGCAGGAATCAGCATCTCATATAGTGTGTGTAGAATGCAGCGTTTCAGCTTTCTGGAGTATTCATGCATTCATGCAAACCAATCTGTAGCCTGTAGGGGTGTGAATAGATTTAAGATTCAGGATTGATTTAATTAATTATTGTTTTGATTCTGTGTGTTTTTTTATGTATATGAATGCATTTAAAATTTGAATTTTAATGCGAACGTCAAAACAAATGACTCATTTCAATTCACATTTCAAGATTGATGTATGCGAGGAAACAAGTGAATCATTGCACCCCTAATAGCTAGAGATGTTTCAGCTAGATGGATTTGGGTTTTAGCAGCTAGTCTCAGCAGAACAACAGGAGGAGAAAAGCAAATAATTTAGAGGAAAAGAGCATCTGAACAGTTCCTATAGCAGTCAGTCACTGTCCTGTGGAGTTCAGCTCTGACCCCAGTTAAACACTCCTGAACCAGCTAATCAAGGCTAACTAGGCCAACTAGAAGCAGGAGCTGAACTCTGAGTTTGGACAGCACTGTATTACAGTAAGAGAAGAGTTTAATAAAGGCTGCTGTACCTTCTGTCCGAGGAATAAACTTTTGGAAGAGAGGACGGTGAATCCATCAGCCGGTCCGCCGTCCGCATCAGCCGCCCGTCTCTGTCACAACAACAGCAAACTGTTGCTAGATTTACAACATCAGACTGAACTGCCTTAAAGGATTAGCTCACTGCAGAATTAACATTTCCTGATAATTTACCATCTGCCTTTTTCTAAAACAAATAAAAATGTAGATACTTTTTAACCACAAATGCTCGTCTTGGAAAGATCACGCATGACTTAGGTGGAAGCACTGACCCAGTGTTTACAAACAGCAAGACTAAGGAGCTGTTAACATGACACCTTTTTCAACTAGAAACGTAGAACGTTTTGGCTGCTCATTTACACGACAACAACGTTTTGGGCACCTATAAATGCAAACTTCTGAAAACGGGTTTCAAAGTGCAAGTTTTTAAAAACGGTCTCCGTGTAAACAACAGAAACACGAATCTCTGAAGATGATGACATCATGTACATGCGCATGTTCAGTCTATAGCGTTTCGTCGTCATCTAATGGCCTGGCAGCAGAATACAGGGATTTCAGTCGTTTTCACGAATAAGTGTGAATGGGGATCGTTTTAAACAATGGTGTTGTCTGTACGTGGAAAACTCAAAGGAAAAACTTCTCTGTTTTAAGCATATCGTTGTCATGTAAACGTACCCGTAGTCAAACGCCATTTTAAAAAAGCTAGTTAGTTGGAGAAAATCTTCCTTTTTGAACCGGAACACGCGTGACCTTTTAAATGTGATTACGTAATGTGTGGCGCATCACAGCTACGTTTTTTTTTAAATGTCCGCTGGTTTGTCTAGATGAGACTCTTATTCCTCGGCTGGATCGTGTCGAGACTTTGAAGCTGCACTGAAACTCACATCTGGACCTTCGACCCGTTGGACCCCATTGAAGACACTATATGGAGGAACATCTGGAGTGTTTTCCTCAAAAACCTTCATTTCTTTCCCACTGAAGAAAGAAAAACATGAACATCTTGGATGACATGGGGGAGAGTAAATTATCAGGACATTTTTATTCTGGAGTGAACTAATCCTTTAAAGCTACACTGTGTGATATTTTCCCCCATCTAGCGGTGAAATTGTATATGACTACCCAGTGAATATTAGTTTCTGTTCCTTTTAATTCGGAGGGCGTTTTAACTCCTACGGTGGCCGTATTATTCCAAGATTAACATGGCTTCCAGTTCGACTTCGTCCATGAGTGTTCCTTCAAGTGATGAGGTTACTTTAGAAAACTATTACAAAGTGCATTTAGTTATTTAGTCAGTTAACATGTAGGTTTTGACCTCTATATAAAATGAATAATAATTTTATGTTTTCGTTATTTTGGTACCATTTCATTGCTAATATCAGCTATCCCAAACGAATGCAAGCTAATGTTAGTAAAGTATCAGTGCTCTCGTTATTCTGTATATTGAACGAGATTAATAGTGTAAGGCAATATATATAAAGCTATTTTTTTATATATAGCTTAAAAAATTGCGCCTTTAAAACTATTCATCACCTGTGATCCGTCGCAGCACAGATTTATGTTACAAGGTAAACAATACTTTTTCACCATTGACACGAGGAAAAGTAACGCAAGTTATACTAGAGGTCGTTCTGGCGTTATGCACAACCATGCTATGTTTAGACAAGCAACTATACAACTTCAAATTTACACAAATAGGCTGAATTACCTGTCGAGAAGAAAGCAGGCAACTTCGGCGTCCGTTTTAAAATCTTTGCTCCTCATGAGCTCTTTCCATCTGGAAAAAGTTACTCCAGTATTGACTTTGGTCTTCCTGATTTGCCTGTCATGTTGACGTTTTAATTCTCTCTTTCGCTTCCTTGGCGACTCTGTCCTCGAAAATAGGCGTGATCCTCCATCTTCAGCAATCTTTCAAATCTGCCGGCAGTCGCGAGTAATCTCCCCCTCGCATTCGTCACGGTGTCACTGAGTGTAAAACGCGAAAGGCGAAGCTTGAATTTCCAGGTATGTCCCTCTTTGGCGAATGTATTTTTAAGATGGAGGCGCAACATGGCTGCCGCCATTTGAGCGACTCGCTCGTATGTATTATAAATGGCAGATTCTACGCTTACGAGAATACTTTATTAGTTGGTGGAAGTAATTACACATGAATGAGCACATATACTTTTGATAGAACAAAGTGTTTTTTGCTAAGAATCAACTTAAAAAGTTACACAGTGTAGCTTTAAAGTAGTCAATAATAAGATAACTGGAGAGTCGTCTGATGTCTTTGATACTGAATGGCTTCGCTAATGCTGACTGTAAGGATATTGAACACAGCTTTTGCACCAGTTACACGAGTTAATGATGAAAGTGCACATTGGGTTATAATGCTCATCATTTGATCATCATCGGCTGGCATGATCACTAGAAAGTGCACACAGACATTCCTTTTACACACATGTTCAGTAACCAGCCAAACTGGATCTGTATCGAGCCTAGTTTACAGATAAAGGAGGCACGTCTGCATGGACATGAATGGCAGTGCTGATTTCGCCTGCTTTAACTAGTTAGTGGGTGGTTAGTGAATAAAAGGATTGGCCAGTGTTCAGTGAGTACCTTTACTCGTGTGGACTTTTTGGTGGCCAGTTTCTTGACAACTGCTTTTTTGGCGGTCTTGGTCTTGTTCTCAGTTGGCGGGGGAGTGATGACGGCCTCCAGCTTTCCTTTGGAGCCCCTCTTCTTGGAGAGCAGCTCTGGGTGGATGTTGGGTAAGACTCCGCCGGCAGCGACGGTCACACCCTTCAGCAGCTGCACACACACATCCAAAAACACATCCCAGGGATCAACACTGAGGACTTTATTCCACTGGCCCGTCGGGAAAGTGGTCACAATGGTACTTACCTTGCCAGTGCCAATAATTAAATAAATCAGTTATTGTTTTCTCAGTTCACATTATATTACAGCATATGTTTTACCATGGAGTGTGAAACAGGCTTGTGTTTTTGCATGTTTGTCGTTGTCTGATCTGACCACTCAAGTGCCACTGGCGACCAAAAGAAGCCGTCTAGAACAGATGTGATATACCTGATGAAGCTCCTCGTCGTTGGCGATGGCCAGTAAGATGTGTCTGGGCGTCACACGGCTCTTCTTGTTGTCTCTGGCTGCATTTCCCGCCAGCTCCAGGATTTCAGCTGAAAGAACGACGCAGAAAGAGCTTCACTGTGGGAAATACTCTGGCATTGTATTTCCCCTAATGCACTCTGATCCACAAGACCCAGAACGTTCTGTTCAAGCCCGTGTTTGAAATAATAATTGCCCGCGTGAAGCCAGCGGGAAGTAGGGCAGCTACTTTGTGTTAATTTATATTTCCTGTCGCTGTTCAGACTCTTTTACTGTATATGGCAGGGTAAACAGATCAATACCCCTTTTATTTAAAGGCTTAATTCATGTCCCGTAGACCGGTCCATTACATTACGATCGCGAGCAGTATCAATAATATCAGAAATGTGCAGTCAAATGTCCTGGTGTGTGTCTGCGTTTTAAACGAGTGTTCTCACCGATACACCTACTGTGCTTCATGGAGTTTTGGCGTGTTTTATACACTCAATATTGTTTCTTATTCATATGTGGTGAACCTAAAACATCTTCCCGTGCTCCTGCGTAAAGCAATAATTTTCTATATCACAAAAACATTCTGGAAATACTAAAAACATCATCTCCCACTGTCAATATGATCTAAAAACATTTCCTTTAAAGGGGACCTATTATGCCCCTTTTTACAAGATACCAGAATGTGCGTGTTAAGTTTTAGCTTAAAATACCTCATACCTCAATATTATACCATTTTGTGAATGACAATTTTTGAGTGAAAGGAAAAACATGCTGTTTTTGTACATGTATCTTTAATAGCAAATGAGCTGCTGCTCCACCCCCTTTCCAGAAGAGGGCGGAGCCTGTACAGCTCGTGCCTCGGATACTCTGCCGAAAACTAAAACATCTGTTTGGTTTTGATTATAATCTCACACACACGTGACATTGCAGTTCTTCATCATCATGAAAGTTTATTATCTGCATGCGTTTTAAAGCCATATCAGTCTAAACTTCTGATATATGGTTTGCTGAGTGCACACACCCAAATCATGCGCACATAAAGCTGTCTGTCAGCTACACAACGAGATCAAAAAGGCATGGAAGAACCCATAGTCAGTGCGCATTCATCAACATCAGCGCACAAACTACGCTTATGTTGAGGGGATACGCGAACACGGCTATGTGTCAATGCGCCAACTGACGAGATGTGTGCTAACTATCTCGCGGCTGGAGAGACACTGACACTAAGTGCTCCGGCCCTGCCTTTTAAGCCATAAAAAAGAGAAAGTCACGCTTAAATGGCAGGGCATACGCGGTGGCAGGTCTGACTGGTGATGCCTTGCACACAATGCCGGTGTTGCAAGCATACCAGGCTGATCTGCTGTCAGATTTGGACCACATAACACTGCGCTTTCTCACCCCAAGCACTTCTTGCATCAGCCCTAAGGCTGGACCTACGATGAGTTATTCCTTCAATTTAGGAACCCGCCTGTGAGTCTGGCGTCGGGTATGGTAGTAAGTGCGCTCTTTCGAGCTCTTATGGGTACAGGACTCCATTTGTGAATGTTGTCTAGGCCATCATCGCTCTATGGGCAGCAGGGTGAGCTCTGCAGGTCTCCTCCCGTTACAAGAGTTTTTAGTAAGGTTGAATAGTAGACCACGGTTCCCTGTTAGAAAGTATCACAGGAGTTGTTAGGTAGGGTTTTTATAGGATGGTGAAATTAGGGCCCTAAAGTTCCCATATATAGGTAGACTATGCATACCCTTCCCAGAGGCCTCCTCTTATGTTAGAGTCGACGGGCTTATGTAGTGGGTAGTGCCAATCTTTAGTAGTGAACAGATTGGCTTTATTATATGGAACATTCTCTAGTGAGGCCATCGTTCATCTGAGCATCAAACAGACATTTTGTGTGAGATGGCCCTATCGGGAGTTATTCTACTGAGGCCACCGCTCTGTCTAGCTCCAGATATAACTACAGAGTCAAGCATTGGGCCTTCGTTGGGACACCTTCATAGCCACCTTATACTAGAGCAGTAGTTCTCCTCTCACTTTGAGAGTCGTTTTGAGATTATAGCTCTGAATTTCAGTCATATAATATTCATGTGTCAGCCTTCACTGGGCCGCCTCGATATCTGGCTTAGGCTTAGTAACTAGGAAAATGGTGGCGGTCTGCTAAGCATTCTCGCCTTGAGCCTCTCAGTAAGGTAGGTTCCTTAAGAGCTAGAGCCCATCAGGAGATTTTATTCCTGTAAATATAGTTTTTCCTAGAACTGGCCTCCTCTTACTAAATGTGTCGTCTAGCCAAGGCCCGCCTTTTGCGCAAGGTATAAAATTGCTAGTAGTGCTACAGGGTAGATAGCATAGGTAGCAGGCTATCTTTAAAAAGCCTCCCATGCAGATATCTCATGGACGTTGTCAGGCCTTTCCCTCTAGAAAGTAAGAAGCGGTGTGCTCAGGCCTCCGCCCGTTAGAGCTGAGTATTGTAGCTAGTTTATCCAGCTAGGCCTTAAAATTTAAATAGGATTTTTTCTGCTGAGCCCCTTGAATAAAAGCATTAAAGTCATAAGGTTGAATGTTGTTGGCCACTTACTGTGGCCTCCATTTACTTAGGTTTAGTAGAGAATGTAAAATTTGTCTTGTAAAAAATACAAGCTAATAGACCTCAACCCTGATACACTCCTCAGGGTCATGTTAGTACTCTCCTTTTTAGGGTCATTATTTAGAGTACTTTGCTACCCATAGCTCGTATGAAATCACCCTTCACCACCCAGGCTCAGGTAGAGACAGATTAGTTACTCCCTCTCATTTGGGATGGTTGAGTATGCTCCCTTAGAGCCGGAGCACTGCCCTGGCTGACGCCTATGACTTTCGAAGCTGTTGGCCTTACAGTAGGCCTCCCGATAGTCCGGTAGCATAAGATTGTCCTCCCCTTGCTTTAAAGGGTCGATAGCTTTTCTGCTGAGTACACTGCCTGTTGGCAATGTAAACCTTAGAGCTGGAGGCGCTCCCCTTATTAGGGCCCCTTTAGAGTGCCCAGCCTCCACAGGGCCTGAAGCACTGTGTAGATCCGGGATCGAGTAGAGTCACTCCCCTCGTTTGCAAGGGTTAGAAGTGCTATGCTGAGTTCCACTCTCCAGGATGCCTCTCACAATACAACTTTGACATCGTAGGATGTCCTGTTACTTTATCCTCTACAGTAAAAGACCTGGGTGTTATACTCGACGGTAACCTGTCTTTTGAAAATCATATTTCGTATGTTACAAAAACAGCCTTTTTCCACCTTAGAAACATTGCTAAGCTACGTAATATGCTATCAGTTTCTGATGCAGAAAAGTTAGTTCATGCATTCATGACCTCGAGACTAGATTACTGTAATGCCTTATTAGCCGGTTGTCCTGCATCCTCAATAAACAAGCTACAGTTAGTCCAAAATGCAGCCGCTAGAGTTCTTACTAGATCAAGAAAATATGATCATATAACACCGATTTTATCATCACTACATTGGCTACCTATAAAGTTCCGAATTAATTAATTGGTATTGCTACTGACTTATAAAGCCCTAAACGGCTTAGCTCCAGTCTATTTAACGGATCTTCTATCACCCTATAATCCATCGCGCTCTTTAAGATCAATAAATTTGAGGCTTTTGGTCATACCTAGGATATCCAGATCAACCAAAGGAGGGAGAGCATTTTCACATTTGGCTCCAAAACTCTGGAATAGTCTTCCTGATACTGTTCGTTGCTCGGACTCACTCTCCCAGTTTAAAACTAGATTAAAGACGCATCTTTTCGGCCAGGCATTCATATAATATTGTTAATCTCACAGTTTCAAACTACAATCCGGCCTCTAGTTCATAAATGCCAGAGGAGAACTGGCCCCCGACTGAGCCTGGGTTCTCCCAAGGTTTTTTTTTCTCCATTGGGTCACCTGATGGAGTTTTAGGACACCATTAGGTCACTTGATGGAGTTTTTCGGTTCCTTGCCACTGTTGCCTTTGGCTTGCTCAGTTGGGGATATTTTGGGGATATTTAATTTTATTCTATCAATCAATAAATTCCACTAGAAACAAACTTTGTTGTATTATTTTATTATACTGTGAAGCTGCTTTGATACAATCTGTATTGTGAAAAGCGCTATACAAATATACTTGATTTGATTTGATTTGATGCCCGTCTCTATGATCCGGTTTGTGAGTGATTACTGCCACTGTCTGCAGTCTTCCCTATCGGATGCCTCCACAAGTGAGGCGAAATATGCTAGAGACTCTGTTTAGGAAACAGACGGGTTGTTGGCAAGACTAGGTCCGTAAATTAGACCAGGTCAGCCTCCCTGGTTGCATGTGGGGTTGAATTCATGTCCCCCTCCGAGAGTGATTGGACAGGACTCCTTTGGACCCCCTGGCCATATTCCCTTAAAGGAACCCCTTACATGGAAGCTATTGGTTCCAAGCCTTTGAGTGGCCTTGGTAGGCCTTCATTGTATTGGAGGCTTCTTTGAGGCTTAAATCTGTGGCAGTGGCCGTAGGGAATACTGTATGTGACCCGAAGGGGGAGTGTTTTAGCATTTCAGTGAAACTGCCATTTTTTACGTTTTTGTCACAGCCATAATTTGGCATGCACTCCCCTCAGCATGGTGGCGTTGGTATATCGTTCCCCAAAGCACCATAACGACGCAGTGTGACTTCCCTTTCGAAAGGGAACGTCTCAGGTTACGACTGTAAAGGTGATGATACACAGGGCAACTTTTTGAGCAATGTTGCTGGGCAATCTTGCCGAGCGATTGTTGCTTGGACACTTTCCCATTGAAAATGGGCAATACATTTCTATCTGGATGATTTAGATCGGTCGTGGGCCCTGTGTCTCATCTGGTTGCCCGTTGACGGCAACATTGCTTAAAAAGTTGCCCTGTGTATCATCACCTTAACATTTGTTCCCTGAGAACAGGGAACGAGACACTGCGTCTTTCGCCATGCCGTGGGATGCCTGCTGAACAGTCCCTTCAGATGATAAGTTGTTGACATGTTCTCCAGGCTCCCCTTATAAATATTGTTTATATATATAAACAAAGGTTACAGTCGTAACCTGAGACGTTTTCTCCAGGGCAGCTATGTATATAAATGAACTAAATTAGCAACTTTTTTTACATGAAAAATGAACCATCACTGAACTTACTTAAGCTGGACTGTGACGCTATTTTCTTCTAGAAACAAACTTTGTTGCATTATTTTCCTGTTGTCTCTGGATATATAAAGCTGCTTTGAAACAATCTGTATTGTAAAAAGCGCTATATAAATAAAGGTGACTTGACTTGACTATATTAGATCTGTGTATTAAAGTGACAGCAGCGTAATATACAGAACCTACTGCTATACAGTATATGCTGTTAATATGAATCAAAGAACAAAAGAACAATCACTCACTGTTCTTGCCTGAATAACTTTAGTAGCTTTAATAAGAATACATGTCTTACTTGAACGCTGCTGTTAAACGCTCTGGCGAGGAGATGAACATGCGGACTGTGTTCAGATCACTGAGGGCGGGGTTTATGCTAATAGGGTGGGGTCTGTCAGCAGTCATGGGTGGGGCCTAAACATATGTGACGTCCCAAAAGCTACAATCTGCAAACGGCTTATACTGAGACACTGCTTATGATTCATGGGGATTTAAAAAGAGGAGTAGGTGGATTTTTATCATTATAGGGTGGTTGTGGACACACACTGCCAACATACATTTATGTTCAAACACCATGTAGAAGTGAGTTTTGCATAAAAAGGTCCCATGTAAGTTGTGAAAACATTATTTCTGAAACATTCAGTTTTTTAAAACGTTTTTTTTCTTGTTTATACAAACGTTAAGGGAACATTCCATTGTATCATTCTTCAAACATTATGGGAACATTACTACTATTGAATGCTCTCTGAACATTCTGAAACATTTAAAAAACGTTTACTGAATGATGTATAAATAATGTTTTTGTGCTAAAGTTTTGTGAAAAATGATAGACCAGAAGAGACCAGAAAAGACCAGATAGCTTGGAACGAACGTTCTATTTACGTTACTGGAAGAATGTTTATTCATAACTTTGAGAGAACCTTCCCAGAACGTTCCCTGTTCGCTGGGATAGTGGAGCATGCAGTATGTTCTCTGTAGTTTCTGATGATGGAAATCACAAATAAAATGTATTGCCTAACCCTACAGAGAACACTGTCCACTAGGGGTGTGCCATATCATACCATCCACGATAATACCGGTATAAATTTTTACATGATAAAAAAGTGTCATATCGCGATATCACTGATATGGCGCATTACGTTCCCTAGCACGCACAACAACAACACCTGTCTGAGCGCGAGAGCAGCAAGTCAGCCTCCAATGACGATTTAGTACCTAAAAAGGAGCTTCTTCAAAAGTATTTTAATAATTCCCGCAGGTCTACCAATTATAATGCGGGAAATTCCCCCGCAAACACTGATTTTACCAACCGCATGAGTGTTCAGCGGTGCCGCGTCTTCTCTCTCTCGCTCTCAAAATGGGTTGCACAAGTCAAGCGTCAATACCACACTCTTGTGTTTAGCAGTCAGGACATGACGGAATCTTTTGTCACTTGCATCGTAACTAAAGTTTAGCATTTTCACTTCTTTTTAAGTCTCATCAGTTTAAACATTTGCGATTTTAAACTACTCTCGCGCGCTCTCTGAGAGATGTTTACTCTGCGTGCATACAGTAAAGCCATCTCACAAACAGCTCGCGAGTAACAAAAGTCATTTTTCGCGGATTAAATCGCTTTAACAGGGGAAAAAACACGCAAAATTGTGTAAAAATTCCGGTCATGGTTAGTGTATTCGTAAACAGTCGGTTATGTCTGAAATAATCATAAAACGCGCGTGACAGTGTGACAGACAGTAATGGATCCGGGCACTAGCTCTAAAAGTGACAGCAGCCATATGTGTCTGTCATTAATGTTGTCGTCAAAACAACAAAAGATAGCTTTCATTGTAAGGAATCAGAATTAATAGCCTATGTATTTAATTTAGTCAGGACTCAGGACTAGTGTTATTTTACATTTGATTACCTTGATTATTCAGTTTCTGTAGTATTTCTGAATAGTGTTAGACGGACCTACTCAAAAACTTTTATCTTTATTTGTATCTTTATTATTTTGTATATATTTTTTGCTACTTTTTTCAATTTAATTCAAAGATTGAAATCAAGCTTCCTTGTGTTGTGTAAACTCTTAAAAACAAAATTACCCAATTGTAAAAACACAATGAGTGAGCAAACATTTTGGTGAGATAAATGTAATAATAAAAAAACAATTCTACATTTTTTTTATATCGTCATAAATATCATTATCGCAAATATTCTTGAAATATCGTGATATAATTTTGAGGCTATATCGCCCACCCCTACTGTCCACTGTGTCTCACTTTAGGACTGCTAATGAAGTGCATTGACAGGAGTAAGGCCATGAAACACTGATGAGGATAAGAGACTCGTCCTACCGGTCAGGTATTCCAGTACCGCAGCCATGTAAACCGGCGCTCCGACACCAATCCTGTATTTGGGAAGCCCTTTCTTGATGTAGCGCAGCATCCGGCCGACGGGGAAGATCACTCCAGCCCTGGCGGAGCGCGAGGACCTGCTGATCTTCTTCTTCCCAGCCCGGCTGGACATGATGCTGCACACACACACACACACACACACACACACACACACACACACACACACACACACACAGCAGTCGAGGCGGCTTTACTTCTATACAGTACAGATCGTTTCAAAACAAACTGGAAAATAACAGAATCAATGATACAAATTATCAGACAAATTCAAATTCTGCTGTAAAAAAGACGATAGTGTCTTTTGTTGATTTTGCATTATAACCACCATAGTGTGCTGGAACTGAATATTAATTCAAGAATAAAACAAGCCTCCAAAGATATTTTTGTGCAAATAAAAAAAGTAATGTGCTAATCTAATTATTATTAGTTAAAGGGATACTTCACCCAAAAATTAAAATTCTGTCATCATTTACAAAGGAAGATATTTTGAAGAATTATGGGTAACCAAACAGTTGAACACACCCATTGACCCATTGACTTCCATAGTAGCCTATGAAAAAGAAAAAGAAAAAAAATACTATGGAAGTCAATGGTGATCCAAATCTGTTTGGTTCCCCATATTCTTCAAAATATCTTCCTCTGTGTTCAGAAGAAGAAAAATATTCATACAGGTTTGGGACAACTTGAGAGTGAGTAAATAACAACATAGTTTACATTTTTGGGTGAACTGTCCCTTTAAGATTCAAACAATTATAGATTAGAAGCTGTCGCATATATATTTTATTCTGTATTGAAAAGCTGTATACATCTAGGTGTTTTTGCATAACAACAACTAAAACGAGTTTGATACAATACAGCATTAACATTAAGATATTTAAGCATCGGGTTTCGTTTAAAAACAGAACTGACACACTGTAAATGAACGCGCTGTTTTGAGTTTATGTGATCAGATTAGAAATATAATCACTGTGACTGTGTTTACATCATCACGCGCGTCTCATTCGGCGATACATAAAGGCGATGTTTTGGTTTGTTCCGATGATTATATGACAGCTGGAACTTCCTGAGTCACGGCCGCGGAACTGCGTCCGTCAGTGAGCGAGCAGCGCGCGACAGTCTCCTGAAAGTGTGTTAAAGCAGCACATGCACTGATGACACTTGATGTCTTACAGTAGAGAGTGTGTCCGAGTTCAGTCCACTGCTGTCTGCTACAGCGAGACCAGCTCAAACAGCGTCCGACACACACAATCCACAGCGCGATCCACACACACCCGATCAGCAGAGAGCGCGCGGAGGAGACGAGCACGCGCCTGACCGATGCCCAGCTGCGCGCGCCCACAAGTCACATGACATCTGCTATAAAAGTGTTGGGTAAAACAGTTGATAAATATGCGTTACATTTCCATTTGATTATGCGTTACAGTTACATTTGATGCGATAGCAATCTTTGATGATTCATAAACCAGTCTTTTTTGATCTAGAGAAAATCTATGCATTGTTCAAAACCTTTAGGTCCAGATAAAAACCAAGATAATCCAATTTCAAACAATTTTTCTTTATTTTAAACAGCCAATTTTCAAGGTTTCATCCAATCTGACCTTTGAACATCTGCGCCCTGGAAATCAGATTACATGATCCGGATTACATAACAGTTACTTCTTTATTATGCTATATAGGCCCAGGTCTGACACTTTAAGCCTGTGTATTGTAAGCCACTGATTGTTTTTTAAAAATTTGTTTACAATAAGAATAATTGCTAATATATAGTAGGTATACATTCAGACATCAAGTCTGCAAATGTATTACTTATCTGAACCATATTAAGCTTTATATTCATCAAATTTGCTCGCAAACTAAAGGAGTTCAAGTTCTGTAACAGAGAGTAACAGATTACAGACATTGAGAAATGACCTGCAAGAAATAACCTGTTCTTTTAAAAATATTATCAAGCCAATTCATCATAAATAAAGACCCGGACTTTAAAGGCACAATATGTAAGATTTTGGATTCAAATATCCAAAAACCACTAGAACATTGTTATATATTTTGTTGACTTGTGCATTTACTTGCCCAGATGTTTCCAAGAATGTTTAAATCAGTCATTACCCTCGATTTCCGGTTTTATTTAGTAGAAACCATAGATACACCAAAGATGCTATAAATATGTTTTATTAGACAAGGAAAAACTGTTTGGATTATTAGTTATTTATAGACAGAAAATGAATAATTGTTATATATCTCAACATTGTTAGTCTTATTGTTCAAATAGCTCGTTTTCTTGATTTTCTGTGAGTACCATGTTTTTACCGTGCCTCAGAAAAACACTATTTTGTCAAGTGACTAACATGGTATAAGCTTTATTCAGATGCAGCTTTATTTTTACCATCATATAATTTTTTATAATTATTTGCTTGCCACAACACAAGCCATCCAGCATTTATTAAAATGATATTCTAATATCGCTCTATCTCACTTTAGGAGATCTTCTCCGGTTCCGGTGCGCTGCTCGGCGGCAGCACTGCGTTTCAGTATACCATGTTTACGGTTTGTTTGTTTGTTTACGAGTGAGTAAGTCCGGTCGGTGATTAGTAGTGGAAAGATGAAGGTTGAGAAAAACGTACTCCTGATCTGGATTTTGTGGATGATCGGCGGCTATAGACTATGTTTGACAATGCAATGCCCAACTGCACGTGGAATCTCAAACACATGCGGTGTCACGAGGGTTGCACGCCCCTACACTCGGGAGATGTTGCTGGAGTTAAATTTCAAGACAACGCAAGAGTCGATAACAGGCCAGTCTAAAGATCTGATTGAAAATGTTCCACGTGAGCTGGTGAGAACAAAACGAAAGAAAAGAGGAAAAAGAGGAGGAATTCGGAGCCGACTGCAAAGGAGATTTAAACGACCACCGTTGCCGTCAATTGTCTTCAGTAATCTGTGTTCTCTGAATAACAAAATAGACATGATAAGATCACACACAAGGTACTGTAACGAATTTCGTGAAGCACACGTCCAAATGATCTGACGGCGCGGGCGGGTATAGATACACTAGATGTCGCTTGGCTACGGTTTCGTTCCAATGAACTGCAGTAGCCAAGGCGACGTCTAGTGTATATATCTATACCCGCCCGCGCCGTCAGATCATTTGGACGTGTGCTGTTTTCAAGAGATAACAACGATATAAATACTGTTCGTTTTCTCACACAAACCGCTCGTTTCGTGTCTTAGGCCATCAATGTGTACTTATGATGGGGAATTGTTTCATTTGGACGATGGGGAATTGTTTTAATTTGGACTCTGTGCTTGTGTTTTGAGACAGTGACCATAGACCTGCATTATATGACTGACAGACAAGAACGGTTTGACCTAAAAATATCAAAATTGAAACTACTGCGGAAACAAAGACACCTACATCTTGGATGCCCTTGAGGTAAGCTAAAACATACCAAAAATTAATTTCAAAGTGAACTATCCCTTTAAGCCATGTTAGCGTTTCAGTGCACGCGGGTTTCGTGACATCATCGAAGTCCCATTTCATTGGCTAGGTGCCAACCAATAAAACGGCTCCTTTGACCCCCCCTCCTCCCGCCCCCCTTTCTCTCTCACCGCCTCTGAGTTTCAAGTGCACAAGTTAGTTTTGCACCTGATACATCGCGAAAAGAGTAGCAAAAGTCAAGGCGTGAAATTTGAAATTGCAGTGACAGATTTGAGAAGTTGCAAGTGCCTAATTGAGGTTGTACCGCGAATGTGAATGTAAGATTAAACGCAAAATATATATTACAAGTTTGTGTCTGTCGTTGTATTTCTGTGAATGGCATTTTACACATTTGTGTCTACTTGTCTGCAGCTTCAGATTCAGAATACAGGTTTGTGACTATTGTCTGCGAGTGCAAATTTCAACATTCAACTTCAGATTTTTATTTTACAGGTTTTCACATTAGAGCTGTGAGTGTAAATGTTCATGTACAATTACGAATATTTATTGTACAAATTCTCAAATTCACATCTACGTGCTCTCGAGTTTTGCTACTGATTTACCTTCATAGAATATCATGTCAGTTACTTTTTCACACTGTAAATTAAAAGGTGAATGAGAATGTCTCTGTCAGCTCAATTGTCATGTCAATTTTTTTTTAAGGTTATACTTATAATGATTGTTTGCAGATTAAGTTTGTCTGTAATGCAGCTGATTTTTATTTATTTTTTTCTATTGAAAGAACAGAATATTTAACCAATGCTAAGAGAGCATTTGTGCGTGATTAGTTGGACAGAAATCTGAAAACTTAAAGAGAATGACCTGTTTAGTTGGCTCAAAGTTCATTAAAACAACCATTTCAAAAGCTGAAGTGATTTTCTTTTTTTATATTATAGTTAGAATATGTATAACTCAGCGTTTTAACTAATTGAAAAAGCTGAATAATCGTTCCAAACTTACTGATTAGTCGGCAAAATAATCAACGATTATTCGATGAATTGTTCTAATAATTGTTAGATTAATTGATTATCAAAATCGTCATTTGTTGCAGCCCTAGCTGTCAGACGGAGCGTCAAGTGAGTCCTAAATTAAGTTCTCTTTCACATCTTATTGAGCTTAAACAAATACACACAAGGTTAAGTCAAAAACACACAAAGTTCACATAAACACAGTCGGTTATGTCTGTGAATGTAAACAGCAGGGAAATAAATCACATGTGGATAGGAAAAATTCCATTAATTCTTTCAATTGCTTTCAATGAAAAATGCGAACAGTTAGTTCATGCGTTCATGACCTCAAGGCTAGATTATTGTAATGCTCTACTGGGTGGTTGCCCTGCACGCTTAATAAACAAACTACAGCTGGTCCAAAACGCAGCAGCTCGAGTTCTTACCAGAACCAGGAAGTATGACCATATTAGCCCAGTTCTGTCAACACTGCACTGGCTCCCTATTAAACATCGCATAAATTTTAAAATATTGCTGATTACTTACAAAGCACTAAATGGTTTAGCTCCGCAGTGCTTGAGCGAGCTCTTAACGCATTATAGTCCGTCACGTCTATTGCGATCTCAAAATTCCGGCCAGTTGATAATACCTAGAATATCTAAATCGACTGCTGGCGGTAGATCCTTTTCCTATTTAGCACCAAAACTCTGGAACAGTCTTCCTAACATTGTCCGGGAAGCAGACACACTCTGTCAGTTCAAAGATAGATTAAAGACACATCTCTTTGACATAGCATACACATAGAACATTATACATTCCTATTATTAAAATGTATTATTTATTAATTTATTATTTGTCTGCATAAATTAGGTCAGCTAGAATCGGGAACACTTCCTATAACACCTTATGTACTCGTTACATCGTAAGAAGAATGGCATCCATACTAATGTTAATCTTTCTGTTCATTCGGAGGTTTACTGTAATCAGCTGGATCCGGGCCGTATCCAGATCAGATGGAGGACCTGCACCTGGACACGACCACAATGCATCCCTGAAGTGTCAGCAGAGATTGTGTCAACTAGACTCTCCCCTCTGAAGGCCTCATCGACACGACAGCAATCGGCACTGATCCTCTCATGTCCGCGTGATGACTCCGATCTTCAACTAGATGGAACTGGATAATATTCTGAATGTTCTGATCCAATCTGACTTCTGACCTGTCATGTCAGAAACATCTTTTCGTCTTCAGGGACAGTTTTGTCTGTACGCTTCAACGGCGTAAAAAAGGTAATCATGGCTTGTGACTTTTTTGGGTTAACTGCGGATGGGACAACAGATATCAGTGGCAAAGAACAATTTTCAATCAGTCTGCAGTTTAGCAATGACCACCTAGAAGTTCAAAATTTCTATCTTGGCTTTTACAATGCCCCTGACACGACGGCTGAAACCTTATTTCTGTGCATAAAGGATGTCCTGGTGCGCCTCCATTTGCCACTGGAGCGACTGAAGGGCTACTGCTTTGATGGAGCCAGTAACATGTCAGGGAGGTTCAATGGGGTGCAAGCTAAACTGAAGGAAGTATGTCCCGACTCTGTTTTTGTCCACTGCGCAAATCACTCACTGGATCTGGTGCTGCAAGAAGTGGCTCGTGAAGTGCGTCTTGTTGCTGATACGCTAAACTTTGTGCGTGAAGTCACTGTTATAATCAACGATTCAGCAAAGAGAAAAGCGTTGTATCAGTCCCTATTTGGAGCCGGAGACGTTGTGAACTTGCTTGGCCTCTGCCCAACTCGGTGGTGCGTCAGAGTTGTGTCACTGTCACGTTTGCTGGCCTGCTACGGAGAGATGATACAAGTCCAGAAATTAACGGAATGCATAGCTGACATAAAAAACTGCATGACTAGTAATTTCCTACTACTTAATTCTGAAAAAAAAACTGAGTTTCTTATTATTGGACAAAAAAAACTTCAAGTAAAAATCCAGAATACTGTCTAACACTTGATGGCTGCTCTGTCAAATCCTCGTCGTCGGTTAGGAACCTGGGTGTGCTCTTTGATACCAATCTTTCAATTGAAAGTCACATGTCTAGTATCTGTAAAATCTGTAAAAAAGGACCTTAAAGCCGAGTTCAGATTGCACAATTTTCAAAGTAGTCGGGTCACTGTTCTTTTCACACTGCGTGACTATCTGGGGTAACATTCAGTTGCTGGTGTGTTCACACTGCACGATGCATCGGCGACAGGAGGTTTCACACTGCATGACTTTCAGGAGGAAGAATCGCCGACAACTTCTGTCTGGTCCGCAAACTACGTTTCGCAACCAAACACACGCGAGAAGTGATAAGGAAATAGCGCAAAATCCCGCGTGCGTAAGACCGCAGTTCTCGCGCGTGATAAAAATTATTAAAAATGATAGCCTGCAAGAAGCTTGCGATCCAAATTGTCTGTGCACTGATTTGCAGCGAAGAGGAGAAAAATAAAAACATATTATGTATGAGGAAATGGCTGGGAAGACAAGGGGAAAAAGGACTGTGTGTTCTGCAAAGAGAGTTGGGGGTAATTAAATAATTTTGCAATGTGCTGCTGTTGCTGCTAGTCAAGCAAATGTTTGTGCTTTGTTTCTGTTTGATATAATTGTAAATATATCTATTAAAATACTGATATTGTGGTCTATAACTCCTCCCCGAACTCCCCGCTGCTCTGTATCTTGCTCTCTCATTGGCTGTCGGTCATCGCCGATGTAGTTTTCAGTCAGAACACTTTCACACAGCAGGATTTTGAATCGCCGACAGGTCCAGATATTTAGCATGCCAAATATCTCACGGGTGTCGGCGACTCGTCGGTGATTCTCTCAGATCGCGTCTTTGCTCATTCACACTGCGTGATTGTCACTCGCGTGTACGAGCTCCGATTTGCCTGTGATTTCGGGTTTTTTTCGGCGATTTCTCAAAACCTGTCGGCGAGCCAAAATCGGGGCTAAAATCGTGCAGTCTGAACTCGGCATAAGAGAGCAGCCAGAAAAATGGAGCGCAAACGGGAAGAAAACAAAACTAGAGGTATTTCGCATTTCTTGGAAAGAGAGCTCGATTGAACACAGAGAGGCCTTAAAAGCTGCTAGATCTGCTTATTTTTCAACCCTATTAGAAGAAAAAAAAGAAAAACATAAGCCTAGCTATTTATTTGAAACAGTGGCTAAACTAACGAAAAATAAAGCTTCAAGCCCAGAAGTTTCCAAGCAGAACAGCAGTAATGACTTTATGAACTTCTTCACCTATAAGATTGATAATATCAGGGAGAAAATTATAACCATGCAAACGTCTACAACAGTATCGCATCAGGCAGTGCACTGTAGTCTCCCTGAGGAAAAATTCTATTCATTTATTACTATAGGACAGGAAGAATTCATTAAACTCGTTAAATCATCTAAATCTACATGTATGTTAGACCTTTGTAACGACTAAGCTACTGAAAGAGATGCTTCCAGAGGTCATAGATCCTCTTCTCAATATCAGTAATTCATCTTTGTCATTAGGATACGTACCAAAACCTTTTTAAGCTGGCTATGATTAAACCGCTTGTTAAAAAAACGCAACTTGATCTAACAGAATTAGTCAATTACGGGCCGATCTCGAATCTTCCTTTTCTGCCAAAGATACTAGACAAGGCGGTATCCTCACAACTGTGTTCCTT
The DNA here is from genome assembly GCA_022828995.1 of Vimba vimba. NCBI lineage: Eukaryota > Metazoa > Chordata > Actinopteri > Cypriniformes > Leuciscidae > Vimba > Vimba vimba. The sequence continues at coordinate 38,576,981 of CM040829.1, read as the reverse complement.
TTCAGTCCAGTCAAGTCAAGTCATCTTCATTTATATAGCGCTTTTAACAATGTAGATTGTTCCAAAGCGGCTTTACAGAGATACAAGGATGGTTTAAAGTAACAGAGATTGTTTTGGCTTTATAGCAGTTCTTGAATAATGTTATTTTCCAGCTAAAGTTAATTTGATTGATTCACTTCGGTCGCAACAATCATTTGTTATTAAATTAGGGGCCGCTAACACGACACCGTTTTAACAGGAAACTCTACACAGACTTTAAACGTGAAACCTGTGAGAACGCTGATGGTGTGCACATGCGTATTACGAGTTCAGTCTATTGGTATGCGTGTTTGAATATATGTGTGCAGGTTTGTAATTCCCAACAAACCAAGCCTTAAAAAACTACTTGTCAGGCCTTAACATTTTGATACGGAATTATATCACTTCAGGGTAGATAAGCGAACCGCATTTTCCCGACAACACTTTATCTGTAGAGTGGTAAAGGGATCCTCCATAGGGAGAGACTAGTTGGCACTTCAGCACTGCGTTGACATCGGGTCCAGGCGCAGATCCTTCATCAGATCTGGATACGGCCTTGATCCGGCAGGCTGCGGGAAAACCTCGGGATAAACAGAGACACTAAAATTAGCGTAGATGCCATTCTTCTCATGATGTAACGAGTACATCAGGATTTATGGGAAGTGTTCCCGGTTCCAGCTGACCTGATCTACGCAGCCTAACATTGAATTATAGAAGTCTATAATGTATTATGTGAATGCTAGGTCAAAGAGATGTGTTTTTAGTCTAGCTTTGAGCTGACAGAGTGTGTCTGCTTTTTTTCATTTAAAGACATTGTAAACTCAATTGGAGTTAGACAACACGTGTCAGGACCCACTCATCGTCGTAATCATACTCTAGATCTAATATTATCACACGGAATAGATGTTGATGCCGTTGAAATTCTGCAGCAGAGCGATGACATCTCAGATCATTATCTAGTCTCGTGTAAATTACATTTAGCCAAGGCTGCAAAGCCGACTCCGTGTTACAAATATGTGAGACCTATCACTTCTGCCACTAAAGATTGCTTTATTAATAATCTTCCTGATCAGTTTCATCATCTCAACATCACGGTTAGCTTAGAAGAACTAGATATTGCAACAGAAACTTTTAACTCTCTCTTTTCCAGCACTTTAGACACAGTTGCTCCGTTGCGCTTAAAGAAGATTAAAGAAAATAGTCCAACGCCGTGGTACAACGAGCACACTCGGCCCTTAAGAGAGCAGCCAGAGAGATGGGGCGCAACTGGAAGAAAACAAAACTATAGGTATTTTGCATTTCATGGAAGGAGAGCTCGATTGCTTACAGAGAGGCTTTAAAAGCTGCTAGATCTGCTTATTTTTCAAACCTATTAGAAGAAAATAAACATAAACCTAGGTATTTATTTGAAACAGTGGCTAAACTAACGAAAAAGTAAGCCTCAAACACAGAAGTTTCCAAGCAACACAGCAGTAATGACTTTATGAACTTCTTCACTTATAAGATTGATAATATCAGGGACAAAATTATAACTATGCAACCGTCTACTACAGTATCGCATCAGGCAGTGCATTGTAGTCTCCCTGAAGAAAATTTTTGATTCCTCCGTTGCTATAGGAGAGGAAGAATTTACTAAACTCGTTAAATCATCTAAATCGACAACATGTATGTTAGACCCTATACCGACTAAGCTACTGAAAGAAATACTTCCAGAGGTCATAGATCCTCTTCTTAATATCATTAATTTGTCTTTGTCTCTAGGATACATACCAAAAAACTTTAAGCTGGCTATGATTAAACCGCTTGTTAAAAAAACGCAACTTGATCCTAAAGAATTAGTCAATTACAGGCCGATCTCGAATCTACCTTTTCTGTCAAAGACACTAGAAAAGGCAGTATCTTCACAACTGTGTTCCTTTCTTGAAAGAAATTATATCTGGAGGATTTCCAGTCCGGTTTTAGACCGTACCATATTACTGAGACAGCTCTCATTAGAGTCACAAATGATTTGCTCTTATCATCCGATCGTGGTTGTGTCTCTCTATTAGTGTTACTCGATCTTAGTGCTGCATTTCATACTATTGACCACAACATTCTTTTAAATAGACTCGAACATTATGTTGGCATTAGTGGAATTGCATTAGCATGGTTTAAATATACTTATCTGACCGTTATCAGTTTGTAGCAGTAAATGAAGAGATGTCTCATCGATCGCAATTTCAGTATGGCGTACCACAAGGCTCAGTACTAGGACCGCTGCTGTTCACTCTGTACATGCTACCATTAGGAGATATCATTAGGAAGCATGGCATTAGCTTTCACTGTTATGCCGACAATACTCAGCTTTATATTTCTTCACGCCCTCACGAAACTTAACAATTCACAAAATTAACAGAATGTATAGCTGACATAAAAAACTGCATGACTAGTAATTTCCTACTACTTAATTCTGAAAAAACTGAGATTCTAATTATTGGACAAAAAAAAACTTCAAGTAAAAATCCAGAATACTGTCTAACACTTGATGGCTGCTCTGTCAAGTCCTCGTCGTCGGTTAGGAACCTGGGTGTGCTCTTTGATACCAATCTTTCAATTGAAAGTCACATGTCTAGTATCTGTAAAATCTGTAAAAAAAGGACCTTAAGAGAGCAGCCAGAAAAATGGAGCGCAAACGGGAAGAAAACAAAACTAGAGGTATTTCTAATTTCATGGAAAGAGAGCTCGATTGAACACAGAGAGGTCTTAAAAGCTGCTAGATCTGCTTATTTTTCAACCCTATTAGAAGAAAAAAAACAAAAGCCTAGCTATTTAATTGAAACAGTGGCTAAACTAACGAAAAATAAAGCTTCAAGCCCAGAAGTTTCCAAGCAGAACAGCAGTAATGACTTTATGAACTTCTTCACCTATAAGATTGATAATATCAGGGAGAAAATTATAACCATGCAAACGTCTACAACAGTATCGCATCAGGCAGTGCACTGTAGTCTCCCTAAAGAAAAATTCTATTCATTTATTGCTATAGGACAGGAAGAATTCGTTAAACTCGATAACTCATGTAAATCTACAACTTGTATGTTAGACCTTTGTAGCGACTAAGCTACTGAAAGAGATGCTTCCAGAGGTCACAGATACTCTTCTCAATATCAGTAATTCATCTTTGTCATTAGGATACGTACCAAAACCTTTTTTAGCTGGCTATGATTAAACCGCTTGTTAAAAAAACACAACTTGATCGTACAGAATTAGTCAATTACAGGCCGATCTCGAATCTTCCTTTTCTGCCAAAGATACTAGACAAGGCGGTATCCTCACAACTGTGTTCCTTTTCAGTCCAGTCAAGTCAAGTCATCGTCATTTATATAGCGCTTTTAACAATGTAGATTGTTCCAAAGCGGCTTTACAGAGATACAAGGATGGTTTAAAGTAACAGAGATTGTTTTGGCTTTATAGCAGTTCTTGAATAATGTTATTTTCCAGCTAAAGTTAATTTGATTGATTCACTTCGGTCACAACAATCATTTGTTATTAAATTAGGGGCCGCTAACACGACACCGTTTTAACAGGAAACTCTACACAGACTTTAAACGTGAAACCTGTGAGAACGCTGATGGCGTGCACATGCGTATTACGAGTTCAGTCTATTGGTATGCGTGTTTGAATATATGTGCGCAGGTTTGTAATTCCCTACAAACCAAGCCTTAAAAAACTACTTGTCAGGCCTTAAAATTTTGATACAGAATTATATCACTTCAGGGTAGATAAGCAAACCGAATTTTCCCGACAACACTTTATCTGTAGAGTGGTAAAGGGATCCTCCATAGGGAGAGACTAGTTGGCACTTCAGCACTGTGTTGACATCGGGTCCAGGCGCAGATCCTTCATCAGATCTGGATACGGCCTGGATCCGGCAGGCTGCGGGAAAACCTCGGGATAAACAGAGACACTAAAATTAGCGTAGATGCCATTCTTCTCATGATGTAACGAGTACATCAGGATTTCATGGGAAGTGTTCCCGGTTCCAGCTGACCTGATCTACGCAGCCTAACATTGAATTATAGAAGTCTATAATGTATTATGTGAATGCTAGGTCAAAGAGATGTGTTTTTAGCGTAGCTTTGAGCTGACAAAGTGTGTCTGCTTTTTTTCATTTAAAGACATTGTAAACTCAATTGGAGTTAGACAACACGTGTCAGGACCCACTCATCGTCGTAATCATACTCTAGATCTAATATTATCACATGGAATAGATGTTGATGCCGTTGAAATTCTGCAGCAGAGCGATGACATCTCAGATCATTATCTAGTCTCGTGTAAATTACATTTAGCCAAGGCTGCGAAGCCGACTCTGTGTTTCAAATATGTTAGACCTATCACTTCTGCCACTAAAGATTGCTTTATTAATAATCTTCCTGATCAGTTTCATCATCTCAACATCACGGTTAGCTTAGAAGAACTAGATATTGCAACAGAAACTTTTAACTCTCTCTTTTCCAGCACTTTAGACACAGTTGCTCCGTTGCGCTTAAAGAAGATTAAAGAAAATAATCCAACGCCGTGGTACAACGAGCACACTCAGGCCCTTAAGAGAGCAGCCAGAGAGATGGAGCGCAACTGGAAGAAAACAAAACTAGAGGTATTTTGCATTTCATGAAAAGAGAGCTCGATTACGCACAGAGAGGCTTTAAAAGCTGCTAGATCTGCTTATTTTTCAACCCTATTAGAAGAAAATAAACATAAACCTAGGTATTTATTTGAAACAGTGGCTAAACTAACGAAAAAGTAAGCCTCAAACACAGAAGTTTCCAAGCAACACAGCAGTAATGACTTTATGAACTTCTTCACTTATAAGATTGATAATATCAGGGACAAAATTATAACTATGCAACCGTCTACTACAGTATCGCATCAGGCAGTGCATTGTAGTCTCCCTAAGGAAAATTTTGATTCCTCCGTTGCTATAGGAGAGGAAGAATTTACTAAACTCGTTAAATCATCTAAATCGACAACATGTATGTTAGACCCTATACCGACTAAGCTACTGAAAGAGATGCTTCCAGAGGTCATAGATCCTCTTCTTACTATCATTAATTCATCTTTGTCTCTAGGATACGTACCAAAAAACTTTAAGCTGGCTATGATTAAACCGCTTGTTAAAAAAACGCAACTTGATCCTACAGAATTAGTCAATTACAGGCCGATCTCGAATCTACCTTTTCTGTCAAAGACACTAGAAAAGGCAGTATCTTCACAACTGTGTTCCTTTCTTGAAAGAAATGACATCTGAGGATTTCCAGTCAGGATTTAGACCGTACCATATTACTGAGACAGCTCTCGTTAGAGTCACAAATGATTTGCTCTTATCATCCGATCGTGGTTGTGTCTCTATATTAGTGTTACTCGATCTTAGTGCTGCATTTGACACCATTGATCACAACATTCTTTTAAATAGACTCGAACATTATGTTGGCATTAGTGGAATTGCATTAGCATGGTTTAAATATACTTATCTGACCGTTATCAGTTTGTAGCAGTAAATGAAGAGATGTCTCATCGATCGCAATTTCAGTATGGTGTACCACAAGGCTCAGTACTAGGACCGCTGCTGTTCACTCTGTACATGCTACCCTTGGGAGATATCATTAGGAAGCATGGCATTAGCTTTCACTGTTATGCTGACGATACTCAGCTCTATATTTCTTCACGCCCTCACGAAACTTAACAATTCACAAAATTAACGGAATGCATAGCTGACATAAAAAACTGCATGACTAGTAATTTCCTACTACTTAATTCTGAAAAAACTGAGATTCTAATTATTGGACAAAAAAAAACTTCAAGTAAAAATCCAGAATACTGTCTAACACTTGATGGCTGCTCTGTCAAGTCCTCGTCGTCGGTTAGGAACCTGGGTGTGCTCTTTGATACCAATCTTTCAATTGAAAGTCACATGTCTAGTATCTGTAAAATCTGTAAAAAAAGGACCTTAAGAGAGCAGCCAGAAAAATGGAGCGCAAACGGGAAGAAAACAAAACTAGAGGTATTTCTAATTTCATGGAAAGAGAGCTCGATTGAACACAGAGAGGTCTTAAAAGCTGCTAGATCTGCTTATTTTTCAACCCTATTAGAAGAAAAAAAACAAAAGCCTAGCTATTTAATTGAAACAGTGGCTAAACTAACGAAAAATAAAGCTTCAAGCCCAGAAGTTTCCAAGCAGAACAGCAGTAATGACTTTATGAACTTCTTCACCTATAAGATTGATAATATCAGGGAGAAAATTATAACCATGCAAACGTCTACAACAGTATTGCATCAGGCAGTGCACTGTAGTCTCCCTAAAGAAAAATTCTATTCATTTATTGCTATAGGACAGGAAGAATTCGTTAAACTCGATAACTCATGTAAATCTACAACTTGTATGTTAGACCTTTGTAGCGACTAAGCTACTGAAAGAGATGCTTCCAGAGGTCACAGATACTCTTCTCAATATCAGTAATTCATCTTTGTCATTAGGATACGTACCAAAACCTTTTTTAGCTGGCTATGATTAAACCGCTTGTTAAAAAAACACAACTTGATCGTACAGAATTAGTCAATTACAGGCCGATCTCGAATCTTCCTTTTCTGCCAAAGATACTAGACAAGGCGGTATCCTCACAACTGTGTTCCTTTTCAGTCCAGTCAAGTCAAGTCATCGTCATTTATATAGCGCTTTTAACAATGTAGATTGTTCCAAAGCGGCTTTACAGAGATACAAGGATGGTTTAAAGTAACAGAGATTGTTTTGGCTTTATAGCAGTTCTTGAATAATGTTATTTTCCAGCTAAAGTTAATTTGATTGATTCACTTCGGTCGCAACAATCATTTGTTATTAAATTAGGGGCCGCTAACACGACACCGTTTTAACAGGAAACTCTACACAGACTTTAAACGTGAAACCTGTGAGAACGCTGATGGTGTGCACATGCGTATTACGAGTTCAGTCTATTGGTATGCGTGTTTGAATATATGTGTGCAGGTTTGTAATTCCCAACAAACCAAGCCTTAAAAAACTACTTGTCAGGCCTTAACATTTTGATACGGAATTATATCACTTCAGGGTAGATAAGCGAACCGCATTTTCCCGACAACACTTTATCTGTAGAGTGGTAAAGGGATCCTCCATAGGGAGAGACTAGTTGGCACTTCAGCACTGTGTTGACATCGGGTCCAGGCGCAGATCCTTCATCAGATCTGGATACGGCCTGGATCCGGCAGGCTGCGGGAAAACCTCGGGATAAACAGAGACACTAAAATTAGCGTAGATGCCATTCTTCTCATGATGTAACGAGTACATCAGGATTTATGGGAAGTGTTCCCGGTTCCGGCTGACCTGATCTACGCAGCCTAACATTGAATTATAGAAGTCTATAATGTATTATGTGAATGCTAGGTCAAAGAGATGTGTTTTTAGTCTAGCTTTGAGCTGACAGAGTGTGTCTGCTTCCCGGACAACGGTAGGAAGACTGTTCCAGAGTGTTGGTGCAAAATAGGAAAAGGATCTACCGCCAGCAGTCGATTTTGATATTCAGGGTATTATCAACTGGACGGAAGTTTGAGATCGCAATAGACGTGAAGGACTATAATGCGTTAAGAGCTCGCTTAAGTACTGCGGAGCTAAACCATTTAATGAGCAATATCAATTTAATCAGTTTTATTATCAATATCAATTTAATCAGCAATATTCTCTCTGTTTATCCCGAGGTTTACCGCAATCCAGATCTGATGAAGGACCTTCGCCTGGACATGACGACAGCGCAGTCCTGAACTGTCACTAGTCTCTCCCCTGAGAAGACCTCCTTCCCTTCCCTTTACCTCTCTACAGATCAAACATTGTAGGGATAATTCCGGTTCACGTGGCTATGCGGAAGCGGTGAAAATGAAGACCAGACAGGTGGTTTGTTGAGGGTTGCATATTTATAGAAAACTGTTGACAATGAATAGAAAGGACCAACAGTAGCAAAACGAATCACTTATTCTAAAAAGAATATCTAGTAGGCCTATATAATGAGGGGTTAGGTTAACAGTATTTTAACGATTTTTAAAAATGGATAATGATGGATAATACAAAATGCTTTCTAATATTTTGACAGAAAAAAACGCAAGCAAGAACAAAATTTAGACTTACAGTTGCCCGTCTTCTCTCTTTGTGAGAGAGAGCTTGCGCAGCACTGGGACAATGGTTATTTTAAATCCATAAGTAATTAACACGTTGTCACGGCTCCACCAGATCTACAGACTCCACCCACTTGCTCCCTCTCCCCTGATTACTAATCACTACACCTGTACCTCGTCACCTGTTCACTATATACACTCACTTGCAACACTCTTCATTGTCTGATCTCGTTTTTCCATGGACACACAGACTCTACCTCGATCCTTACCTGCTCCACTTACCTGCCATCCTCGTCTTCCGATCCTGTTCCACGAACCTGCCATCCTCGTCTTCCGATCCTGCTCCACTTACATGCCATCCTCGTCTTCCGATCCTGCTCCACTTACCTGCCATCCTCGTCTTCCGATCCTGTTCCACTTACCTGCCATCCTCGTCTTCCGATCCTGTTCCACGAACCTGCCATCCTCGTCTTCCGATCCTGTTCCACTTACCTGCCATCCTCGTCTTCCGATCCTGTTCCACGAACCTGCCATCCTCGTCTTCCGATCCTGTTCCACGAACCTGCCATCCTCGTCTTCCGATCCTGTTCCACGAACCTGCCATCCTCGTCTTCCGATCCTGTTCCACGAACCTGCCATCCTCGTCTTCCGATCCTGTTCCACTTACCTGCCATCCTCGTCTTCTGATCCTGTTCCACTTACATGCCATCCTCGTCTTCCGATCCTGTTCCACTTACCTGCCATCCTCGTCTTCCGATCCTGTTCCACTTACCTGCCATCCTCGTCTTCCGATCCTGTTCCACTTACATGCCATCCTCGTCTTCCGATCCTGTTCCACTTACCTGCCATCCTCGTCTTCCGATCCTGTTCCACTTACCTGCCATCCTCGTCTTCCGATCCTGTTCCACTTACCTGCCATCCTCGTCTTCTGATCCTGTTCCACTTACATGCCATCCTCGTCTTCCGATCCTGTTCCACTTACCTGCCATCCTCGTCTTCTGATCCTGTTCCACTTACATGCCATCCTCGTCTTCCGATCCTGTTCCACTTACCTGCCATCCTCGTCTTCCGATCCTGTTCCACTTACCTGCCATCCTCGTCTTCTGATCCTGTTCCACTTACCTGCCATCCTCGTCTTCCGATCCTGTTCCACTTACATGCCATCCTCGTCTTCCGATCCTGTTCCACTTACCTGCCATCCTCGTCTTCCGATCCTGTTCCACTTACCTGCCATCCTCGTCTTCCGATCCTGTTCCACTTACATGCCATCCTCGTCTTCCGATCCTGTTCCACGAACCTGCCATCCTCGTCTTCTGATCCTGTTCCACTTACCTGCCATCCTCGTCTTCTGATCCTGTTCCACTTACATGCCATCCTCGTCTTCCGATCCTGTTCCACGAACCTGCCATCCTCGTCTTCCGATCCTGTTCCACTTACATGCCATCCTCGTCTTCCGATCCTGTTCCACTTACCTGCCATCCTCGTCTTCCGATCCTGTTCCACTTACATGCCATCCTCGTCTTCCGATCCTGTTCCACTTACCTGCCATCCTCGTCTTCCGATCCTGTTCCACTTACCTGCCATCCTAGTCTTCCGATCCTGTTCCACTTACATGCCATCCTCGTCTTCTGATCCTGTTCCACTTACATGCCATCCTCGTCTTCCGATCCTGTTCCACTTACATGCCATCCTCGTCTTCTGATCCTGTTCCACTTACCTGCCATCCTAGTCTTCCGATCCTGTTCCACTTACATGCCATCCTCGTCTTCTGATCCTGTTCCACTTACATGCCATCCTCGTCTTCCGATCCTGTTCCACTTACATGCCATCCTCGTCTTCCGATCCTGTTCCACTTACCTGCCATCCTCGTCTTCCGATCCTGTTCCACTTACCTGCCATCCTAGTCTTCCGATCCTGTTCCACTTACATGCCATCCTCGTCTTCTGATCCTGTTCCACTTACCTGCCATCCTAGTCTTCCGATCCTGTTCCACTTACATGCCATCCTCGTCTTCTGATCCTGTTCCACTTACATGCCATCCTCGTCTTCCGATCCTGTTCCACGAACCTGCCATCCTCGTCTTCTGATCCTGTTCCACTTACATGCCGTCCTCGTCTTCCGATCCTGTTCCACTTACCTGCCATCCTCGTCTTCCGATCCTGTTCCACTTACCTGCCATCCTCGTCTTCCGATCCTGTTCCACGAACCTGCCATCCTCGTCTTCCGATCCTGTTCCACGAACCTGCCATCCTCGTCTTCCGATCCTGTTCCACGAACCTGCTATATCGTCAGTGACTCTGATCCACATCTGCCATCAGCCTCGTGCCGTTCTCTACCAGTGAAGGACAATACTGTTATTCATCAGCTAAGTTCCATTCAACTATCTTCATTGTGTTCAACTCATCATTTACATTTGCTGGTTTCTGTGCTTCTGTTCATAATAAACTTCAGTTACTTTATACTCACCTGTCTGCTTCATCACTCTCTGTGACACGTGCTAGTTTTCATACTAAATGAATGTGTAACGAAATTAGGTACTTTAGTAATTCTGAACACAATGGCGTTACACATTCATGCTACATTTCTCAACACTGAGAATGAATAAATAAATAAATGCTTGTTTCTCCAGACTTGCAGTTGTCGGTCATCCACTAGTCAGAGCACTTTCATAAAGCCATAGCAATTTCAAGTTTATTTAGATTATATTGTTGTAAGTGACTATGAATGACAGAGTGTAATTTAGAGTCAATCCATGCGATCACGCAGAGGATTAAGTAAACTCGATTCAATATTTCAACAAATCTCCCCCTGCCTGTTTACCATAAGGAGTCAGAAGCACCGAGACTACTGTCCTGTCCTTGCTTCAGAAATCTGTCCGACGGCGGGAGTGGAAGGGGGATCGAGCCGGATTCTGTATTGATGTCTCTTTTCAGTCATGAGCCTTACGCATTTTTGTCAATCATCCTGGCTTGATATTTGGGGAATGAGCCAGTGCTATGATCGGTCGAACTGATTTGAGTAAAGCGCGTGCACCAGGTTTTTGCGTAGTTTAGAGTGACAAATCATACCAGCGTACTTTGAGCTCAAAATGCGTACAGGTTGGCAGGTCCGAGTCTGTTCTATCTCAAACAATGCCTTTTTGATTTAAAGGCCTGAATTGATTAAAAAAAACATTTATTTTTCTTACTTTTTTGGCTTCTTTCTTCTTCATTCTCTGGGTATATCAGGGATGATCTTCAGGTTCTCTGAAGTCCAGTAGTCTTTTGCATCAAGCCGATGTTCTGTGAATGTTTCTGTGAAGAGAGCGGATTAATCACCTTTGACCTTTCTGTAGTAGGCTACACGTAAGGTGAATGTTACCATGACATTCAAAGCATTTGTTGCTGTTACTATGACATGAGCATTTAATCACTGCTAACTAGGGCTGGGCGATAAAACGATAACGATATCTATCGCGATAGACACGTAATCAATATCAATAAAAAATACGTTCGATATATATATCTTTTTTGCTTCGTCGGAAGAAACCAAATGTTGCGAAGCAAGTTTGGTTGCATGAACAAATTGACTCACTCTCTAGTAACCTAGCAACGTACTGGGTGACACGCTAACAGCCGGTCATGTAAAGGGGGTCGCACCGTGTCGCGTCTTGGACAACTCAAGGTCCGCACACCGGACGTGCACTTTCTCAGTTTATAGCGCCATGTCTTTTAAAACACATCAGAGTACACACACCGGCGGCGCAATTCGGCATCTGTCCGCTCACCCAGCAACGGCTCAGGGCCGTGTTCAAAATCCTGCCGCGCCATTTACATAGTTTTATATTAAATTGACATTATATTTGTCTCAAATCGTCATTAATGTATACTGACTTCACCATGTGCTGTAATATACATTTGGTTTTACATTCATTCACAAAAATTAGCTGACTGAATGAAAATTGCTGATGTTATCGGATTTATAGGTGAGATTCTCAATTCATTCAGTTAACGGACGCTCTGAGGTAAAGTGTTTTGACTGCAGACTTAGCAACGATTGTATTTAATTGTATAGTACAATCATAACATAGTACAGACATTATCTTAATTTCATAATGTCCTTAAACATAACAATATTGCTGGCCATAAACTGAGAAAGTGCGCATCCGGTGTGCGATAACGTTACCTCGAGTTGTCTTAGACTCAACGTGGCGTGTTGTGTTGACATTTCTGCCTTTATAACTGAGGGGATTATAATCAGAGGAAGGTTAAGTTTAATATAAAATATGTTTAAATGTAGCCTAATATATTTGTCTCCTGGTCCTTTAAATGGGTCATAAAAAATCTATAATTATCGATATCGACCGATATGAAACACTTATATCGTGATAGAGCTTTCAGCTATATCGCCCAGCCCTACTGCTAAAATTCAGTGTTTTACACTTTGCTCATTCATCATCAAGGTTTGACACTTATCATTTTACTGTCACTTTATGTGTCACAGCTTTATATGTTTTCCAAGCAATGTTATTTCCACTTCGTTCTTGTTAGTGATCTTACCCAGGCCTTCTCTCTGAGCTTCCACTATAAATAGAGCGCTGTATTCGCAGTTCAAGTCCTCTGGGTCTTCAATTTCTGCAAGCAAGACATTTCCCGTGTTTAGTGAAACATCACCAGTCATCAGTGATCTGTGTTCATAAAGCCAACTCACTTTTATCATATTTTTCAGAAACGCTCGCTTTTCATTCTGTTCACACATAATCCGGAAGTATCGGTGCATTGTCGGTTCACCAGGAAACTTTTCATCTGAAAGAGTCACTGAAAAACACACAGCAACAACATGTTAATATACAGCATCAGACTGAGATTACAAACAAAGCCAGAACAACAGATTGAAATGGACATGAATCCAGTGGTACGTGAAACTTCTACTGTAAGTAAAAGTAGCATATATGTTCTCAATAACGTAACCGGAGCAGCAGGGGGCTGTTGCTATATAGAATTGTCTCTAGAACTAAGGGTGTGGAAATCTCTGTTTACTCGCTACAAAAAACTAGAGTCTTAAAAGGTAACAACATATAAAATAAAATCATGATTCATGATTTAATCACGATTCTATTTTGCATGTCAGCTTTATTATTTTGCCAGTGACCGAGCACAACAGCCAAACTAATGTCCCTATTTTAGAAACAGAGTCTTGAAAGGTAACAACATATAAAAAAAAAAAAAAAAATGGCAGACATTTGGCCCAAAGTAGCAAAGATAGTAAACTTTGTCATTCTTTTTTTTTGTTATTGAAAAATATAAACACACATAATACATATTACATATATAGGCCTACATCTGAAATAAACAGTGCTGTATTTTTTCAGCTACAGTAGGTGTATTTAACATTAGCATTGAAGAAAGACATTAAATGAACAGAGTTCTCAGTCAAGAGCAGTGAGGGATTTTCTCTTTGTGTTTTATTAACATTAAAGGATAGTTCCCCCCAAATTGTCATCATTTACTCTCTCAAGTTGTTTTAATGCAGAATAAATTTCTTTCTTCTGTTGAAAATAAAAGTTATGTTGAAGAATGTGGGTGACCAAACAGTTGCTGCTCACCAGTGACTTCCATAGTATAGTTTTTCCCAGAAGACCAGCAACTGTTTGGATCGCCTCACTTTTGCTGCAAGCCCCCAGATAACAACCAAAAAATGACAGGCACCGAGGTGAACCAAAAACAACTGATACCAGCTCTCAGTGATATGTGTCGGGTCCCAGCTATGATAACAGTAACTTTCTCAAATGTTTACAGAACAAGCGGGAACCCAGTGTGCCTGTATCTTTCTCTATTGCTGTTCTATTACAAGCAGTGGTGTAGTGGTAAAAAAAGAGGTGGGTAAACTATAAATTCTGGTGGACCACGACGTGGTCACCCGGTAAGGTGGGCCACTGCCTACCGGTGTATGTGTATCCTGATGACATCGCTATAGGCTATCATTTGATGGTACTACCAAGGGTATCACTGGTTGTTCCCTCATCATAGGTCACACAATCACTATTCAATTCATGCATTAATCTAAGTTCTTGTTAAAGAGACTCAAAAAGGAATAATATGGTTGAAATCTATAAAGTTTACTAAATGACAAAACAGAGAGAACAAAAATATTTAAGAGCGCTCGAGAGGGAGGCTTATATCCAGGGCTTCCAATGCAATGCACTTGTGCATAATGATTAGGGATTTGGGATTATTTTCATAGTTGATTAATCTGTTGAATATTTCTTCGATTAATTGATTAGTTGTTTGTTCTATCAGAAAAATGTGGATCAGTGTTTCCCTGTAGAGGGAAAAGTCTTTAACCTGGTGCAGGCTTGATTCCCTCTGAATCTCTTGTACAGTTGGGTTTTGACATGCTCCCTACATTAAACCAGCTGCCTGTAATGAATTAAAAAAATGACTTTTTTTTGCATCGTTTTAATGATTTCCTGTTGCGGCTGCGCCTGGGATCAAGTTTCATTCTCGCGCAGCTTGTTTAGTAACTTCAGGAGCGTGTGTTTTCTGCTACGTGTGTGCGCCGTTCTCTTTGTTCCGTGTGTGTGTGTGTGTGTGTGTGTGTGTGTGTGTGTGTGTGTGTGTGTGTGTGTGTGTGTGTGTGTCAGCGCGCTGCGCTCTCTGCTCCGTGTTTGCGCGCTGCGCGTTGTGCTCAGTCGTTAATGGCCCAAATGCTCGAATCATGTGCCGATCGGCGATCACGCACTGGAAAAGCAAAGTCCGCTCAAATAACGTGAAATGTAGAGGTGGATAAACGCAATGTAGAGGTGGATAAACGCACTTTGGAGGTGGATAAACGCACTTTGGAGGTGGGCAAACGCTATTTCCAAATTTTGGGAGGTGCGTAAACGGCGTTTACGTGCGTTTAGCCTCCACTACATCCCTGATTACAAGATAGAAAGTCTAAGGCCTCCAATAGCCGTACAGCAAACCTAACTAATCTGGTGCCTATTACATGTCAAACTAAGATTGCTGTGGGGACAAAAAGTAAGACTGTTAAGTTAGCACTCCTTAACATCCGCTCACTTAAAAATAAATCACTTCTAGTCAACGACTTAATAACCACAAACAACCTGGATTTTATGCTTCTAAATTAAACCTGGCTAGAAGACACAACAGTCCTCAATGAAGCAGCCCCTCCTAACTTTACTTTTATGAGTGTCTGCAGAGCTGTTAAGAGAGGTGGGGGTCTAGCTGCTCTTTTTAAAGATATCTATCAATGTAAGCAAATATCATTTGGGAATTACTTGTCTTTTGAATATCTGGGTATTGTGTTAAAAGGTGCTCCACGCATTTTACTTATCATTATTTACAGGCCTCCAAAATACTCTCCAGCCTTTGCTGAGGACTTTACAGAACTGTTATCAACAATTACATCAGAGTTTGACTGTTTTGCCATTGCTGGAGATTTTAACATCCACATAGATAATGCAGAAACCAATATGGCAAAAGAAATCAAAACTTTTGATCTGACTCAGCATATACATGGACCCACACACAATCGTGGACACACTCTAGATTTACTCATCAGTAAGGGTCTAAACATTTCATCGATTGTTATTAAGGATGTAGCACTGTCTGATCATTTCTGTATTTTCTTTGATATATTGATCTCTCCTGCCACTGAAGCTAGATCTGTGTCTGTCAAGAAGAGATGCTTAAATGAGAACACTAGTGTACTATTTATGAAGGCTATATCCTTAACACCAAGCATATCTGCTGACTCTGTTGATTTTCTCCTTGATTCCTTTAACTCAAAAGTTAAAAGTGTAATTGATGATATTGCTCCTGTTAACCCTCTGGAGTCTGAGCTGTTTTCTGGGCCCTGGAGGTGTTCTGACATGCTCTGACATATGTGCTTTTTTCAGTTATTTATAAACATGTTAATGGCAAAGGTGTAAATTCACTCTATATAGCACAAACAGGGCTACCAAAATATCTGATCAACATGCATGTATATGTTTGAATTTTTAAGAGAATAATGTTTATGCGTGGTTATTGGAAAAAATAAAAATGAAAGTTGCAGAAATAAGGCCACAAAACACATACTAAATATGTGGCAATAAGACTTTTGACTAATGGATGTCCTCGCCTATAGTTTTTTCTTCAAAATTATGTGAAAATAGTCTTGCTTTATCGTTCACATAAAACCATACATTGATTTAAATTGATGTAAAACAGGTTTTGCTTGGAAAGCCAATATGCGAGGGGGGCGTGAACGAGGAGTGGTTTACACCTGAGAAATACATTGTCCCACCCACTCTGCATAATGATGAGCCATTCACTCAGGTGTGACACTGACTGAGCCACAATGCAAGGACAAAAGATATATTTAGAAGAAGACTTATATTGACCATTTAAGATTTTGCTTACATCTATCTTGTAAATATGTTTTGTTATTTTATTAAAAAGGTTACAACAACAATAATTACAATTTCAACAATATTTCAAGTGTACTCTTTCTTTGTAAAAAAAAAAAAAGATTATAGGCCTACATTTTATCTATGTATTCATTACTTTGAATATAGCTTCTGGCAAAGATGAAGTTGACATAGGCTATTGACTCGCGATCTTCGCAGTAGGCTAGTGAACGCACTGGAGAAATGCACATAGATATTAGGCTACATCGTTTTTTTGTTTTGGATGGTTTTGTTTAGAACCAGCTTTCTGTAAATATATTTCAATTTTTTTTAGACATGTGAGGCGAGTACGGTCTGGTTCATGATGATCTCCAGTTCAGACCTTATGTTGTGATTGCTAGCTAGCCTATATTTACTTTAAATCCAGGAAATTTGTTAATGAAAAA
This sequence comes from Vimba vimba, assembly GCA_022828995.1. NCBI lineage: Eukaryota > Metazoa > Chordata > Actinopteri > Cypriniformes > Leuciscidae > Vimba > Vimba vimba. The sequence continues at coordinate 38,559,992 of CM040829.1, read as the reverse complement.
AATATTAAAATTAAGATACAATTGATACAAAACGAAATTCGTTTTAAAGAAAGGATTTGTACTTTCTGTTTTGAGGTCTCTGTGAATGTTTGAAAGTCTTTTAGTGCTTAGAGCGCTCGCGTCCATAATGGAGAACTGTCACGTAATATTGTTTTTTTCCTCATAAATGCGAACACGAAAAATAAAAGACAAAAGACTTTTAAGTAAAACTTACTCCGAAATTGTGTCCTCGGCGGAATTCGCTCTTCAATATGCTGCCGTTTGTCGTCTGAGTTACAATCTTCCTCTGAGGAAACAACCTGGTATCATGCATTCTTCCTCGCTGTCCAGAATCATCTGAATGGCGTCTTCATTACCGGAGAAGCGTGCCATACTCAAAACGCGATGAACTATCAGTAAGTCTGATAGAAACTGTGTTTTTATGGCATTGATCGGGGGGCGTATGCGATGCATACTAGATCACCTAAACTATTTACATGTGAATCGCGCCGGGGGCGGGGCGGCCGCAGCTGATTATAAAGATAATGAGGCAGAAGGAAAAACGGTACCTCTCCTTGCTTTCAAACGGATTACATGAGTTGAAAACATTTGTTTTTTATATAAATTACTTCATTTAAAAGAAGAGATTTCAAGCTTCATAAAGACATAACTCACGTGTCTGTGTGAGAAGTATTCGATGAGTTATGATTCATTTTCGGACGTGTTTCAGAATGGACTACACGGACAGAGAGAAGGCAGAACTCGCTTCGTGTTTATTTTTCTTTATTTGGCAAAAAGCACCACACTTTGTTTTTATTGTGAGTATACACAAAAATAATACACATTTAACAGAATCGATTGATGTATGAAACTCCAATGGAAAATCAAAGTCAACAAAGAATTTATGAGTTTCTTTTACACTGATAAAAAAAAAGCGAGCTGGTATCGCCGGCGATACCGTCGACCTCTGGGGGTTAAAGTCAGGAAGAAGAGTGGCAGACAAAAAGCACCTTGGAGAAACTCAACAGCAGTGCAAAATATGAAAAGACAATGCAGAAAAGTAGAGCGCATATGGCGGAAGACAAAACTTGTAGTCCATTATAACATCTACAAAGACTGCATCCATGCTTTCAATATGAAACTAGGCAAAGCTAGACAGACTTTCTTCTCAAATATTATAAACAGCAATCTAAACAACACATGCACTCTTTTTGCTACTGTAGAGAGACTGACAAACCCCCCAAGCCAGATTCCCAGTGAAATGCTCTCAGACAGCAAGTGCAGTGAGTTTGCTTCTTTCTTCTCTGAGAAAATCAATAATATCAGAAAGGTGATCAGCACATCCTTGAGTTGCCCTGGGGTTAGACAGATCAGACCACTTGAGAAAGTAGTTACTATGTCTGACTTCAAAGAAATTGATGGCAAAATTTTGGAAGAAAACGTACAGCACCTTAAAACATCAACCTGTGCTCTTGACACTCTTCCCACATCATTTTTCAAAAGTGTGTTGAACAGTTTAGAAGCAGATCTTCTAGAAGTGGTAAATGCTTCACTTCTCTCTGGGAGTTTTCCAAACTCCCTGAAAACTGCTGTAGTCAAGAAAAAGAGCAATTTTTTCCCCTCCTCAAAAATAGCAATCTGGATAAGACCATATTAAGCAACTATAGGCCGATCTCAAATCTTCCTTTCATAGGCAAGATCATTGAAAAAGTTGTCTTCAATCAGCTGAACAAATTCTTATGCTCGAATGGATACTTTGACAATTTTCAATCTGGTTTCCGACCGCACCACAGCACAGAGACAGCGCTCATAAAGATAATAAACGATATTCGCTTAAATACTGATTCAGGCAAATTATCAGTGCTGGTACTACTCGACCTCAGTGCTGCATTTGACACTGTCGATCATAACATACTTCTTGACAGGCTGGAAAACTGGGTGGGGCTTTCTGGGATAGTCCTAAAATGGTTCAGGTATACCTTCACTCTAGGGGTCAAACAACTAAACATCAAGTCAGGAATCTTGGTGTGACACTAGAGTCAGACCTTAGTTTCAGTAGTCATGTCAAAGCAATAACTAAATCAGCATACTATCATCTGAAAAATATTGCGAGAATTAGATGCTTTGTTTCCAGACAAGACTTAGAGAAACTTGTTCATGCTTTCATCACCAGCAGGGTGGATTATTGTAATGGACTCCTCACTGGCCTTCCCAAAAAGACCATAAGACAGTGTCAGCTCATACAGAACGCTGAGCAGAACCAGAACACATGAACACATCACACCAGTCCTCAGGTCTTTACACTGGCTCCCAGTTAAATTTAGGATTGATTTTAAAGTATTATTACTGGTATATAAATAATTTAATGGCCTAGGACCTCAATACATTGCAGATATGCTCACTGAAGACAAACCCAACAGATCACTCAGATCATTAGGATCATATCAGCTAGAAATACCAAGGGTTCACTCTAAGGCCGTGTGTCCACCAAAGCATTTTTAGCCAGCTGAAAACGCCTAGCTGTGGGCGCTTGAGAGCGTTTTGCCTCGCGCCTCGTTACGCCCATGGCGTTTTAAAAACGCGGCGCTCCCATTCAAATCAATTGAAAAAACGCTTTGGTGGACACACGGCCTAAGCATGGCGAGTCCGCTTTTAGCTATTATGCCAGCCTCAGCTGGAACAGCTTCCAGAGGAGATCAGACGTGCTCCTACAGTCACTTTCACACCCAGACTCAAAACACTTCTGTTTAGCTGTGCATTTACTGAATGAGCACTGTGCCGCTGTTCGTCCGACAGTTTGTACTGTATTTTATTTTTCTAAACTGTTTTAATTATTCTTATTTCTTTTTATTTTAATTTCTTCTATGTAAAGCACTTTGAATTGCCATTGTGTATGAAATGTGCTATATAAATAAACTTGTCTTGCCACATTACTCAAAATATCGTATTTTGTGTTCAGCACAAGAAGGAAATGAATACAGGTCTGGAACAACATTAAGAGTGAGTAAATAATGACAGAATTAAAATTTTTGGGTGAACTTTCCCTTTAAAGTGACCCTATTGTGAATTTTCCTGATTATCCTGATTGGTTCCGGAGCCGTTGAATGGTTGTGATTGGTTCTTATGATAATGAGCTCGCCTCGTGCCTCGTTTCTCAGAGCTTCTGTTTATCAGATATATGCTGTGCGTGTGTATATGCTACTTGAATGTGATTAGATTTAGAAGTCTAAATTTAAACTGTTATAATATATAGAGCGATCGTGTCCCTGTAGAGGACTAGGAGGAAACCATGCGACTCATATGGATTAGGTGATGTTTTTTGCGATTTAACTTTCTGAAACGTGAAAAAGATCTGGTGAATCGTTTATCGGAGGGATGTAAATCTCTCAGGATTCATTAAAATATGTCAGTTTTTCTTTCGAAGATGAACAAAAGTGTTAAATGGTTTGGAACTACTTAAGGGTGAGTGATCATGACAGAATTTAGATTTTTATTTGGCGGGGTGGGGGGTAGAGACTATTTAATAGAAAACGTAGTGTTGTTTTTACCCAGTTTTTTCAGGTCAGGTTTGTGCTGCCTTTGAGTCATTCATGTAAAAATCTGTTTACGTGATTGTTTTTTTGGTTAAGCTGCAAGTCACTTGTCCTAGTTGTCCTGGCATACAATATTTTGCACAACTTGAAATTTCCTCAAATCTTTGCAACAGAGGTGAAGAGAGAGCATGTTAGCATGAGCACAATAGACACGCTCATGGGGAATACCCTAGGTTTAAATAAACCACAATTATGAATACACAACATGCCCTCTAATACTCACAGGTTGCTTTATTGCTGTAAATAAGTCTATCTGTGAGTTTTAGATTGAACTCTGCTCAATGTAAGCTGTGTTGGGCTTCTTCTAATCTCATGTTGAGTGTAACTCATAGAGTTCTGTATAGTGACGACAGACAGAAGGTAAACGTTTGGCAACTTTTGTGAATGACAGTGTCCCGTGAGTGTATATAGAGCATGTGATGTGAATGTAACAGAACTGCAGCTGATAGCATGTGCGCAGGTAACACAATACTCTACAGCAATGCTTCAAAAGCAGATCGTAGAGACATTTTAATCGTCCACGATTGAATATTGTGATATCGCACACCCCCATGTGTCCCACTGTTATTTACACGTCCCTGTTGCTGCGATCCATTCCTTCAGGGAAAGTGTGCATGATGTTTACTTTCTGCATGTTGCGTGACATCAGAAACATCAGGCTGAATTGATGATTCAGAACATGATTCAGAGAGGTAATAACTAGAGACTCACCGAATTTCGGCTGTAGTGTTTTTTTAAACCAGTCATGGTCTAAAATGTTCTGTAAGGTGATCCCTGACTCTCTGTCACGAAGTTTCTGAAGCAGATCCAGGCATTCTGTAACAGTTTCCAGAAGAGAGCTGATTAGTCCTGTTTGGTTTTGAGATATGCAGTTTATGTACAGTAGTGTTGCTGTTACTATGGCATTCTCTGGATGCCCAAGAACGTTTCCGGTTACTTAACTGTAACCTTGTTCCCTGAGAAAGATACAGTCGCTGCTTAGCGCATTGGGAATGTCTTTAAACATGACCAGCTGTGAATATAGTGTGTAAACACGTTATTAGAATTGACCCGGAGGTAATACCCTTTGAAATAAGCAAAGCGAACGCGAATCACTTTAAAGGAACACTCCACCGTTTTTTGAAATAGGGCTTATTCACTTTCTTTCCTACATTTAGATAGGTGGGCAAATGCATTTTTGTCTCAGTGCATGCATTGTTTTAGTTTGACAGGGTCGGCGCTAGCTTAGCTTAGCATAATGAATGGAATCCTTTGTTGCCAGCTAGCATGGCCTGAGTAAAAGTGATATAAAAAATAAAAAACCCACCTAATTACTTCTTGTGGCCTGCGTATTCACAACGAGTACAAATAGTGATGCAGATTAACACTAGGCGATTTCCTAGGCAGATATTGACTTATATATTAAGGACTATATTAGGGGGAAGCACAGGCAAAGCACTGCTACTTGGGCGTGATATCTCTGCGCCCAAGTGTTAATCTGCATCGCTATTTGTACTTGTTGTGAATACGCAGGCCACAAGAAGTAATTAGGTGGGTTTTTTTGTTTTTTTTATATCACTTTTACTCAGGACATGCTAGCTGGCAACAAAGGATTCCATTCATTATGCTAAGCTAAGCTAGCGCCGACCCTGTCAAACTAAAACAATGCATGCACTGAGACAAAAATGCATTTGCCCACCTATCTAACTGTAGGAAAGAAGGTGAATAAGCCCTATTTCAAAAAACGGTGGAGTGTTCCTTTAACTGTGAACATTCCACTGTGCTCGCAATCACCATGCTCAAATGCAAGGGCAGCATGTTCTTTCCCCAAACAAACAAAGCAGTAATTGTGTGTATCCAGTTCTGACATAGGACGAGAACATGAACACTTTTAAATCAGCTGACTTCTTTTAACTTGAACTCCTTTCACTTGTATGTTGAGATGAGAAAGAGAGAAATCTGCACACTGCCAGTTTTGAACACTAACTCCTAACAAAGATCTGAAGCGAGTTTTGTAGAGAGAGAGATTGCTTGACACACATACACAGAGTGGTCTGAAAACAAAAGACCTGACGATGCACCTGTGGCTCATCTATTTATAGCCTCGTGTCGCGGGTGCACGCTGATGACGTCGCCAACCGAGGCTATATTACCTCCGGGTCAATTCTATTGACGTGTTTACACACTATATTCACAGCTGGTCACGTTTAAAGACGTTCCCAAAGCGTTAAGCAGCGACTGTAGCTTTCGAAAGGGAACATTTATTCATGGCTAAACATTCACTGTCAATCCGCTGTGTTTTACACTTTGCTTGTTTGTCATCAAGGTAATTTTATTGTCACTTGTGTAAGAGCTTTACATGTTTTCAAGCAGTGCTATTTCCATTTCGTTCTTGTTTTTGGTCTCACCTTTGGACAGCTGTGTATTTTTCCTAGAAAGCCAAAGTTTCAGAAGACAATCTCCTCCGACCATCTCCTTCAGCACTCTGTATAAACCTTTGTTTGTTGCCATTAAAGCGTGGATTCTCCTCTCTTCTATTGATTTACTATCGCCTTTTCCTGTAAGCAGTAAGTTTTCAGTTTTCAGTAAAAAGCCCTTTTTTTTTTATATCTTGTGCATAATAAATCAGTGACTTGTGACAAAAAGCAAGCTCACGTGTTTCTCTGATGTGTAGTGCTCCGTGAAAGCCGGCTAACTTGATCTGCCTGGTGAATTTGTCGATGAGTGCCTTTCTCAGGCTGAAGTGTTTATAATAAATACCCTGTGCACTGCAGTGCTGTAACGCAGCGATGAGTTTCTTCATGATGTCTTGTGCTTTTGCTTCACCCATTACCTCTTTGTGTATTTTGACGTGATCACGCAAGGTTTCGTGGAATATTGAATATTCCATAATTAGGATGTCGTGATCTTCCATGCTTATCCAATCATATAACTTTAAGACACGGTTGCTATGTTCCATCATCAGCATTAAAGCTGCCTCTCGACAACAAGGTTTGGGATCCCCAATCTGAAAGAAGAGATTGACCAAAGGGTTAGTTGACTCCTAACCTCAAACCTCCTTACTAAAGAGTGAACGAAATTCAAGAAGAAAACAATGAACTTTACATGTACTTTACAACTGATGCTTCTTTGATTGTCTGTTTCAGTTTTTTCTTATGCTGTCTACATAATAGTCATTTTCATGAAGAACAAAATCATGTCAACTTACGTTGAAATCAAACTGGCTCTTCTTTACATATTTGATGATCACCTTAAAAATAAAGAAAATATTTGCAAACGTAAGTGAACTGACTCATTTTTGTTGTTTACATGATAATCTACAATCTTTTTTTAAAGCATGTCAGAATAAAAAAGACAGAAGGAAACAAGAGGCAAAAAGTTTGCTGTATCCAGAAAGAGCAACATACATCTGTGTAATCTGATCTTCGAAATCCTTCATAGACAATGCCATGGCGTTTAGATGCCAGTTTCCTTCCCACTTCATAAAAAGATTCAAAGGATCCTGGAAAACACACAACAGCATGAGAGACTGAACTGCGTATGACTGAACACACCTGTGGAGATCAGGCGAGGAACCAACCAGTGTGAGGATTACAAATAAAATCAGGACACAGGCCGACACTGACACATATTAATAATTAGCAGGTTTTGCATGCAAGTTCATGTTTGTGATTGTCAGAACATTTGGTAGCCTAACTAAACACTATTTTTTTGAGTTTACTTTAGTGAAAGCATGGTGCAATAATTGGTATAGGCTACTGCTTTTTGAGGATATAGCAAAAGCTTTGAAAGGTAAACTGAGAAGTCAACGGAAATCTGAAGCATTTCTATGCATATAATTATACTTATATTCAAATTAATTGGTTAATTTTATATCAGTTCTTCTTCCCTTTCACAGAGCCTGTGATAAAGCAGTCTTCGACACCACAGTGCCTGAACCACAAGCCCTCAGTTGTGGAAAATGAGTCGAACTCAGAGAAGTGATGAGATGTGACACTCTCCCTCCTCCTCCTCTGTTTCTCTGGTTCAGCCGTTTGTAGGCCTGAGTTTGTACATAATGCATTATTCACTTCTGCACATTGTTCTTCTGTAACTTTGTTGTTGTTTTTTCCCAGAAAATTGCATTGTGATGCTTATTTATTTAGTGATGTAATATTCATAGTGTACTTTTCAGTAATACAGGTATAACTGAAATGTTCTGCAAAAAGTATAAATATAGCTCTGCCATTGCATTTCACTGCTCTTTGTTATTATATATTTTGTTCAAGAGATTATATATACTGCTGTACTTTTTTAATGTACTCCTCTGTTTCGTTTTGCTAAATATTTTGCTTTATTTTAATAAGATACTATATTAAAGTTTTCTTTTCTTTTGTATGTATTCTTTTTCTTAAACATTTTAGTTATTTCAAACAAAACATATTCAAACACAGCACAGAAACATTATTAATAACCATATCTATGGGCATGTGGACAATTTACATACAGCATCTCGTCATATGGTTGTATATTTACCTTTGTCATACATTCTCCTAATACCAGCTTCTTGCCATGACTTGAGATTGAGACCAGCGCCCTCTGCTGTTAAATCTGGGATATCTAGTTAATAGGGCTTGGGCGTCGTGACGTCATTCTTGGCGTGGCGGCCATGTTGATGGCCTCGCGTATGTAAACATACAGCAAGTCGAACGAGGAGAAGCAGAGTTGGGAGAAAGAAAAAAGATGTTAAAATCCCGAAAAGGATGTGGAATTTACGGGGATACGTTAAATAGAGAAGCCAGGGACCAGTAACGTTATGTGGACAAAATCGGCAAAAAAGTGTAGTTAGTAGCTGTCAACCCTCCCGTTTTTTTCGGGTTTCTCACGCATTTGAGCTCTTTTTCCGCTGTCTTCCCGTTTTAGTATTTTCCTATAAAATATCCAGAAAAATGAAAATTTCAACATTCATCTTTCTGTTGCTATCCCTCTGCTGACAGCAAAAATTTGTGCTACAAAACTGCAGCATTAACTAAGCGAGTTGTTAAGCTAGATCTAACGTGACTTTGCTTACAGATTGGCGTGAAATCGTGCTCTCACAACAACCACGCTATCTTAAAAAGGCCAATATCACGCTAAGGTTGCCTTCAAGTAAGCAAAACGATGCTTTGAAAACATCTGTTTCGCTGGAAGGGCAAGGGGGTAGCAACAGGACAACAGTACAGAGACTGACAGGTCCGATGGAAGGGCTAACATTAATGTTATGAGAGTAAGGTATTAAAATACGGGATATTTTACAGGAACATTTGTCCACATACTGGTTCCTGGTTTCCCTAACGTATCCCGGTAAATTCCACATTCTTTTCGGGATTTTAACATCTTTTTTTCTTTCTCCCAACTCTGCTTCTCCTCGTTCAACTTGCTGTATGTTTACATACGCGAGGCCATCAACATGGCCGCCACGCCAAGTATGACGTCACGACGCCCAAGCCCTATAGCCTGAGACTTCCCAAATAATTGCTTCAAAATTCTCCATGTCTTGATAACATTATTAATTAGATATAATTGTCTTTAACAGCAGGTGGCAGTTCTCTTGCACGTTTATCTAGTAAGTTTATAAGACAGAAGGGTTGGCTAATTACTTTTTCAATCTCAAGCCAAGGTGTCACATCATGTTCAGTTGAACTTGCCCACACTGAAACAAGTCTAGCATGAATAGACAGTATATAGTTCTCAATCTTTGGTAAGCCCCACCCACCCTGGAAGTTGTAAAATATCCATTTTAATCTTAGGTTTTCTGCTGTTTTCTAGCGGACCTGGGACTGTTATTTCTGCATGTGTGATATTTTGATTTGTATTCGTTACCTGTCGTGTCCTGCGCAGGCGCGTCTGTTGGATTGCCGCCGGCGTTTCCCTCAGAGAGTACCATAGCAGCGCTGGAACATTTCGGACTGTCATTTAACATGCTTTCCATATTCTTCTATTGTTTGTAACGTTATGTGGATAACGCGCGTAAACCGTATTAAACTTTGTTTGTTTGATGGTGTTGCTAAGCGACTCCTGTGGAGCGTCGTGACGTAACCCCTCTCGGAGAATACTGTTTCCGGGTCCAAAGGTCGGCTGTCCTGTCAATCTGTCCTACCTTGTCAGATTTTCCTACAGTAGCGCAAAATTATAGCCATATGCCCATATCTATCGGTCCATCCTTCCACATCGTAAACTCCTGCTGTGCGTCTGTGACCGCATAGAATAATTCAGTGAAACTTTGCCGCAGATTCTGGCCATGGTAACGTTACCTCAGATTGTCCAGTGCGAAATAAACACATAGGATGACAGTCGACGTTTCTAATCTGTAGTTCCTGGACAGATGTTACAAACAGGGCCGTCGCTAGTAGTGTGAAAGGTGGTGACAATTATACACAAAATCCGGCAGTTATACTATATAGGCCCCTGTTGTATGAACAATTCTAATATTTATATGAGTTGTATGCCTGAGATTTAAATGAAAACCACAAAAACATACAATTTGGTTAAATATTTTTTCCAAATGTCTGCTTCTCTTACCTCCTTATAAATGGTTTAGTCCGATCTAAAGTATTTATTAAATATTCAGTCAGTGACAAACATCAGATGGACCCAATAAAATTGTAAGTCCCGCCATGTAAGTCTCGTGAACAGAACCAATCAGAGTTGAGGCGGCAGTAGTTACCGATGAACTTGTGGAAGAGCAGGAGATTGACTGACGGACACATGTCAGGGGAAGAAAACATAAATCAGTGTTCCAGAAACGCCATGAAAAGAAGGAGAGCGAGGCCAGGAGAGCTGTTGCATCCCAGTCGATCAAGACGTTAGACAGGATGTGTTGTTATTTCGCTGGAAATAAGAAAAGGACCGTCTTCGGTTAGGCTACTGTCACTCTTCATGATCGCTGCGCACCACAATCAACCGAATGATTACGTTATCAAAATTCCTGTCTTTTTACAGTTTTATAAAAAGAGTTTAAAAAAATGGCAGGAGTCACGACGCATTGCATTATGCACCTGACCTGGCGGCTGATGATGTATTCATTACATCAAGAAAACACGAACACACTGCACTTGGATGAATACATTTATTATGCCCGAATCCTCTAACTACGGCCCTGGTTACAAACTCACCATAAAACAGATTATAATGTAAACTGATGATGTAAATTGAAATAAGATTAGTAGATCATTTATAATCAAGCAGAACAATATAGAAAATAGATTATTAATCAAGTTAATTTCAGAAATTCAAAATCATGCAACACTGAGGCACAATACAAAACAAGTAAAACAAAAAAAATTAATTAGTAATATAAATAAGAACACATTGTGTTGCAGACTGTTATCAGTGTAAATGACACAGGAAAATATTTAAGATGTGCATTACGGTGGAAACGGGACATCACACTCGAATTACTTATAAATGTATAATTTATACTTATAATATTTGTTAAACGAGCTTAAATCTTGCCGATATGTATTAAAAATGCTATAAAATACACTATAATGCAAAATATGACTGAAAATTAAGGACTTATCATGCAATCCAGTAGTTGTATCGAGTATTTCTTAAAAGTTTAGAGGATTTAAATTAATCCGTAGACATTAATTCATGGATTAAGTAAAAAAAAAAAAGAGTGTTAAATCAACCCAATTTGCTGGGTAAAATTAACCCAATGCATGTTATGATCTAGATTTACCCAGCCCTTGGGTTGTTTTTAACAGTTTTTTTTAGAGTAGCCTATATATATATGACATTTCGGTTCATAAATTTTTGAATGGCAAAGACATTTAATTAAATTCAACTCATGTTTATTTGTAGGCTATAGCACTTTTCACAATACACATCGTTTCAAAGCAGCTTTACAGAAAGTCCACATTACAGTTTACAGTGATCTCCCACTGAGCAAGCGACGTCTGTGGACGTACAAAACAGGTTGATATCAAGTCCGCCCGTCCAGGCCATGATCTGAACGTCCATTGACAGCCAGAATTAGTCGATTAATGACACTGAGAAACTATGTCCAATCTGGCCATAATCTAAACGTCCACAGACAGCCAGAACTAGTTCAGAAAAGACGTTCATACTGACTATAATCTGGACGTCTGTAGACATCCAGAAACAGTCAATGACTGACAGCCAGAACTCAGAACAAAATGACAAACAATATCTGTAAATTAATTAACTGACTGTTAATTTACGGACTATATCATTAACTGTTAAATTGATCTTGCTGGTCAGACACCAACAGGGTTCATGATGCACACATGATGCTTCTGGGAAGTTTGTATTCATGAGGTTTTACTAGTGATGTAGTACTCGAGTCCGGTCTCGGTTTCTGCTTTCTCGGACTCGACTCGCACTTGTTCCTTCAGAGACTCGGCCTTGACTCGGACTCGACCCTTAGGCATAGGCGGTCTCGTCCCCATCACTAGTCCACTAGAATACATACCACTAGAAAATTTTAATTTGCTCTGCATGTCCTAACTATGATTAAAAAAGTCAGGGTGGATTTAACATGTTGATGACAGAGCAGCACTGTTGAAGCAGTTTAGAAAAATAGGCAGAAGATGATGCATGTGGTAGGGATTTTTTTAATGATTGTAAAAGCATAGTCCATATTAAGATGTTAAGACTGCTCCTCTAAACAATTCCCAATCTAGCTTAGTCTGTAGGCCTAACTGTTGATTATTAACTGGGGTGATATTAAATCATGAATATGAAAAATGACATGTTTTTATGGTCTTGGTCTCAACTCCTAAAGACTCGGACTTGACTCGGACTCGGCATAGGCGGTCTCGTCCCCATCACTAGGTTTTACTATTTGTTTTTTTTTATGTTTTAAATGAATTTATGAAGCCACTGTAAAATGTATCATTAGCCTACAAGTTATATTGTTATACTATAATACTGTCATATTTTGTGCAGGCATTAGCTTACTTCATCGTAAATAGAAAAGCCTGACAATGTAACTGCTAAATACCAAAGTATTGTGGTATTCCACAATGTTTCTCACTGACACACTCATAAGATTGTGGATTAAAGAAAATCCCAAACTTCCTACTCATATTTTCATCATTGTGGCGCCGTTCATGTGTGTTCAATTTGTAAATACGATCTTTATGATACAGGTATGTCTTGAATGCCTCAATAGCTCTAGTTTAGGGACAATCCATACAAACAATCTTTACTAAACAGACTGTCACAGTGAGAAGATTTTTGTCCTTTATCAATGCTAAAGGCCTAACCACTGCAGTTAACACCATGCTGTTAAATAAAAGTCTGTAGACAAGTCTTAAGGTTAGGGTTAGGGTTATCCTTAACCCTTAATTTCTAACCCAGACCCGGTTTCACAGACAGGGTTTAGATAAAGCCAGGATTTGTCCTTAGTGCAATTTGGGTATTTAATTATAGCTTTTAAAAATGTGCCTTAGAAAAAAAAAAAATGGTGTGCATCTTGAGACAAAACAATGTCACTGCCATAAGATATGTCAGTACAAGTTGCTTTCAGGTAATACAGCTCTAACATGCATTTTAGTCTGGGACTACAGGCTTGCCTGTGAAGTGTGAAGTATTATGTTGTAACTTGTATATAATTATGCCAATGTTAGTAAAGTGTTGCGTTGGACAGAGGATTAACTCTAAACCAACAGGTTGTGTACCAGTGCCACACAGGGTGAAAAAGGATGTTGACATTATTAGGCATAAGAGTGTTTCTAAAGGAAAGGTCAAGAATTTGTGAATGTGTAAAAGGGTCATTATGGGTCACATGAATGTAACTGTCACCACCATGATACCAATTCATTAGATTTTCATATAGATCTACATACAGAATTGTATATGAATATATGCAGTGTTTGCTCTGTTTAATATACTGTTTGCTCTATTAAATTGCACTTTATCGGACAGTGGTAAATAAATATTATATATGGTCAGTTCAGTTACAGTATTTTTAATCTTTCATTGTTATTGTTAATCATGCACTGCAATAAAAAAACAATTTAACCAATTGATTAAATATAACAGCCAGCCTACAAATACAACCAAATATATATATATATATATATATATATATATATATATATATATATATATATATATATATATATATATATATATGCAGGGGCGGCGCTAGGGCTGGGCTAAGGGGGCTTAAGCCCCGAATGTTTTTAGTAAAGCCCCGAATAATTTGTTACCTTGTCTTTCTCATAGTGCAAAACAATTCATCAGAAAAACAAAAGTGAATAAGATTAGCCTACATCAGCCGCGATTACCTAATCATGAAAAGTGCATATTACAGTTTTATTTATTTTTCCCTTTGCATTAAAGGTACTTACGACGTGCTTTTGCAGCGTTGAGCATTGTAGCCAATCACTGACATGTCTGTTGAACGCATCGGCCAATCAGAGGCGTTTAAATGAGTCGCTGTGCTGAAGATGTATTTTGCGCGAGCTCACCGAGTTCGACACTTTCGCAAACCTGTCATTATTATTGGCAATAAACTTAAGATGCAAATAAGAGATTCACTGCAATGTATTTTATATTCTTGATGCTGCTCTGATGCACTACATTACGCACCGCTCTGTTTGTTAGGATGACTAAAAGTTCAGCGGTCTAGCTCATCAATGTCAATGCTTAAAGAAGTGAAGGAATGTCTGGTAAAATGTAAGTAGCCTAGATAAACATTCAATATTTGACTGTTTTACAATAAAAATGTCCAACTACCGACAGTACCCGGGGACGCAAATTAGTCAACTTTTTTTTATTTAAATATCAAAAATATTTAAAATAATCTAATTTAATACAGTTATAATTTTTCAATGTAAATTATTTAATTTGATTGGTAACAGCCTAATGTCTTATTATTTTAATTGAATATATTGATCAAATTTAAGAATTTGAAATGAAAGATGGAGCAAACATTTAATAAAATAAAACCTTATAAAAAAATAGTGTTTTCAAACAGTGATGTAATGAAACATTGACAATGTAAGTTTGAAGGGAGTATGCCTCTGTTTATGCTATTAAGGAAATGTAATTTTGCCAAAAGAAGAACTTTTATTTTAAACAAATGTTCATTTTTAATTAGCCAACTTCAGTGTGATACCATATTATCATGCTTAACACTGAGAATTTGAATAATTGTAATGTGATCAGATGCAGATATCTAAATCAAAGAATATGGGCGGTTTGCGGGTGGATTATTTATTTTTAACAGTGGATTCGGGTGACTCAGAGTGCACCAGATTAATGAATTTATCTTTAAAATGTACCAAAATTTCTTACGGGGGGGCATGCCCCCGGACCCCCCTAGAGGTACCAGGCTCCACCCACAAAAATAATGTCGAAAACACATTAGGCTATATGTTGATCTATGAAAAATAACATTTAATTAACTTATTATTAAAATACATTATTAGGATTTTACTACCTCCGTCTCATTTTGAGCCAGGAAAAACCCTGTCATACAATAAGCCTTTATTTGTCTTTATTCCCATAAATCGCTTTTATAAATAATTAATTCATTCCTTTATATAAAAATACCCAATTTTAGTTTGGGCTAAAGCCCCGAATACCCACTGACCTTAGAACAGCCCCTGTGTATATATATATATATATATATATATATATATATATATATATATATATATATTTTTTTTTTTTTTTTTTTTTTTTTTTTTCTGTAATTGCAATGTTGCCACACTATTGGCTGTCTCTCCTAGCTGTTTTGAGCATGATTGGTTATTCTCTGTTTATTCTGACTGTCATCCAGGAATCTAGCCAATGACAACTATGCGCGCCTTTACGAGTCAAGTTTGAATAAACGTCAGTTGAGTGAGTCGGTGTTTGCTTTGCTGCTGCGCGGGATCTTCAATATTAGCCTATTCTGTGGGTTTTACATCGTTTAAAACATGGATTATTTTACATCGGTCTGCTAAATGTTTATTTTGAGCGAGTTGCTGGGTGTTGCTGGATGTAAATGAAGAACAAATAAGGAATATGGACAAAGAATTTTAACAACGGACATACTGCAATCTACGGAAGGTAACGTTAAAACTTTATTATTCTGCTACATCAATATATAACGTTAGTGTATTAAATTGAGAATCTAAACGTGATTAGAACAATATTATTAGTGCATACGGTATTCCAATGTATTAATGTTATGTGTTGCTAGCATGTGTAACTTGTCTAACTTAGTTTATGATAAAAAATAAAATAAAACTCAGCATGGGAGCTTTACAACGAGTGAACTGAGAATATAACGTTATATTGTATCTTTAGACAGAAAGGAACTGTCACAGTCTTACTCTAAGAATCTGCAAACTAGGCTTAGCTGCTATGAATCTATTGATCGCGGGATGGCTAACCGATCAGTTAAATTACGAGTCGTAATAATATGTTTTGGAGCTGGTGAGTCAATTTTGCAAGCTTTTGCAAATGTCTCCGTTAGTAAGTAAAACCAATAACTAATATTGATGTGTATGTGTGTGTTTCCTTCATGATCCAGGCATTTGGGGAATAAATATTATCCAGCCACACGTTCAGATGCGGTGAGTATTGTCATAAAATACACGTGAAATAGAGGCAGAACATGTAAACTCTGCTCAAATGCACTGAACACACAAGCTTTATCTTCTTGAGTTTACAGGCCTAGCTGACCCAAAAATAAATGTCTTTCAAAATGAAAGTATTTTCAATAACTTACTTTTGTGAAACACAAGAATTTTGGGAATAAAACAACTGTATTCATTGTAGCCTATGACAAAAATAAAAGGCATTTTTCAAGATATCTTAATTATGGTTCTAGATAAGAAACTCATACAATTTCGAACATATGGGTGAGTAAGCTAGGCTACATAATGAGATTTAACTGTATTTTTTTTTTTTTTTTTTTTTTTGGATGAGCTGTTCTTTTAAAGGATTAGTTCACCTCAAAGTTGAACATTGTGTCATCATTTACTCAACCTCAAGTTGTTTCAAACCTGTATGAATTTCTTTCTTCTGCTGAACACAAAGATATTTTGAAGAATGTCTGTAACTTGGGTCCCATTGACTTCCATAGTATTTTTTTTCCTACTATGGAAGTCAATGGGACCCAAGTCTGTCTGTTTACCGACATTCTTCAAAATATCTTTCTTTGTGTTCAGCAGAAGAAAGAAATTCAAATAGGTTTAAAACAATTTATGGGTGAGTAAATGATGACACAATTTTCAACTTTGAGGTGAACTAATCCTTTAAGGACATTTGCTAAATTAACCATGTTTTTTATTATACTGTAGAAACCATGTTTTTATGGTGGATTGATTACAATAATTTTTTAAGTGAGTATAGGAGCAGGCTTCACTGCATATATTAATAAACTTTTAGAGTGATGGCCTGGATAATTGCAATACGTAAAATAGGAAAGAGGCCGCACTATGCATAAACTTTTATTTGCAAAAATGCGTTTCGGCGCGTGCAAACTGATGAAGGCACGCGCCGAAACGTGTTTTTGCAAATAAAAGTTTATGCATAGTGGGGCCTCTTTCCTATTTTACGTATTACAATAATTTATTACCATTTGGTATTAGTAGGTATTAGTAGGCTGTAGTAGTATGGAGCTATTCTTGTGCCAATAAAAATGAACGTAGCTTTTCAAGAAACTAATGAAAATATAAATTCAAACTAAATAAATTATCTCTAAAACTAAAAAAGAATAAATCGCAGGCAAATTTTTTGACTTCGTTTTTAATACACTGCATGTTTTGCTAACTATTTCTCATATTTCAATCGCTGATCTGAACTTACAAATGCGCTTCCAGAGTTTTCATTTACATTTCTGGAGTTTTCGTTCGCCGTTCTGACACATTTCTCTCGTGGGGGCGGGGCTAGTAGCAGTGTGTTCTCATTGGTTACTGAGCTTTTGATTGATAGCCTCGTGACCTGGAAGTGAAGAGTCAGTGGTGTGTTTATGTGTGGATGTGAGCGTCTGTAATCGCAGCTTTCTATTTCATTTTAGTGATATAAAGTTTATCTGTATTTATTTGCTGCTACACTATATTGTTGAGATCATCTCTTATAGAAGGAATAGTACAGACGAATGATATTTATCATTAGTCATCGTCGCTATATCAGGAGGATGCTGGATAACGTTAGCCTACTCGTGGTAAGTCTGATTTTTTTTTTTTATACTATACTAATACTATTTATATTACAGTACTGGCTTTTTTCAGGTGGAGAGGCATTTTAGAGCTCAGTGAGAGCCCATAACATAATACAGCTGAGCTGTGTTGTCTTGATTTAACTGTTAAAATCAACTCTGTTCGTAATATGTAAACACTCAATTATTTTGAAGTATCGCCCTGGTTGCAATATTTATTCTGATTACCTTTGTGTGATAAAGATGACTGATAAAGCTATTATATGTATCTAGTATGAGTAACAAAATGCTTTTTCTGTGTCCATATTTGACTAATAATAATGAAAAAAAGTGCACTTCAAATGAACATTTCTGAGACAAATGTTTAATCTCTAATAGTCTTTAATAATAAATATATGTCCAAATTAAAAACTTAATACATGCAAGTAATTAAGACTGAAAACATCCAGCAACTAGGGAATACACATCCATATGTTTATATATAGGGCAATACAGCCATCTACTGGTTACACAACAGGATTACAGATGATAAATGCTGCTTGACTCCGAGGTAAATATTTAGTAGTAAAATCCCTTAAATATAAATATAATAAATATTTTAAGTCTGCAACTTGTTACTGTATGGGGAGTTCAAAGCAATTTGTATTGTTAGATTATAATACATTTCCTCTCTCATTTTCCAGGGAGTGGAGCAACTTTGCTGAATCAGCGAAAATGGACTGTAAAATTATAAAGGCACATAAATATATTTACAGTATTCTTTAATTATTGTACATGTCATCAGCTCAATTTAGGGACCATGTGGTTTTTCTCCTATTCACACTTTTTAGGACCCTATTTCTATTGTGTCTATTTTCAGAAAAGAATATTAAACTATTTTGAAAGGTAAATAAATAATAATAATAATAATAACAACAAATAAAATTACTGTGCAAAATATAATTACATCATTATTTAATTATTGCACATGACATAATTTGAATGTATTTATAAATCATTTGAATATATATATTTTTTAAACAATTATAACAAAATTTCAATTTCACGAGGTAACTAGAGATTATGCCAGCTCCAGCTTGGATCCCGCCTCTTATGAAGACTTCAGATGACCCAAGACCTTTGAATAGATGAAACCTACCCCTGCAAGGACTCCAGAATATCAAACATGGATTATACAAAATTACCATTTTATCATTGCTTTAAAATGCACAATAATTTTGGTTACAGTTTTTCTCGATTGCTTAAACACATTTATTGAAACTATGCCTCGTATTCTCAAAACTATAAACACAAATCCATAACGTCTCACCCAATTCCCCAAACATCCTATTTTCAGGTCAAAATGAAGCTCTACACTCAAAACCATTCACTCTTGCTGAAAAACCAAACTTTGCCCTCAGACACACACACAAGCCCTCAAAATCACACACACTACAACATAGTCTAACACACTGGTGCAATACATTCAAAACAACATTTCGAAAAATGGTAAGTTATGTTGCTTGTGGTCCCCCCCCCCCCCCCCCCCCCCCCCCCCCCCCCCCACAAAAGACACAACCAGTGGATACATTGGCACATTTTTATTCATACACAGAAAACACACACACACAAAAATATTTTTTTTTTCCTGTTTTACTTTTTTTTTTTTTACTCTTTTTTTTTTTACTCTCTCCTCTATTTTTTTTTTTTATATTTACTTACAGTAAGATTTGTGTGACCAACATATGACAGTAAAAGAGCACACACAAACCATATTCTAATATGGAATTCGAATAGTATTGGAATAGTAAAGAGTGTTGGTCGTGACAGGAGGGTCTCCACTCAAGGAGACAATATGATGAACACGTCTAAGAATGTTCCACATATGGTTGAAATACCATCATTGGCCTAGAAAGATAACATTCTGGGAGTCAAGACTATAAAGGAGAAAGGATGCCCTCCCTTCACTGTTACACTCTGCAGCCGCTCTGTGTGACTGTACGACTGCTGGCCTTTTCTGGCAAGAAAATAAACCTCATCAAAGACTATTGGAAATGTTTGTCTCTTATTCAGTGATAGAATTTTGTTTGCCACTACACCTCCTGAAGGTTCTCGAGGCGACGGTAAAGCGACTCAAATTTGGCCTTACTCGTAGCCGAGCCTCCCTCATAGTCACAGCATTGACTAACACATGGGCAACTAGAGTGGCTTGAATTTCATCTGAGACTGCTTGTCTTCTTGGCCTTGCCCTTCGTCCTCCTTCTTATCCCTCTTCCTTCATTAGGGCCCGAGCACCGATGGTGTGAGGACCCTCTTGGAATTGCTCTGTTTATTATGTCTTTCTGGATCCATTGTTCCAAAACGCAATAAACTGATTTGGGCCCTTTTATATATCTATTGAAGGATCTGATTGATGTGTGTTAAATTTTGACTCTTAGTGTTTCCACCTGGGTAATTGTGTGCTAACTGAGCTGAAGCTGTGCTGACTTGAGTGAACAATTTTGAATGCTAGTGCTTTCTAAATGACAACATGGTCTAAGCAATGAGAAATGAAGGGATTTGTGTGTAGAGTTTTGCAGTGACAGTTCAACAAATCTGACTCATGTGTCAAAACAGGGAATAGTGTTTATAGTTTAGTGAAATGGGTGTGCTTTTTGATAAATGGCATTATGGTTTTGAAATTTTAGTTCAAAAGCCTGGTTATAGTGTTTAAGCAATCGAGAAAAACTGTAAATGCATGTATGATATTTGTACTATCTTACTTACTTACTTATTGCCCATTATGCCTCTGGCATGTAGTTGAAGTTTTGAAGTTGTACTATCTTACAATGGTACTTTCTAATATTTCATAAAATGCTATTATGGTTTTGTAACATAGAAACTTGCATTTTCTGAAAAGCTGCTTTGAAATTATATGTATTGTAAAAGGCTTTATACAAATTAATGTATGAATTAAATTGAACTGACTTGAAAGAGCCATTGCATGGTTACTGTACCATTTTAAAGTTATGGACCCAATCTGACAATACAGTTAGAAGAGTTATCACATTGTTGGCCTATTTGGGGGCGTTTCACTGATGCTTTATACCCTGCATCTGTGCTTGACTATCATCATGCACAATTTCAGATTTTTTACTGCAGAATTTTGAAATTATGGACACATGAAGTTGACAAACATGACAGAACAGTTAGGAGAGCCATTGCATTGTTGTCTCAGTTGGGGGCGCTATATCTCAGCTGTCTTTGAGGGTGCGTTAAAAGTTGCACTGAGGCCTTATACCCAATGTGTTTGAATGTCACCATGCACAAGTTTAGACATTTTTACTGTAGCATTTTGAAGTTATGGACCCATGAATTTGACAAACATGACAATACAATCAGAATAGCATTGTTGACCCATATGGGTGTAAACTACAGTAAACATGTCTGAAATTGTGCATGATGACAGTCAAGCACATTGGGTATAACGGGCTTATGTCCACTTTAACGCACCCTCTGAGGCTGCAGAGAAACAGCGCCGCGAAATGGACTGAAGGCGCATGAGAGTGAGTTTTTGGTTCAAGCACGGGAGAATTATATTGGAGAAGTTGACTTGCCTATTTATTATCAGAATCTGTCAGTCATGTCCCAAATTCACTGTTCCCATCCAAACCACCCTCCCCCACCACCTTTCAAAAATACTGTTTCATTGTTGGGTGGTTTTTGTCCGGCCCTTTCCACTAGTGTTGTCAAAAGTACAGACTTCGGTACTGAAATGTAAAAAATGTGACACTTTGAGCGGAATCGTAAACACCTCTGATTGCCCATTGTGCTCACACACTCACTCATCAGATATGTCTGTGATTGGCTACAATGATCAGCCCTTCAAAAACATGTAAATATACATTAGTGACGCTCTTCAGCGAGCGCTTACACGGATACACACGGGAGCGTTTGAAAGCAGGACCGGTCCGCTGATCAAAAGCTCCCGCTCCCGTTAAAAAAAAAAAAAACTCAAAACACTTCTGTGTGCTCTCAGGCTACGTCTACATTAATCCGGATACATTTGAAAACGGCGTTTTCGTTTATAAACGCTCTCCGTCCACACTAGCGTTTTCAAGCGTTTTCGGACATTTCAGTGTGGATGAGAAACTTTTGAAAAACGCCTGAAAACGCTAAATTCACCTTTACTGCGCATGTGTAAAACACCACAAATGCTCACTGATATGATTCAGATGGAAAAATAAATAATGAAGTTATCGCGCAATTCTTCTGACGGGATCATTTTATTTGGTAAAATATCTCACCATTCACTGATGCGTCCAGGTCGCACGCAGACACCATATGTTTGGTCTAAAACGCGACTGTTCTCATGTATTACCGACAGCAAATGTGAGTAAATTCTGTCATCTTTGCAGGACTGTGATATGAAGAGTGTGCAATGTAGAATTTTTTAGCAACAGTGCATGAAAGTGAATAGCACATAACAGGCACAATACTGGTATAAACATGAATATCTATTGGTACAATATGCGTCACATGACTAAATTTACGTCATCGTTTTTAAATCCCTCCGGTTTCACAGTCCACACTACAGTCCACACTACAACGCGAAAACGGCGTTTTCAAATGTATCCGCTTTGGAGTGCGTTTTCAAAAAGCTTCGTTTTCATTAATAAAAACGCAGTCTCAGTGTGGAAGGAAGGCCAAAACGGAGAGAAAAAGATGCGTTTTCAAACGAAAACGTATTAGTGTGGACATGGCCTCAAACACTCTCGAGCGTTGACCATTGTAGCCAATCACAGACACATCTGATGAGTGCGTGAACACAATGGCCAATCAGAGGTGTTTACGATTCCACTCAACAGCGCCCAAAGCGTCACATTTTTTTTTATTTCAGTACCAACTTGGTACCGAAGTCGATACTTTTGACGAAACTACTTCCCAGTCCTCAAACATTTCTGCCACGCAATTATCGCTGCCTCCCATCAGCCCCTCTGTTCCACCTCAGACACAGACAATCATAGCCCAGGTTCCTCATATCTATGTTTCTCTGCCTGTTTCGGCATCTCCTCATCCTCCATGCCTCCTTCTCTCTACGGTTTGAGGACGTGCCTTGAGGGAAGGGGCGTTCTGTCACGGTCTGTTAGTTTGGACTTTGTGTCTCACCATCTTCTGCCTGAGTTAGTCGTTTGTTGTGTTGGTCACTTATTATGTTCAGCTGTGCACTCATTATCACGTGTACTTAAGTTCAGTTCTGTTTGTGTTTCATTGTCGGCAGTGTTCGAATTATACTGTGAGCTTCGGGGGGTACAGCTATTTTTTTTTTTTTTTTTTTTAAAGGTAAGTTCGGTATTTTACACTTAAAGCCCTGTTTACAGATCGTTTCTGATGAAATAGAACGGTTAAGATTAAAATTTGGACATGCTCCTGTCCCGTGAATTTTAGGTTTATTTCGCTTTCCCAAAAACCTCTAGAATGGGTGTAAAGGTGCACTCGAACAATCCTTCCTAATACGCATTAAACTTTCGTTTACAAAGACGTGAAACTCACCGAGTGGTCAGGGGTGTTCACTGATATGTTCACACAAAAATCGCTGCAAAATATGCTTTCCAACAGGTGTTTTACCATTCGTTGTAAAACTGTGGACCTATTTTTCCAAACGTCTCACACCCGTAGATTCTTCCGCTGAGAGCTTGAATAATAGACACTCCAGCCCAGTTGGTGGCGATAATGCACCTTTGCCAATTGCAAGCAAACCACTGGCATTTCATTGAATACACAGAAGAAGCAGAAGAAGCAGCGGCGGAGTAATACCGTACCTCACACAGCTCTTTCAATACAAGTCAATGGAGTTGGACAAAAACTATGATAAAACCTGTTGGAAAGCATCTTTTGCAGCGATTTTTGTGTGAGCATATCAGTGAACACCCCTGACCACTCGGTGAGTTTCACATCTTTGTAAACGAAAGTTTAATGCGTTTTATGAAGGATTGTTCGAGTGCACCTATACACCCATTCTACAGGTTTTTGGGAAAGCGAAATAAACCTAAAATTCTCGGGACAGGAGCATGTGTCCAAATTTTAATCTTAACCGTTCTATTTCATCAGAAACGATCTGTAAACAGGGCTTTAAGAGTAAAATACCGAACTTACCCTTTAATGAGTGTGTGGAGATGGTCGTGTGTTAGTTTGTGTGTGTGTGGGTGTATATAAGGAGAAATGTAGGTTTGTTGTTGTTGTTTGGCCGGGAATATGGAAGCAGGATCACCTAGGAGGGTTACAGAGAAGGAGAAAAAATAAATAAAATAAAAATAAATAAATTGATTGATTGGCTGACTGAGTAAACAAACTTCCTGGGCACCCATGCATAGCCACATTGTAACACTAAAGTCAAGGGTCACATAAATAAATGAGGAGGGATCAATCACCATTTACCAACAATTATATTTCCCTTAGGTACAGTATACATTTTTAGATCATACAAAATGTCTTGACAAAATTACATGAGGCAGTGTTTGGAAGTAAAATCTTATAAATGTACACACAATATTCAAGTCCAGAGTTAGCACAAATGTCTTTGGTCCATCACACTATTGTAGATGTTTAGGATGTTTAGAAGAACATCTTCCACATTTGTTCAATCAAGGGTTAATCCAAAGGAAAAGTGTCTTTTCCTTCAGGAGTTCGGATATACTTCCACGTTGAAGATAATGACACAAAGAACTTGAATCAGTTGTGAAGCCCATCAATATCAAGCAGATACCAAAACCCTCTGATCAAAATAAAACAAACAATACAACATGAGGTTCAGCAAGCAAAATACTTTTGCACTATAAACCTTTGTTAATGTTAAAGAAACAAATAAATCAACTCACATTGAGATATTGAACACAGATGTTCCTCAACAGGGTTTTCCAAATGAAAGCATGGAAAGAGCATGTGCTCTCAGCTAACAGGTATATCTAACTCACACTTCCCTCTTCCTTTAACTCTCTGGCCTGGAGAGATCTCCCAAATAATGGCTCCCTAGTGCCCTCTAATGGCAGGGAGTGAAATTACAACTTGCATTCAACATAGGAGACAGGTAACAGTTTACTAGAACTGTTACACACACCCCCTCTCAGAAGAAGGCCTGACCTGGCCGTAAAACCTTTTCAGATTTTCTACATGGTATGTCTCAACTTGTTTAGGGTCGATCAACAGCTCAACTCTGTAGTTTACGTTATTCAACTGTTTCAGGACTTTGGCTGGCCCATGCCACTTAGGAGCTAGTTTAGCCATAAAGGCATCCCTTGCATGAGACAACGGGTGAGTACGAACCCAGACGAGTTCCCCTTCCTGGAAGGTCTCTTGCCGCCTCTTCAGGTTGTAGTACCTCTGTTGTCTGCTTTGGGCTTTCACAACATTCTTCTTTACTCTCTCCAGTAGTGCTTGCTGACGTTCAACAACTTCATACGCAGATTGGTCAGGATCAGGCGAACGATATTGGAATAGTTCAAGGGGTCCTTTCAACTTGCGTCCCAGAGCGATTTCCGCTGGGGTATACTTCGTACTCTCCTGCCAAGCTGAATTGATTGCAAACCTGAACTCATGGATCCATTGGTCCCAATTCCGATGATTGTCCTTGACATATGAGGCAATCATAGTCTTGAGAGTTTTGTTTACCCTTTCTGTCAGGTTAGTCTGCGGATGGTATGCAGTGGTAAGTTTTTAATGGCACCCCATTGTCTGCAGGTAGCGTTCAGAAGTTGTGAGGTAAATTGTGGTCCTTGGTCTGATACCAAATACGTAGGTACCCCCCAACGGGTAAAGATATCTTTGATAAGGATGTTAGTTATCAAAGGTGTCTTTGCTGACCGCAACGGGAACACCTCAACCCACTTGCTACAGTAATCCACAGAAACCAATAAATACTCATTCAACTTCGTGCTCCTTGGGAATGGTCCCATAAGATCAATGCCTATCATATATCCGGGTTCTTTTACCGGAGTAGATTGAAGGGTTCCAGAAAGTTTGGATATACGTGGCTTGTATTGCTGACAGGTTTGGCATTGTTTGCAGTGATCCCATACGTCTCGCTGGATTTCTGGCCAGTACCCCACGTTGAGTAGTCTCCGCAATGTTTTCATGCGTCCAAGATGCCCACTTAAAGGATTGTCATGTGCAAACTGGAGAAATTGCTGCCGGAGATCCTTTGGGATGACTACTTGCAAAGTATGACCCTTTTGACTTTCAGGGACACATCGGAACAGAAAGCTGTTCTGTACAACATAATGGATACGTTGGGGGTCGATAGGGCTAAGCTTTGATTCATCCCACAGAGGCTGCAATGATTGATCACTTTTTTGGCTTCGACCAAGTTCTTCCCAGTTGATCGGTAAGTCTCCATTCACATCCTTTGCCTGGCATACCGCAACACTTCCCAGTGGCTCTCCCTCAGGCATTGCACGGGATAACGAATCAGGCACAACATTACATCTCCCTTTTCGGTATCTCACCGTAAAGTCAAATCCCTGGAGTCGGATAGCCCACCTAGTAAGTCTTGATGTTGGACGAGGATGGTTGAATACCCAAGTGAGTGCGGCATGATCAGTCAGTACTTCAAAGGGTTTCCCTTCTAGGTACTGTCGCCACTTCTCAACCGCCCAGACAACAGCGAGGCATTCCTTCTCTGAAACGGCATATGCTTTTTCAGCTCCTTGAAGCAGTCGGGATGCATAGGCGATGACGTGTTCTCCCTTTTCCGAATCCTGAGTCAGGACAGCTCCAAGTCCTAAATCGCTTGCATCGGTCTGCACTTTAAATGATTTACTTGAGTCTGGGGGCACCAGAACTGGGGTCTTTTGCAGGGCATCCTTCAAATCTTCAAAAGAATGTTGGCACTCCTTAGTCCAGTTCCATGGTACACCCTTCCTTTTAAGTGCATGAAGTGGAGCAGCACGTTCTGAAAAATATGGAATAAATCGGTGATACCACCCAGCAAGACCTAGGAATCGCTCAACTCCCTTAATGTTTTTGGGCACAGGAAAATTCTTGACAGCATCCACTTTGGAATCCTCTGTCTTGATGCCTTCCGCTGAAATTACGTGTCCCAGGAAAGTCAGTGATTTCCTTACCAATTTACATTTCCTTAGGTTGAGGGTTAGGCAAGCCGATTCCAGCTCAACAAACACCTTCTTCAGATCCCGGAAGTGGTGCTGGATGTCTCTGGAGTACACGACAATGTC